>OX638138.1:5387733-5651175 GCA_951805005.1 Othius punctulatus | reverse complement strand
GTAAGTAGAGCTGAAGTAATTCTGCTACATGAATATAAATAAAAAGTACGTGAAAATGATACCTATAAAGAGTGCGCAAACGTCGACGTTTTTCAGTTACGGGATCGCGCTAGTCATACATCAGTTGGGTTTATACACGCTAGCGAGAAACAGTGCGCGAGTGTGAATAAAAATGCCTTCCGAAAAATCCGTTTATCTGCCGGATAAGAGCCTGGCCAAAAATGCGCACATTTCCTCGTTCGCACAGTACAAGGAAATGTACCAGCAGTCCATTGACAACCCCGAGGATTTCTGGGGCGACATTGCCAAACAATTTCACTGGGAAAATCCGATAAACTACGACCGATTTTTCACCTACAATTTCGACGTCTGTAAAGGACCTATCTATACTAAATGGTTGGATGGGGCAACTACTAATATATCGTACAATTTATTGGACAGGAATATCAGAAACGGTCACGGTGATAAAGTAGCATTTTATTGGTTAGTAATACAATATTCCCTAAAATACAGTACAAACACTTGATATGTGTAGTTTGCTACTTTTCAAAATGCATTGCTCATTCATTTATAGCAAAATATATAAAATTTTAATGGAAATGTTAAACATGGCAACGACGCTCATGGGTCGATGAAGTCGTCCAGACACCTATGTATTGATTACGTGAATATTGTAGCACCTAGTAAAAAAAACTGTAATTCATATATATTTATGAAAATAGCTCGCTTATATCAATAATAAATGTATTACATACTTATTTATCACTTGGTTGGTGTACAAAAATAATCGCACGTGTGTATACCAACCAATGAGCTCAAAGGAATTTATAATCAATAATTCCATACGAATAGAAATCACTAGCCTAATTAGTAATTGGCGTCATTCATAACAGCCCAAACAAACGAGTGATTCAGCGGTATTTAGTATTTACATTTTAGCAATAATTATTTAAATATGTTAAAATATCTGATACATGTTTTCTTTTGGTTAATTAGTAATTTTTGGAAAATCAAAATATATTCCAAAAATTACTGATTAACCAAAACAAAACATGGGCAGTATCAGATATTTTAACAACCGTGTAAATATATTACATACATAATTTGATAATAATGGCAATTAAGTAAAAAATTGTCAAGCAGTAGTTATAAAAATTATCCCGATTAAATATGCGAAGGCCACTTTTAACAATCACTAATGTCCTACAATAATCTGTTCAAAGAATTTTTTCTTTCCCAAATAAGGTCAACATATCATTGCCAATGCCACTATTGCGTGCAAAGACTTACAGGAAGTCAGTTAAAATATTATAAAATAATACCCAATTTGAATAGTAAATCACCATTACACCACCATTCAATATCGTTATATCCAACGACCGCATAAATAATTGTAAAAGTAAGGTCACGTAGTGCACGCCAACAATATCATATTTTCTTTCCGCTTCCTGTTCCCAAATTCCTCTTGGAATTTGAATTCAAAAGGCACAGAATCATGATGACTGTTAAAAAAAATTATTTGCTGCCATTGTCACTCAAACTTCATTCTATTCGGTAAAAACGGTTATTATTAGCATGAAATATGAACTAGAATTACGTACATAATAACAGTAATTATGCTAGAAATATTATACAGTCACAATGCGGACACTGCTAATATAAACACCTTTAAAATCGCCAATCATGTAGAGAAAGTTGTCTAGCTTGTAAAATATATTGTACTCATAAATTGTAATCATATTGTAAATATGATAGCATTTTATTGTCGTTTACTAAATGACATAATATATTTGTAATTAAGTTTAAGGTTTTATCCATAATTACCAGTTATATACAGGGTGGCCCACTTATCCTCGCTCGGACCATTGCTGCTAGACTAATAAATATTGAGTAAAACATCCGATTGGAAATATTGGACACTTGGTGTGCTACTTTTATACAAAAATACTCCCGTGAGGAAATGTTCACGTGCAGAATGGATATTATGTCCATAGAATATTCTATATTACTCATGAGAGTATAGAATGGAATCAGTCATGTTTGGATGATTTTATTTTCAAATTTTGATTTTATCGGGAACCCCATAAAATTTTAAGTGTCCTTGAGCGACACCCTGTATATCTAAATTTTAGAAAAACTCACTCAACATAACTAAATATGAAAATTTCTAGAAATTTTCAATAGATCTTCGTAAATATTTCATAAAATATCACCCCAGTGTTAACATTTTAATAAAATTCAATTAACTATAAAAAAAAATATGCGAAAATTGAATTGAATTATAAATGGTTCCGTAATATACCCTACGAAAAAGTAATATAATAACGAAAATTTCATTAAATATCATGAACATTTAAAAAATTTCAAACTTCTTTGATGCTTTCGTAATATATTCATTGAAAAATTACAACATTTTAATAAATTTTTAGATAACTGCAGTAGATACTCATTGACGTTTAATATAAATTTTCCTTAATGTATATACAGTATGTCCCCGGATTGAGTTTACAAGAGGGATTTTATTTTTTATTTTTGAATGTAAAAATGTTATATGAATTAAAATTTTTGCTTAGTATGAAACTACCATTTCCGTTATTACAACATTGATTTATTTATATAGATATAGGGATTTTTTTTTTTAATTTTTGAATGTAAAAATGTTATAGGAATTAAAATTTTTGCTTAGTATGAAACTACCATTTCCGTTATTACAACATTGATTTATTTATATAGATATAGGGATTTTTTTTTTAAATTTTTGAATGTAAAAATGTTATAGGAATTAAAATTTTTGCTTAGTATGAAACTACCATTTCCGTTATTACAACATTGATTTATTTATATAGATATAGGGATTTTTTTTTTTAATTTTTGAATGTAAAAATGTTATAGGAATTAAAATTTTTGCTTAGTATGAAACTACCATTTCCGTTATTACAACATTGATTTATTTATATAGAGTATTATAATATAATAATAATAATAATAAATAATATTATATAATAATAATAATAATAATAATAATAGTAATGATAATAATAATAAAGAATATTTATTAGCAAAAAACGCTACATAATATACAAAATTTCAACAAAACAGCAAAAGAAAACACACAAATAGCAACTACAATTTTCATATTAACATATATTTTATTCAATTTACTACATCTACTATTTTCTATTTACAGTCAATCAATTTGAACACATATTCCCTCACCTGAGATTTAAACTTATGAAAATTTATCTCATCTTTTATGTGACAGGGCATGTTGTTATACAGCTTAAGTCCTCTCGAGAAAAACGATTTTTTCCGCTTTATCTGTATTGGCTAAATAAAAAAAATCTAATTTTGACACTTTATGCCAAATAATTATGAAAAATAACATAATTTAAACAATCCCCCACCATTTTCTTCACACAGTTCAAGCCTAGTATGGAACTCCTGACGACTATTTTAGATTTCTTCAATAGTTATTTATGCAAATGCCTGTCGTAGACGACTTTTTAAATTTTCAGTATCATTTTCTGCATTTGGGGAATTGTTCGAAAGATTTTATTTTTCTTTGATGCTGTTAAATGTAATTTTAAATTCCTTTGGCAAATAGTAAATAAATAAGTGTCAAATTGAGATTTAAAAATTTTGATTTTGCCAACACCCTGTATGAATAAATCAAAGTTTCAATAACTGAACTGGTAGTTTCAGACCAAGCAGGAATTGTAATTCCTGCCATTCCTGAAAACCATTCCTGAAAATGGTGGGGGATTGTTTAAATTATGTTATTTTTCATAATTATTTGGTATACAGTGTCAAAATTAGATTTTTTTTTATTTAGCCAATACCCTGTATAAATAAATCAATGTTTTAATAACGAAAATGGTAGTTTCAGACAAAGCAGGAAATATAATTCCTATAACATTTTTACTTAAACTAAAAATTAAAAAAAATCCCTTTTATAAACTCAATCCATTTCATCCAACTCAGGACATACTGTATATTAGGAATTTACAACTGTAGCTTCAAATATTCATAGAAAATTTGTGAAAATTTTCGTTAATCTCTAAATTCATGTACATTTTCTCAAGTAAGAGGAAAACTACTCAGGTAAAAATTATTTATACTGTATATACATACTGTATATTAGGAATTTATAACTGTAGCTTCTAATATTTATAGAAAATTTGTGAAAATTTCCGTTAATCTTTAAATTTCATGAACATTTTCTCAGGTAAGAGGAAAACTACTCAGGTAAAAATTATTTTCGAGTATACAGAGTGTACTATAAATCCGGGACACAACATTTGGTCTCTTTTTGAAATGCATCACCCTGTATATTCTCTCATTTTTAGAATCTACTTTATGTGAGCTTAACAAATAATTTTAATTTTTTGAGATTAAATGCAACGTTGTCAAGTTATTCACATGTTAATCAAATTAAACGAAAAATCATGGACGTGGAAAAAAATTCAACAAAACCTTATTATAAGAGATCAATAAAAGAATCCGCGTATACAAGTCAAGTACAAAAATTAGATCAATTGTTGTGTCCCGGATTTATGGTTCACTCTGTATATTCTTTAATTTTTGGAATCTGCTGCATATGGGCTTCACAAATCATCTTTGTTTTCAGAGATCTGAGCAACGTTGCAAACTTACTGACATTTTAATCAAATTAAACCAAAAAACATGGACGTGGAAAAAATTCAACAAAACCTTATTATAAGAGATCAATAAAAGAATCTGCGTATACAATTATACCCAGGCAATGAGCCAAATCATAAACAATATTTTGAGTCACGTAAAATACACAGGGTGTTCTGAAACAACAATACAATTTTGCTATTTTCAAATGGCTAAAACTCTTTTTTTTTCAAATGGATCACCCTGTATATAGTGTCATATTCTGAGTGCTCAACTAATGAGCTATTCAATGGTAGCATATGGACTATAATCTAATAATACTTTTTAATAGGTAAATAACGATCAATCTCAATAAGTTTTAGAAATTTTACATTTAAAATTTCGCAATTTGCGATAAAAATAGCTAATTATCATTCAAAATTTTGTGATTTTCATTAAATATTTTATAAGTTCTAAGTAATTTCATCATTTCCCGTAAACTTGCTTCAATGCGAGCACACGTTCAAATTCAAGCTGTAACATTTGTAATTTTCATTGCAATGATTATTTTTCAATCAAAAATTCGCAATTTACGATCAAAATTTGCAATTTTCAATGAAAGTTTTATCATTTCCAGTAAAAATTTGCAATGGGGCGTCAAATTTTTAAGTCACGCTGAAAATTTTATTATTTTTACTACAATGTTCATTTTTTTTTACCAGATTTGCACGAACAGTAGACGATTTATTTACATTGATTGGTCACCATGGCAATTGTGTAAAAATAACATTTTTTCGTCCACCTTACCTAAAAACAGATTTTTTCAAAATTTCGCAATTTCCAATAAAAATAGCTAATTATCAATTACAAGTTTGTAATTTTCATTGAATATTTTAGTTATTTATAGTTTTTTTTATAGTTTACTTACTATAGATTTGATTTTAAATATCACTGTAAATAAAACATTAGATAATTTACATTCAAATTTTCGAACTCTCCAATTTGAACATTCATCATTTCCGGTAAAAATTTTGCAATTTCCCGTAATTTATTTTAATTTATGCTGGCAAGTTGCCAAGCTTCACTGCAATGTTTAATTTACAAGAGATTACATCAAAACTTTTCATTGCAATTCTCAATGAAAATTCATCGTTTTCAGATGCACTTTCATAATTTTCGATAAATATTTCAAATGTTTAAATGTCCATTTCCAATAAAAACATTGCATTTTCTAGTAAAATTTTAAGTTCATAGAGTAGATTTTGCAAAATTTAGCAATTTTCAACCAAATGCAATTTCCCCTGTTTTAATTAATGCTTATAATTTTATAAATTTCACTGGAATGTTTATTTTAGCTATATACTTTACAAGTTTTGCGATTTTCAGAAGATATTTCTCGTTTTCACATTCAGTTTCATAATTTTCGATAAATATTTCATATGTTTCACATGCAATTCCTTATTTGCGATAAAACATTGCGTTTTCCTGTAAAATTTTAAGTACATACTCCATTTTTTTTTAAATAACATTGTAAATTTAACATTAATTATTTAACATTTCCAAGAAAATAGCTAATTATTAATTAAAATTTTGTGATTTTCAATAAATATTTTAAGTTCAAAGTAATTTCATCATTTCCCGTAAACTCGCTGCAATACCAGCACAAGTTCGAATTCAAGCTGTAACATTTATAATTTTCATTGCAATGATTATTTTACAATCAAAAATTCGCAATTTACGATCAAAATTTGCCATTTTCAATAAAAGTTTTATCATTTCCAGTGAAAATTTTGCAATGGGGCGTAAAATTTTTAAGTCATACTAAAAATTTTATAATTGTCACTACAATGTTCATTTTTTTATGTACGTTTTAGGTATAACTAGCAAGAAAATTTCATCATTTGTTATAAAAATTATTGGAAATTGTATTAAAAAAAACATTTTATCTTCGAACTTGCCTAAGAGTAGATTTTTTCGTCCGCGAACGTGATACAATTACGACGATTAGTTTTACTTTTTCGTCCGCGGACGATAAGTTTTACTTTTTCGGCCGCAAACACTTTTCGTCCGCTATTTACTGTCAGTGTAAATCGGTTACTGTGCAGTTAGTTATGAGTATTAAAGATGCAACGAATATAATTCTCAATAATTCTGGATTATGGAAAACTCCGAAGCTTCTGGGACTTATGGATAACACCCAAAAAAGTCCCAAAAACATGTTCGCTCGCTATTTACTATAATGCCAATCGGTTAATGTGCTGTTAGTTATGAGTATTAAAGATGCAATAATCATAAATCTGGATTATGGAGAATCGATGACCAATCGGTGTAAATAAATCGCCTACTATTTGTACAAATCTGATTAATAAAATTATATGTTTTTTGTACAGTTGAAGGACTTTCTTTTTCATTTGACTGTTTTTGACTTGGTTCAAAATATTTCTCAGGCAACGATATGTTTTGTAATATTGCTGAAATGTTTAAAACTTATCGTCCGCGTACGAAAAAGTAAAACTTATCGTCATAAGAATGACGATAAGTTTGACAACTATAAGTATTATATAGTTTTTATCTTTACAATTTACTACAAACAAAGTATTTTACAACCATATTCCCGATATACGTAGTTTTTGAAATATTTCGAAAATTCGAATGTATGCATATGTAATTTCGCCTATGGTCTTTATAGGCTCTTTCTTTCGACAGTTGAATTTGAAAATATGACAGGTTTTGAAAAATGCAGTACACAAATTGCCAGAATTAGACAGTTTCAGTTCATATTGGGCAGATTCAGACAGTTTGAATTGAAAACTTGACTAATTTGGACAGTTTCAATACAGAAACTTTAATTTAGAGAGTTGAATGTGAAAATTTGTCGAATTTCAATAGTTTCTGTTAAATTTTTTTACAAATTTTGAAATATAAGTTGAAGATGGGACATATTTTCACTTCTGATAATTTGAAAATTTACAATTGAAAATTTTACTGTATAAAAAATGTTTAGAGTTTTTTTTTTAACATTGCACCTAGAGATACAAACTTGATATATTCAAAACTTGATATGTTTTAACAGTTGAGGATAAAAAATGTCGCGTTCGCGGACAAAAAAATCTGCTTTTACTTAAGGTTGACGAAAAAAATGATTTTTTTATATAATTGGCATGGTGGCCAACCGATGTAAATAAAACGTATATGAATTGCACAAATCTGATTAACAAATTTACATATTTTTTTGGTACGTTTTTAGAAAAAAAAAAATCATTTCATTGTTTTTGACTTGGTTAAAAATATTTCTCAGGATATGTCTATTTTTCCTTTCCATTGCAGAAACATTTCAGCAATGTCACAAAAAATATCTGACTTGCATTTTGAACAGTGTCATTTATTAGTATCCAGTGTAATAGTTGACACCACTTTCTTGAAAGCTCTGCATGGATTGTTATTTTCAAAATTAACTAACATTGTTTGTATTATAGGGAGGGAAATCATCCAGATGACTACAGTCGGTTGACCTACAGAAAATTGTTAGAGGAGGTGTGCAGAGTGGCTAATGTGTTGAAAAATAGAGGCATTAAGAGAGGAGATAGAGTTGCCATTTACATGCCCATGATATTGGAATCTGTTGTCACAATATTGGCATGTACTCGAATTGGGGCAGTTCATTCACTTGTGGTAAGTATCGTAAAGATGTTCAATAGTATACAAGCTATAATAATAATAATCTATAATTATTCTTTGTATAATAACCACGTTGTTAATAAGTGCCAATAACCATTGATTGTTAATAAGTTTTGATAAGTTTAGATATAAAAGGCAAAAAATAAGTGACTTTTATGAAAATATATTCCATAAATCTGACGTATTTTTTTTTTAATTATTGGTAAAAACCCATTTCAGGTCTTAGATTTTTTTTTTCAACCCTTTTTATATCATTTTTTTAATATTATTTTACAATACATTTACAATATTTGCTCAATTACTACAAAATTGATCTTAATAGACTCAAGGAGCATCAAAACCGACAATTCCGTTAATATTTTAAATAATTTTTTTTACCGAAAACCTTGCTAACTTTCTCCCTGTAAGTGTAACCATATTAATGCCTACACTTACAGGGAGAAAGTACGATAGGTAACCTTTCATGCTATTACCTTGATAACACACTGAATTCACTATTTTATTCAAATTGAGAATAACATTCAGTTAAAATTGGTCGATTTTTTCGAAGTTAAAGTAAAATAGTGTATATTTCCGATTACAGAAAACTTGAAATTTCAAATTAAATTTGGTCGTAAGAAGTTTGGAGAGAATTGCTCCAAAACAATTGCACGAAAGAAAATTGCTCGAAAACAATTGCTCGATAAACAGTTCCTCGAATGGAAAATTGCCCGAATAACAATTGCTCGAATGGAAAATTGCTCTAATGGAAAATTGCTCGAAATCAATTGCTCGAAAAATAGTTCCTCGAATAGAAAATTGCTCGAATGGAAAATTGCTCTAATGGAAAACTGCACGAAATAAATTGCTCGAAAATAGTTCCTCGAATGGAAAATTGCTCGAATGGAAAATTGCTCTAATGGAAAACTGTTCAATATAATGAAGTAAGTGACATAAACAAATAGTGTATAGTTTACGATGAACAGAAATCTTTAAATTTCAAGTGAAATTTCTTCGTAAAGCAAGGTTTGGGGCGCGAATTGCTCGAAAACAATTGCTCTGATGGAAAATTGCTCGAAATAATGAAATAAGTCACAAAAACAAATCGTGTTTAGTTTTCGATTAACTGAAGTTAATTGCTCGAGCAATTGCTTTCGAGAAATTTTCCATTAGAGTAATTTTCCATTCGAGCAATTGTTATTCGAGAAATTTTCCATTCGAGGAACTATTTTTCGAGCAATTATTTTCGAGCAATTTTCATTCGTGCAATTGTTTTCGAGCAATTCTCGCCAAACCTTGAATCTTGCTTTACAAAGGAATTTCATTTGAAATTTAAAGATTTCTGTTAATCGGAAACTATACACTATTAGTTTTTGTCACTTATTTCATTATTTCGAGCAATTGTTATTCAAGCAATTTTCTATTCGAGCAATTGTATTCAAGAAATGTTCCATTCGAGGAACTAGTTTTCGAGCAATTGTTTTTGATCAATTTTCTTTCGTGCAATTGTTTTCGAGCAATTTTCACCAAACCTTGAATCTTGCTTGACGAAGAAATTTAATTTGAAATTTAAAGATTTCTGTTAATAGGAAACTATAGACTATTTGTATTTGTCACTTATTTAATTATTTCGAGGAATTTTCCATTAGAGCAATATTCCATTCGACCAATTGTTATTCGAGCATTTTTTTATTCGAGTAACTATTTTTCGAGCACTTATCTTTTGTGCAATTGTTTTTGAGCAATTCTCGCCAAAACTTGAATCTTGCTTTACGAAGAAATATAAGTGGAAATTTAAAGATTTCTGTTAATCGGAAACTATACACTATTTATTTTTGTCACTTATTTCATTATTTCGAGCAATTGTTATTCGGGCCATTTTCTATTCGAGGAACAATTTTTCGACCAATTGTTTTCCAGCAATTTTCTTGCGTGAAATTGTTCTCGAGCAATTCTCACTAAACCTTGAATCTTGATTTACGAGGAAATTACACACTATTTGTTTTTATCACTTATTTCATTATTTCGAGCAATTTTCCATTCGGGCAATTGTTATTCGAGCTTCACTTATTTCATTATTTCGAGAAATTTTTCATTAGACCGATTTTCCATTCGAGCAATTGTTATTCAAGGAACTATTTTTCCAACAATTGTTTTCGAGCAATTTTCTTTCATGCAATTGTTTTCGAGCAATTCTCGCCAAACCTTTAATCTTGATCTTGATTTCTGTAAATCGGAAACTATAGACTTATTGTTTTTGTCACTTATTTCATTATTTCGAACAAATTTTCATTAGACCAATTTTCCATTCGACTAATTGTTATTCGAGAATTATTTTTTTTATTCCAGGAACTATTTTTTGAGCAATTTTCTTTCGTGCAATTGTTTTTGAGTAATTCTTACCAAACCTTGTTTACGAAAATTTAAGTGGAAATTTAAAGATTTCTGTTATCTTGAAACTATGCCCTATTTGTCTTTATCACTTTTTTAATTATTTCGAGGAATTTTTTATTAGAGCAATTTTCCATTAGAGTAATGGTTATTCGAGCAATTTTTCATTCGAGGAATTATTTTTCGAGCAATTGTTTTCGAGCAATTTTCATTCATGCAATTGTTTTTGACCAATTCTCGCCAAACCTTGAATCTTGCTTTACGAAGAAATTTAACTTGAAATTTAAAGATTTCTGTTAATCGGAAACTATTGACTATTTGTTTTTGTCACTTATTTCATTATTTCGAACAATTTTTCATTAGAGCAATTTTCCATTCGACCAATTGTTATTCGAGCAATTTTTTTATTCGAGGAACTCTTTTTCGAGCAATTTGCTTTCGTGCAATTGTTTTTGAGCAATTCTCACCGAAACTTGAATATTGCTTTACGAAGAAATTTAATTTGAAATTTAAAGATTTCTGTTAACCGGAAACTATAGACTATTTGTTTTTGTCATTTATTTCAATATTTCGAGCAATTTTCCATTCGGGCAATTGTTATTCGAGCATCACTTATTTCATTATTTCGAGCAATTTTCCATTAGACCAATTTTCCGTTCGAGCAAATGTTATTCGAGGAACTATTTTTCGACCACATGTTTTCGAGCAATTTTCATTCGTGCAATTGTTTTCGACCAATTCTCGCCACACCTTGAATCTTGATTTATGAGGAAACTACACACTATTTGTTTTTATCACTTATTTTATTATTTCGAGCAATTCTCCATTACAGCAATTTTACATTCGGGCTATTGTTTTTCGAGCATCACTTATTTCATTATTTCGAGCAATTTTCCATTAGACTAATTTTCCATTCGAGCAATTGTTATTCGAGGAACTATTTTTCGAGTAATTGTTATCGAGCAATTTTTTTCTTTGGTGCAATTGTTTTCGAACAATTCTCACCAAACCTTGAATCTTGATTTACGAGGAAACTACACACTATTTGTTTTTATCACTTATTTTACTATTTCGAGCAATTTTCCATTCGAGCAATTGTTATTCGAGCAATTATCTATTCGAGGAACTATTTTTCGACCAATTGTTTTAGGGCAATTTTGTTTCGTGCAATTGTTCTAGAGCAATTCTCACCAAACCTTGACTCTTGATTTACGAGGAAACTACACACTATTTGTTTTTATTACTTATTTCATTATTTCGAGCAATTTTCTATTACAGCAATTTTCCATTCGGGCAATTGTCATTCGAGCATCACTTATATCATTATTTCGAGCAATTTTCCATTACACCAATCTTCCATACGAGCAATTGTTATTCGAGGAACTATTTTTCGAGCAATTGTTTCCGAGCAATTTTCTTTCGTGCAATTGTTTTCGAGCGATTCTCACCAAACCCTGAATCTTGCTTTACAAAGAAATTTAACTCGAAATTTAAAGATTACTGTTAATTGGAAACTATACACTATTAGTTTTTGTCACTTATTGCATTATTTCGAATAATTTTCCATTTGAGAAACTATTTTTCCAACTTTCAATTATTATCAAGATTCAAACGTAAAATTTAATAAATAGAACGTTGCAATTGTATATTTAGAAACCTTCTCGTATATCTTTATATACGAAAGGCCAAACGCAGGTCAAATTTAGGGGATAATTATAATTGTGATTTCAGAAACATCCCTAGTCACACATAACTAGTTTGGAAATAATTAAATAAAAAATTAATTAAACACGGTCTAAGATTGTTTCTGCTCCCAGTTGATATTTTCGGAGCTATTAATATATTCCATTACAGCAATTGTTATTCGAGCAATTTTCACTAAACCTTGAATCTTGCTATACGAAGAAATTTAACTTAAAATTTAAAATTTATTTGTGTTGGTCACTTATTCATTTTTTCGAGAAATTTTCCATTAGAGTAATTGTTATTTGAGCAATTTTGCATTCGAGGAACTATGTTTCGAGCAAATGTTTTCCAGCAATTTTCAGTCGTGCAATTGTTTTCGAGCAATTCTCGCTAAACCTTGAATCTTGCTTTACGAAAGAATTTAATTTGGAATTTAAAGATTTCTGTTAATCGGAAACTATACACTGTTTGTTTTTGTCAACTATTTCATTATTTCGAGCAATTTTCCATTCGAGCAATTGTTATTCGAGCAATTTTCTATTTGAGGACCTATTTTTCGACCACTTGTTTTCGAGCAATTTTCTTTCGTGCACTTGTTCTCGAGCAATTCTCACCAAACCTTGAATCTTGATTTACGAGGAAACTACACACTATTTGTTTTTCTCACTTATATCATTATTTTGAGCAATTTTCCATTACAGCAATTTTCCATTCGGGCAATCGTTTTTCGAGCATCACTTATTTCATTATTTCGAGCAATTTTTCATTAGACCAATTTTCCATTCGAGCAATTGTTATTCGAAGAACTATATTTCGAGCAATTGTTTTCGAGCAATTTTCTTTCGTGCAATTGTTCTCGAGCAATTCTCACCAAACCTTGAATCTTGCTTTACGAAGAAATTTAACTTGAAATTTAAAGATTTCTGTTAATCGGAAACTATTGACTATTTGTTTTTGTCACTTATTTCATTAATTTGAACAATTTTCCGTTAGAGCAATTTTCAATTGGACCAATTGTTATTTGAGCAATATTTTATTCGAGGAACTGTTTTTCGAGCAATTTTCGTTTCGTTTTTGAGCAATTCTCATCAGATCTTGAATCTTGTTTTACGAAGAAATTTAAGTGGAAATTTAAAGATTTCCGTTAATCGGAAACTATACACTATTTATTTTTGTCACTTATTTAATTATTTGTGTATATTTGCTAGTTGTGTTTTATTTTTATTTGTTGTTGTTATTTATTTGATTTGTATTTTTTTTGAATATGTATGTAGCTTTCTACTAATAAAATAAAAAAATATATATATCATTTCGAGGAATTTTCCATTAGAGCAATTTTCCATTCGAGCAAGAGTTATTCGAGCAATTTTTCATTCGTGGAATTATTTTTCGAGCAATTTTCATTCGTGCAATTGTTTTCGACCAATTCTTGACAAATCTTGAATCTTGCTGTACGAAGGAATTTAATTTGAAATTTAAAGATTTCTGTTAATCGGAAACTATAGACTATTTGTTTTGTCACTTATTTCATTATTTCGAGCAATTGTTATTCAAGCAATTTTCTATTCGAGGAACTATTTTTCGACCGATTGTGTTCGAGCAATTTTCTTTCCTGCAATTGTTCTCGAGCAATTTTCACCAAACCTTGAATCTTGATTTTCGAGGAAACTACACACTATTTGTTTTTATCACTTATTTCATTATTTCGAGCAATTTTCCATTACAGCAATTTTCCATTCGCGCAATTGTTATTCGAGCATTACTTATTTCATTATTTCGAGCAATTTTCCAATAGATCAATTTTTCAATCGAGCAATTGTTATTCGAGGAACTATTTTTAGAGCAATTGTTTTCGAGCAATTTTCTTTGGTGCAATTATTTTTGAGCAATTCTCACCAAACCTTGAATCTTGCTTTACAAAGAAATATAACTCGAAATTTAAAGATTTCTGTTAATCGGAAACTATACACTATTTATTTTTGTCACTTATTTAATTATTTACAGCAATTTTCCAGAAGAGCATTCTTCCATTCGAACATTTGTTATTGGAGAAATGTTTCATTCGAAGAACCATTTTTCGAGCAATTGTTTTCGAGCAATTTTCTTTCGTACAATTGTTTTTGAGCAATTCTCACCAAACCTTGAATATTGCTTCAAGCAATAAGATAAGCTATCACTTATTTCATTATTTCGAGCAATTGTTATTCGAGCAATTTTTTATTCGAGGAATTAGTTTTCGAGCAATTGTCTTTCGTGCAATTGTTTTTGAGCAATTCTCATCAAGCAATGAATCTTGTTTAAGAAATTTAAATGCAAATTTAAAGATTTCTGTGAATCGGAAACTATACAATATTTGTTTTTGTTACTTATTTAATTATTTCAAGGAATTTTCCATTACAGCAATTTTCCATTCGAGCAATGGTTATTCGAGTATTTTTTCATTCGAGGAATTATTTTTCGAGCAATTTTTTCGAGCCATTTTCTTTCGAGAAATTGTTTTCGAGCAAGTCTCCGCAACCCAAGATTCAAAGTGAAAATTCTATTTCCCATAAAAACTGTGCAGTTTGAAGTTATTTTTATAACTTTCCAACTCTAAGAAATATTTTTAATGAATAAAATAATGCCAGTAGTAAACTTCTACTTCAACTTAAACTTTGTTAGTAGTTTCTTGCTTTATAAAAGCTATATAATTATTATTAAGGCTTAACACTCCTTTTTTGGCATTTGGTCACTCCTAGGGAGTCTTCACAATCCAATTTCCAAGGTGGATTGGTCTTCATTTTACTCTTTCTCTATGGCTAACGCTCTTTTAACTATTCCTCGCCATTCCTTTGTGTCTCGTACTTTTTTCTTCCATCTCTCTATTCCCATTTCTTTGGAAAAGGCTATATAAAGCCTTAGGAATTACACAACATTAAATATAAAATCAGCTGATAACACATCAAACCATAATACAATTATGATTAAAATGCTCAATATCAATATTTATTCATATTGTATTTGAAACCGTCAAATGAAAAATTGCAAAAATTGCAAAAAAATCAAGAACCATTTATCATACTAATGGTTTGATGTGTCATCAGCTTATTTTATATTTAATGCTGTGTAATTCTTAAGGCTTTATATAACTTTTCTAAAAAAAAAATGGGAATAGAGAGATGGAAGGAAAAAGCTCACAAGATATATTATTTTTCGATTTTACCTCGCAAGTCACTTTTTTTCGATTTTGGGGGTAAATGAAGGTACTTATAGCAAATAGACGGTTTCGATTTTACCTCGCAAGTCACTTTTTTCGATTGTTGGGGTTATAAGCTATTGACATGGCAAAAAGTGCGCTGAATCGATTTGAAAATACCTCGCCAGCCTCATGGTATGACTTTAATGCTACTCTTATCAATATCTGGTATAGTCGATCTCACGAGCTTATACGGAAAAGCCATGAAACTGGATAAGAACAGACATCCCGTGCGTCAGCTCGGGGCAATATCAGTAGGGCCTATCGATTTGCCCTCGAGTTGGTACCTATTCCGCTTTTCCGTCTAAGTTTGTAAAATAGACTATTTCCAGTTTTTGGATTACGAGTACTTGGGTTACAGTTCTTGGGTTAAGAGATATTTTTTATGACTGGGTAAATTTACCCAGTCATAATAATGGAGTTTAAACAAGTATCCGCCAAATGCATTTCCATGTCACGAGATATTCTTGATTTCTTTTCCTAATAAGTTGTAGGGGCATTTTTTCCTTGGGTAGGTTCCCTACAGCCCCTCAGCACTTTGGCACCTGCAGTCCTTTTGTGCTTTCTTTTGGGGGATTAGAATTACACCGACCAAATATAACTCGGTTACGTAATAATATAATTGTAAATACTCTTTATAGTTCGCAGGGTTTTCTGCGGATTCATTCGCAGAAAGAATCACCGATTGCAAGGCAAGAATCATAGTGACCGCCGATGGTGTGTGGAGAGGAGAGAAGTTCCTCGCCTTGAAGAACATATGCGACCAGGCAATGGACAAATGCGCCAAGAATGGATTCAACGTCGAATACTGCCTAGTCGTTTCGCATCTAGAAAGAGTAACAGCTCCTTCAGGCGTACAGACAAATCAGAGCAACAAAGTAAAAAACGAAATGTAGAAGTAAATTTGAAATTCTGTATGAGTAACTTGTAGATCCATATGCAAGAAGGGCGTGATATCTGGTGGCATGATGAAGTACCGAACGCATCGACCAGCTGTTATCCCGAATGGATGCAAGCCGAAGATCCTCTCTTCATGTTGTACACCAGTGGATCAACGGGAAAGCCAAAAGGTGTCCTCCACACCACCGCAGGATACCTCTTGTACGCAGCGACTACTTTCAAATACGTTTTCGATTATAAGTTAAATGATGTTTACTGGTGCACTGCTGATGTTGGCTGGATTACTGGGCATACCTATGTTGTCTATGGGCCACTGGCCAATGCAGCTACCTCAGTACTGGTAAGGTTTATTTCGCAAATGCTTACAATATATCATTGCAGCTATTACGTAATTTTATCTAAATGATAATAAAAGCTTGATTGGACCACGTTATACAATAACAAAATTAATTGGCGTAAACAGGCCATAATAATCTAAAAATAAATAGACAAGTTTGATACCATGGATCCATACATATATTACATTATTATTATCTCGATTAATGTAATATTAAATCTGTCCGTTTTACTGATATAGTTTGGTGATCAAAAATTAATAAATAATTAAATCTGTCCATATTACTGATATCGTTTGGTGATCAAGAATTAATAAGTTATTAAATCTGCCAATTTTACCGATATCGTTTGGTAATCAAAAATTAATAAATAATTAAATCTGTCCATTTTACTAATATCATTTGGTGATCAAAAATATATAAAAAATAAATAAAAACCAATTCATTTTCATTTCACATTTTGTTGATAGCGTTTTTAATGTTTATTGATTTAATACTGAAATCAATTGATATCAAGTGTGATAATAAGAAGACAATTTGTATAAATCTGTCCGTTTTACTGATATCGTTTGGTGATCATAAATTAATAAATAATTAAATCTGTAAATTTTATTGATATTGTTTGGTGATAAAAAATTGATAAATAAGTAAATCGGTCAATTTTACTGATAATTGTTTGGTGATCAAACATGAATAAATAAAAACCAAATCATTATTATTTCACAATTTTTTTATAGCGTTTTTAATGTTCATTAATTTAATACTAAAATCAATAAGTATCAAGTATGATAATAAGAGGACAATTTGTACAAATCTGTCCGTTTTACTGATATCGTTTGGTGATCAAAAATGAATAAATAATTAAATCTGTCCATATCACTGATGTCGTTTGGTGATCAAGAATTAATAAGTTATTAAATCTGTCAATTTTACTGATATCGTTTGGTGATCAAAAATTAATAAATAATTAAATCTGTCCATTTTACTAATATCATTTGGTGATCAAAAATAAATAAAAAATAAATTAAAACCAATTAATTTTCATTTCACATTTTGTTGATAGCGTTTTCAATGTTTATTGATTTAATACTAAAATCAATTGGTATCAAGTGTGATAATAAGAAGACAATTTGTATAAATCTGTCCGTTTTACTGATATCGTTTGGTGATAAAAAATTAATAAATAATTAAATCTGTAAATTTCATTGATATCGTCTGGTGATCAAAAATTGATAAATAATTAAATCTGTCACTTTTACTAATAATTGTTTGGTGATCAAAAATGAATAAATAAAAACCAAATATTTATTATTTCACAATTTGTTGATAGCGTTTTTAATGTTTATTAATTTAATACTAAAATCAATAGGTATCAAGTTTGATAATAAGAGGACAATTTGTACAAATCTGTCTGTTTAACTGATATCGTTTGGTGATCAAAAATGAATAAATAATTAAATCTGTCCATATCACTGATATCGTTTGGTGATCAAGAATTAATAAGTTATTAAATCTGTCAATTTTACTGATATCGTTTGGTGATCATAAATTAATAAATAATTAAATCTGTCCATTTTACTAATATCATTTGGTGATCAAAAATAAATAAAAAATAAATAAAAACCAATTCATTTTTGTTTCACATTTTGTTGATAGCGTTTTTAATGTTTATTGATTTAATACTAAAATCAATTGATATCAAGTGTGATAATAAGAAGACAATTTCTATAAATCTGTCCGTTTTACTGATATCGTTTGGTGATCAAAAATTAGTAAATAAATTAATCTGTAAATTTTATTGATATCGTTTGGTGATCAAAAATTGATAAATAATTAAATCTGTCAATTTTACTAATAATTGTCTGGTGATCAAAAATGCATGAATAAAAACCAAATCATTATTATTTCACAATTTTTTTATAGCGTTTTTATTGTTTATTAATTTAATACTAAAATCAATAGGTATCAAGTATGATAATAAGAGGACAATTTGTACAAATCTGTCCGTTTTACTGATATCGTTTGGTGATCAAAAATGAATAAATAATTAAATCTGTCCATATCACTGATATCGTTTGGTGATCAAGAATTAATAAGTTATTAAATCTGTCAATTTTACTGCTATCGTTTGGTGATCAAAAATTAATAAATAATTAAATCTGTCCATTTTACTAATATCATTTGGTGATCAAAAATAAATAAAAAATAAATAAAAATCAATTCATTTTTATTTCACATTTTGTTGATAGCGTTTTTAATGTTTATTGATTTAATACTAAAATCAATTGGTATCAAGTGTGATAATATGAAGACAATTTGTATAAATCTGTCCGTTTTACTGATATCGTTTGGTGATCAAAAATTAATAAATAATTAAATCTGTAAATTTTATTGATATCGTTTGGTGATCAAAAATTGATAAATAATTAAATCTGTCAATTTTACTAATAATTGTTTGGTGATCAAAAATTAATAAATAAGAACCATATCATTATTATTTCACAATTTTTTGATAGCGTTTTTAATGTTTATTAATTTAATACTAAAATCAATAGGTATCAAGTATAATAATAAGAGGACAATTTGTACAAATCTGTCCGATTTACTGATATTGTTTGCTGATCAAAAAGTTATTATTAATAAATAATTAAATCTGTCCATTTTACTGATATCGTTTGGTCATTACAAATGAATAAATAACAATCAATTCATTTCTACTTCACAATTTGTTGATAACGTTTTTAATGTATAATTTAATACTAAAATCAATAGGCATCAAGTATGATAATAAAAGGACAATTTGTATAGATTTTTTTACGTTTATTTCTAAACCCGATGGCATTAATAATAGATGGTAAATTGTTCTTATGTAAGAAGCACTGTGGCTTCAATAATATTTGTCTGTGCATATAATACTAAGTACACACATACTCGTTTAATACATTACGCTAATGAATTTCTGGATAAGTAGTTAAATATTTAAAACTTATGTAATGATAATAAATTAACAACATGAAAATTCAAGCACTAATTATAATTTTTTTTCTCATGTAGGATTTAGCACTATCGGGTTTAAATATAATTATTTAAACCTGATAGTGCTATATATCATTATTTAAACCTGATAGTGCTAAATATCATTATTTAAACCTGAAAGTGCCACGTGAGAAAACATTCAGGAATTGAATTTTAGCACCTACAATAATAGTATACAGGGTGTCCTAAATAGAGTGGGATTGCACGGGTATCTTTCTTATTCTTATAGCTAGAGATATGGTTAAATGCGCAATATTGTGCAGTTTTATATGCTGGTTCAGATTATGATGAAATATTTTCAAAAGTCGGAGCAGTTTGGAAGTTATTCCAAAAAAACTAAAAATCGCGATTTTCCAAAAACTCCGATATATTCATAATTATTAAAGATGCGGAAAAAGGTTTAAAATGAAAGTTACTTGGTTCGATCGCACAAACTTGAGAATCAAGTCAAAACAAAAGTCAAGATGGCGGTTTCCGAGATATTAATACCAACTTTCTTATTTTAATCAAATTTAACGAAAAATCATGGACTTGGAAATAAATTTAACAAAATTATTATTATTATAAGAGATCAATGAAAGAATCTGCATATGCAAGTACACAGATAATGTGTAAAAACATACATATTATTTTGCGTCACGTAGAATACACAGGGTGTTCCTAAACAACAATACAATTTTGTTATTTTCAAATGGCTAAAACACAAATTCTTTTTTTCAAATGGAACACCGTGTATATAGCATCATATTCTGAGTGCTCATCTAATGAGCTATTCAATGGTAGCATATGGACTATAATCTAATAATACTTTTTAATAGGTAAATAACGATCAATCTCAATAAGTTTTAGAAATTTTACATTTAAAATTTCGCAATTTCCAATAAAAATACCTAATTATCAATTAAAATGTTGTGATTTTCATTAAATATTTATAAGTTCTAAGTAATTTCATCATTTCCCGTAAACTTGCTTCAATGCGAGCACACGTTCAAATTCAAGCTGTAACATTTATAATTTTCATTGCAATGATTATTTTACAATCAAAAATTCGCAATTTACGATCAAAATATGCAATTTTTAATGGAAGTTTTATCATTTCCTGTTAATATTTTGCAACGGGGCGGTCAAATTTTTAAGTCATGCTGATAATTTCATAATTTTTACTACAATGTTCAATTTTTTTATCAAATTTGCACAAATGGCTAATTCCTTTTTTTTAATGGAACACCCTGTATATACCATCATATTCTGAGTGCTCATCTAATGAGCTATTCAATGGTAGCATATGGACTATAATCTAATAATACTTTTTAATAGGTAAATAACGATCAATCTCAATAAGTTTTAGAAATTTTACATTTAAAATTTCGCAATTTCCAATAAAAATACCTAATTATCAATTAAAATGTTGTGATTTTCATTAAATATTTATAAGTTCTAAGTAATTTCATCATTTCCCGTAAACTTGCTTCAATGCGAGCACACGTTCAAATTCAAGCTGTAACATTTATAATTTTCATTGCAATGATTATTTTACAATCAAAAATTCGCAATTTACGATCAAAATATGCAATTTTTAATGGAAGTTTTATCATTTCCTGTTAATATTTTGCAACGGGGCGGTCAAATTTTTAAGTCATGCTGATAATTTCATAATTTTTACTACAATGTTCAATTTTTTTATCAAATTTGCACAAATGGCTAATTCCTTTTTTTTAATGGAACACCCTGTATATACCATCATATTCTGAGTGCTCATCTAATGAGCTATTCAATGGTAGCATATGGACTATAATCTAATAATACTTTTTAATAGGTAAATAACGATCAATCTCAATAAGTTTTAGAAATTTTACATTTAAAATTTCGCAATTTCCAATAAAAATAGTCAATTGTCAATTAAAATTTTGTGATTTTCAGTAAATATTTTATAAGTTCTAAGTAATTTCATCATTTCCCGTAAACTTGCATCAATGCGAGCACACGTTCAAAATCAAGCTGTAACATTTACAATTTTCATTGCAATGATTATTTTACAATCAAAAATTCGCAATTTACGATCAAAATTTGCAATTTTCAATGGAAGTTTTATCATTTCCAGTTAATATTTTGCAATGGGGCGGTCAAATTTTTAAGTCATGCTGAAAATTTCATAATTTATACTAAAATGTTCAATTTTTTTATCAAATTTGCACAAATGGCTAATTCCTTTTTTTTAATGGAACACCCTGTATATACCATCATATTCTGAGTGCTCATCTAATGAGCTATTCAATGGTAGCATATGGACTATAATCTAATAATACTTTTTAATAGGTAAATAACGATTAATCTCAATAAGTTTTAGAAATTTTACATTTAAAATTTCGCAATTTCCAATAAAAATAGCTAATTATCAATTAAAATTGTGTGATTTTCATTAAATATTTTATAAGTTCTAAGTAATTTCATCATTTCCCGTAAACTTGCATCAATGCGAGCACACGTTCAAAATCAAGCTGTAACATTTACAATTTTCATTGCAATGATTATTTTACAATCAAAAATTCGCAATTTACGATCAAAATTTGCAATTTTTAATAGAAGTTTTATCATTTCCAGGTAATATTTTGCAATGGGGTGGTCAATTTTTTAAGTCATGCTGAAAATTTCATAATTTTTACTACAACGTTCAATTTTTTTATCAAATTTGCACAAATGGCTAATTCCTTTTTTTTTAATGGAACACCCTGTATATACCATCATATTCTGAGTGCTCATCTAATGAGCTATTCAATGGTAGCATATGGACTATAATCTAATAATACTTTTTAATAGGTAAATAACGATCAATCTCAATAAGTTTTAGAAATTTTACATTTAAAATTTCGTAATTTCCAATAAAAATACCTAATTATCAATTAAAATTTTGTGATTTTCATTAAATATTTATAAGTTCTAAGTAATTTCATCATTTCCCGTAAACTTGCTTCAATGCGAGCACACGTTCAAATTCAAGCTGTAACATTTATAATTTTCATTGCAATGATTATTTTACAATCAAAAATTCGCAATTTACGATCAAAATTTCCAATTTTTAATGGAAGTTTTATCATTTCCAGGTAATATTTTGCAACGGGGCGGTCAAATTTTTAAGTCATGCTGAAAATTTCATAATTTTTACTACAATGTTCAATTTTTTTATCAAATTTGCACAAATTGCTAATTCTTTTTTTTTTAATGGAACACCCTGTATATACCATCATATTCTGAGTGCTCATCTAATGAGCTATTCAATGGTAGCATATGGACTATAATCAAATAATACTTTTTAATAAGTAAATAACGATCAATCTCAATAAGTTTTAGAAATTTTACATTTAAAATTTCGCAATTTCCAATAAAAATAACTAATTATCAATTAAATTTTTGTGATTTTCTTTAAATATTTTATAAGTTCTAAGTAATTTCATCATTTCCCGTAAACTTGCTTCAATGCGAGCACACGTTCAAATTCAAGCTGTAACATTTATAATTTTCATTGCAATGATTATTTTACAATCAAAAATTCGCAATTTACGATCAAAATTTGCAATTTTTAATGGAAGTTTTATCATTTCCTGTTAATATTTTGCAACGGGGCGGTCAAATTTTTAAGTCATGCTGAAAATTTCATAATTTTTACTGCAATGTTCAATTTTTTTATCAAATTTGCACAAATGGCTAATTCTTTTTTTTAATGGAACACCCTGTATATACCATCATATTCTGAGTGCTCATCTAATGAGCTATTCAATGGTAGCATATGGACTATAATCTAATAATACTTTTTAATAGGTAAATAACGATTAATCTCAATAAGTTTTAGAAATTTTACATTTAAAATTTCGCAATTTCGAACAAAAATAGCTAATTGTCAATTAAAATTTTGTGTTTTTCAGTAAATATTTTATAAGTTCTAAGTAATTTCATCATTTCCCGTATACTTACTTCAATGCGAGCACACGTTCAAATTCAAGCTGTAACATTTATAATTTTCATTGCAATGATTAATTTACAATCAAAAATTCGCAATTTACGATCAAAATTTGCAATTTTTAATGGAAGTTTTATCATTTCCAGGTAATATTTTGCAATGGGGTTGTCAATTTTTTAAGTCATGCTGAAAATTTCATAATTTTTACTACAATGTTCAATTTTTTATCAAATTTGCACAAACAGTGGACGATATTTACATCGATTGGTCACCATGGCAATTGCGTAAAAATGACATTTTTTCGTCCACCTTACCTAAATGCAGATTTTTTCAAAATTTCGCAATTTCCAATAAAAATAGCTGATTATGAATTAAAAGTTTGTAATTTTCATTGAATATTTTAGTTTATACTACAGATTTCATTTTAAATATCACTGTAAATAAAACATTACATAATTTACATTCGAAATTTCGAACTCTCCAATTTGAGCATTCATCATTTCCGGTAAAAAAATTGCCCGTAATTTATTTTAATTTATGCTGACAAGTTGGGAAGCTTCACAGCAATGTTTAATTTACAAGAGATTAAATCACAACTTTTCACTGCAATTTTCAATGAAAATTCAATGTTTTCAGATTCACTTTCATATTTTCATAAATATTTCATATGTTTCAATGAAATATGTCCATTTCCAATAAAAACATTGCATTTTCTAGTAAAATTTTAAGTTCATACAGTAGATTTTACAAATTTTGCAATTTTCAACCAAAATGCAATTTCCCTTTTTTTAATTAATGCTGATAATTTTACAAATTTCACTGGAATGTTTAATTTAGCTATATACTTTATAAGTTTCGCGATTTTCAGATATTTGCACAAACAGTAGACGATTTATTTACATCGATTGGTCACCTTGGCAATTGTGTACAAATAACATTTTTTCGTCCACCTTACCTAAAAGCAGATTTTTTCAAAATTTCGCAATTTCCAATCAAACTAGCTGATTATCAATTAAAAGTTTGTAATTTTCATTTTAACGATACAATTTTGCTATTTTCAAATGGCGAAAACTGCTTTAGAATATTTTTAAATTTTCTGAATGTTTAACTTTCCAAGTTGTCTGTTATCAGTCACTGAAATTTCAGAAAATTTATCAAAAAGATATTTTGAAAATTTTATACCAGAGTTGTATACGGTATACTGCATTAAAAATAACATTTTTTCGTGCACCTTACCTAAATGCAGATTTTTTCAAAATTTCGCAATTTCCTATAAAAATAGCTGATTATGAATTAAAAGTTTGTAATTTTCATTGAATATTTTAGTTTATACTACAGATTTCATTTTAAATATCACTGTAAATAAAACATTACATAATTTACATTCAAAATTTCGAACTCTCCAATTTGAGCATTCATCATTTCCGGTAAAAAATTTGCCCGTAATTTATTTTAATTTATGCTGACAAGTTGGGAAGCTTCACAGCAATGTTTAATTTACAAGAGATTACATCCCAACTTTTCACTGCAATTTTCAATGAAAATTCAATGTTTTCAGGTGCACTTTCATATTTTCATAAATATTTCATATGTTTCAATGAAATATGTCCATTTCCAATAAAAACATTGCTTTTTCTCGTAACATTTGAAGTTCATACAGTAAATTTTACAAATTTTGCAATTTTTAACCAAAATACAATTTCCCTTTTTTTAATTAATGCTGATAATTTTACAAATTTCACTGGAATGTTTAATTTAGCTATATACTTTACAAGATTCGCGATTTCCAGATATTTGTACAAACAGTAAACGATTTATTTACATCGAATGGTCACCTTGGCAATTGTGTAAAAATAACATTTTTTCGTCCACCTTACCTAAAAGCAGAATTTTTCAAAATTTCGCAATTTCCAATCAAAATAGCTGATTATCAATTAAAAGTTTGTAATTTTCATTTCAACGATACAATTTTGCTATTTTCAAATGGCGAAAACTCCTTTAGAATATTTTTAAATTTTCTGAATGTTTAACTTTCCGAGTTGACCTGTTATCAGTCACTGAAATTTCAGAAAATTTATCAAAAGGATATTTTGAAAATTTTATACTAGATTTGTATACAGTATACCTAAGGATAATTCTTTTGAAAATTTGACGACAAAAATTGTCTTCAATAAGTGCGGAAATCGAATATTTAACTTTCCAAGAGTGCAAGTGTGCATTTTTAATGGAACACCCTGTATATAGCATCATATTCTGAGTACTCATCTAGTGAGCTATTAATACTTTTTAATAGGTAAATAACGATCAATCTTAATAAGCTTTTGGACATAAAGACATAAAAGACATTTTAATCATTGAGGGTCTCGTCCTATTGCAAATGAGCAATTGATATACTTTTTCTACCTTGGTAAAACAAATAGTAACCACTAGTCATAAAAATCAACTAGTGCTTTGATACACGACACCCATATTTTAATCATTGTGGGGTTACGTCCTATTGCAAATAAGCCATCGATATACTTTTTTTTACCTAGGTAAAAAAATTATTAACTACTAGTTATAAAAATCAACTAGTGCTTTGATACATGACACAATGACATGTTTTTTGACTAGTAGTGCATAATTATAAATTGTTTCCAGTATGAAGGCACACCATTTTACCCAGACAACGATCGGTTTTGGTCCGTGGTTGAAAAATACAAAGTGAACCAATTTTACACTGCCCCGACTGCAATTCGTGCACTCATGAAATTCGACGATAGTTTATTAAAAAGGTCAGTTACTCGTAAAGACACAGTTTTCAATGCATCCGTCTTCGCATTCGTAAAGTAAGCATTATCGTTATTGGTTTCAGGCATGACTTGTCCACTCTGAAGGTCCTAGGTTCGGTGGGTGAACCGATCAACCCGGAAGCTTGGATGTGGTATTACAAATTGGTTGGAGGTGAGAAGTGCTCAATAGTGGACACTTTCTGGCAAACGGAAACTGGTGGTCACGTGCTGACACCTTTGCCAGGTGCAACGCCCATGAAACCTGGTGCTGCGGTAAGGTTAATTGATTTTGAGAAAATTTCAATTGCAAATTAATTTATTTTATGGTGTGTTAAATTCCAATACGTGGACAATTCGGGAAAACGCAAAAAAAACGGCCTAGGCCGGTAAAGTACTGCTAACAATTGCCAAACAGCCGTTGCTAATCATGTTCTGAATATGTAACTAGATTAGAAGCATTTGCTAAATTGTTTTGAAATTAATTGTTTTTTTTTTCAATTTAATTTAATTCTAATATAAAATGCAGTAATAGTAGATTGTTGTTTCTTAACCTTATATCTACTTATAATAATTATAATTTAATGAAATTAAATGATAATTAATTAATTATGTTTCTTTAAAACGAAATGAGTAAACTGAGTCCGGTAACTTGTTAACAGTATGAGTGAGATGTTTCAAGACGAAGTCTTGACACTCAAAACGAGTACTGTATCATTTCGAGTGTCAAGACTTCGTCTTGAAACATCTCACTCATACTGTAAAATATGAGTTCCCGGAAATTACCATTTAATTAATTAAATACCATTAAATTAATTGGTTATTAAATTAATTAACGCTAATTACCATATTGTTCTCTATTTTTTTCAATTATGTCCACTTTTTCATTCATGCATAAAAATTCCGTATTATCCCCTTTCAGTCGTTCCCATTCTTTGGCGTACAACCCGTTTTATTGGATGAGGCAGGCAAGGAAATTCAAGGCGAAGGCGAAGGCTATTTGGTATTTTCCAAGCCCTGGCCTGGCATGATGAGAACATTATATAATAACCATGACCGTTATGAAACGACATACTTCTCAAAATTCCCCGGGTATTATTGCACAGGAGACGGTAAGGAATTGCTTTATTAAAAAAAATATAAGCAGTCATGCTGAATTTCACATTCAGGCTACGAGTAATGAATTCATTACTCGTAATAATTAATAATAATAAAAAATATAATGAATAATAAGACCCATAAACATAATTAAGTGATTAAATAAAACAAAACACTTTTCATTGTTTATATCACATTGTTTATTTAAATTAGCGACTGCAGTTTCGATCACGTTCTGATCACTATCAAACTTTGAGTAAAATTATTAAATTATCAAATTATCAATTATTTCTGTGAAATTATCAATTAGTACTCTCAAATTTTAGTACTGCCTTAAACGCAGCTATAGCTCTTAAAATTTCAATTAGTTTTGTTAAAATTTCAATGGTTATTATCAAAATTCAATGACCACCGTCATATTCTCAATATTTACAGTTATAATTTCAATTCTTGCTACCAAAATTTCAATTATTACTATCAAATTTCAATTACGTTTTTAAATTTTCATTGATTTCTGAAAAAAAACAGTAATTTGGTAATATATTGATTTTTTTGGATAGTTCTGGTAAAAGTTCATTTTAATTATCAAATTTCATTATTCTGTTATAATTGCAAATATTGCACTTGAAATTTCAATTATTTATTTCAAAAATTCAATGATTACCGTCAAATTATCAATTAGTACTGTCAAATTTCATTACTCAAATCCGATCAAAAGTTGTATAAATTGTTTTTTACGAAACAATCTCAATCATGTATTATTGGATTAATAATATTTTTATTGTATAAGTATTTTTGTCAAAATTCTAACGGTTATTGTCAATACTATCATATTTTCAATAATGCTGTTAAAATTTCAATTGTTGCTACCAACGTTTTGATTAATTCTGTAAAATTTCAATTACGTTATTAAATTTTTATTTATTTCTAAAAAAATCAATAATTCGGTTATAAAAAGATGTTTTTTAATTATTATTGTCAAATTTCATTATTCTCTCATAATTGCAAAGATTGCTCTTGAAATTTTAATGAATTCTTTATAAAATTTCAATGCTTACTGTCAAATTATCAATTATTTCTGTGAAATTATCAATTAGTACTCTCAAATTTTAATACTGCCTTAAATGCAACTATAGCTCTTAAAATTTCAATTAGTTTTGTTAAAATTCCAATGGTTATTATAAAAATTCAATGACTACTGTCATAGTCTCAATATTTACAATTATAATTTTAATTCTTGCTACCAAATTTCAATTATTACTATCAAATTTCAATTACGTTTCTAAATTTTCATTGATTTCTGAAAAAAATCAGTAATTTGGTCATATAATGATTTTTTTGGGTAGTTTTAGTAAAAGTTCATTTTAACTATCAAATTTCATTATTCTGTTATAATTGCAAATATTGCCCTTGAAATTTCAATTATTTATTTCAAAATTTCAATGATTACCGTAAAATTATCAATTAGTACTGTCAAATTTCATTACTCAAATCAGATCAAAAATTGTATAAATTGGTCTTTACGAAACAATCTCAATCATGTATTATTGGATTAATAATATTTCTATTGTATACGTATTTTTGTCAAAATTCTAACGGTTATTGTCAATACTATCATATTTTCAATAATGCTGTTAAAATTTCAATGGTTGCTACCAACGTTTTGATTAATACTGTAAAATTTCAATTACGTTATCAAATTTTTATTGATTTCTAAAAAATCAATAATTTGGTTATAAAAAGATGTTTTTTAATTATTATTGTCAAATTTCATTATTCTGTCAAAATTGCAAAGATTGCTCTTGAAATTTTAATGAATTCTTTATAAAATTTCAATGCTTACTGTCAAATTATCAATTATTTCTGTGAAATTATCAATTAGTACTCTCAAATTTTAGTACTGCCTTAAACGCAGCTATAGCTCTTAAAATTTCAATTGGTTTTGTTAAAATTCCAATGGTTATTATCAAAATTCAATGACTACTGTCATATTCTCAATATTTACAGTTATAATTTCAATTCTTGCTACCAAAATTTAAATTATTACTATAAAATTTCAATTACGTTTTTAAAGTTTCATTGATTTCTGAACAAAATCAGTAATTTGGTCATATAATGATTTTTTTGGATAGTTCTAGTAAAAGTTCATTTTAACTATCACATTTCATTATTCGGTTATAATTGCAAATATTGCACTTGAAATTTCAATTATTTATTTCAAAATTTCAATGATTACCGTCAAATTATCAATTAGTACTGTCAAATTTCATTACTCAAATCCGATCAAAAGTTGTATAAATTGGTTTTTACGAAACAATCTCAATCATGTATAATTGGATTAATAATATTTTTATTGTATAAGTATTTTTGTCAAAATTCTAACGGTTATTGTCAATACTATCATATTTTCAATAATGCTGTTAAAATTTCAATGGTTGCTACCAACGTTTTGATTAATACTGTAAAATTTCAATACGTTATCAAATTTTTATTGATTTCTAAATAATCAATAAATTGGTTATAAAAAGATGTTTTTTAATTATTATTGTCAATTTTCATTATTCTGTCATAATTGCAAAGATTGCTCTTGAAATTTTAATGAATTCTATATAAAATTTCAATGCGTACAGTCAAATTATCAATTATTTCTGTGAAATTATCAATTAGTACTCTCAAATTTTAGTACTGCCTTAAATGCAACCATAGCTCTTAATATTTCAATTAGTTTTGTTAAAATTCCAATAGTTATTATCAAAATTCAATGCCTACTGTCATATTCTTAATATTTACTGTTATAATTTTAATTCTTGCTACCAAAATTTCAATTATTACTATCAAATTTCAATTACGTTTTTAAATTTTCATTGATTTCTGAAAAAAATCAGTAATTTGGTCATATAATGATTTTTTTGGATAGTTTTAGTAAAAGTTCATTTTAACTATGAAATTTCGTTATTCTGTTATGAATGTAAATATTGCACTTGAAATTTAAATTATTTATTTCAAAATTTCAATGACTACGTTGCTACCAACGTTTTGATTATTATTGTAAAATTTCAATTACGTTATCAATTTTTTATTGATTTCTAAAAAAACGATAATTTGGTTATAAAAATATGTTTTTTGATTATTATTGTCACATTTCACAATTCTGTCAAAATTGCAAAGATTGCTCTTGAAATTTTAATGAATTCTATATAAAATTTCAAGGCTTACTGTCAAATTATCAATTATTTCTGTGAAATTATCAATTAGTACTTTCAAATTTTAGTACTGCCTTAAATGCAACTATAGCTCTTAAAATTTCAATTAGTTTTGTTAAAATTCCAATGGTTATTATCAAAATTCAATGACTACTGTCATATTCTCAATATTTACAGTTATAATTTTAATTCTTGCTACCAAAATTGCAATTATTACTATCAAATTTCAATTACGTTTCTAAATTTTCATTGATTTCTGAAAAAAATCAGTAATTTGGTCATATAATGATTTTTTTGGGTAGTTTTAGTAAAAGTTCATTTTAACTATCAAATTTCATTATTCTGTTATAATTGCAAATATTGCACTTGAAATTTCAATTATTTATGTCAAAATTTCAATGATTCCGTCAAATTATCAATTAGTACCGCCAAATTTCATTACTCAAATCAGATCAAAAGTTGTATAAATTGGTCTTTACGAAACAATGTCAATTATGTATTATTGGATTAATAATATTTTTATTGTATAAGTATTTTTGTCAAAATTCTAACGGTTATTGTTAATACTATCATATTTTCAATAATGCTGGTAAAATTTCAATGGTTGCTACCAACGTTTGGTGAATTCAGATTAAAATTTCAATTATGTTATCAAATTTTTATTGATTTCTAAAAAAAAAACAATAATTTGGTTATAAAAAGATGTTTTTTATTTATTATTGTCAAATTTCAGTATTCTGTCATAATTGCAAAGATTGCTCTTGAAATTTTAATTAATTCTATATAAAATTTCAACGCTTACTGTCAAATTATCAATTATTTCTGTGAAATTATCAATTAGTACTCTCAAATTTTAGTACTGCCTTAAATGCAACTATAGCTCTTAAAATTTCAATTAGTTTTGTTAAAATTCCAATGGTTATTATCAAAATTCAATGACTACTGTCATATTCTCAATATTTACAATTATAATTTCAATTCTTGCTACCAAAATTTCAATTATTACTATCAAATTTCAATTACGTTTTTAAATTTTCATTGATTTCTGAAAAAAAACAGTAATTTGGTCATGTAATGATTTTTTTGGATAGTTCTAGTAAAAGTTCATTTTAACTATCAAATTTCATCATTCTGTGATAATTGCAAATATTGCACTTGAAATTTCAATTATTTATTTCAAAATTTCAATGATTACCGTGAAATTATCAATTAGTACTGTCAAATTTCATTACTCAAATCAGATCAAAAGTTGTATAAATTGGTCTTCACGAAACAATCTCAATCATGTATTATTGGATTCATAATATTTTTATTGTATAAGTATTTTTGTCAAAATTCTAATGGTTATTGTCAATACTATCATATTTTCAATAATGCTGGTAAAATTTCAATGGTTGCTACTAACGTTTGGTGAATTCAGATAAAAATTTCAATTATGTTATCAAATTTTTATTGATTTCTAAAAAAATCAATAATTTGGTTATAACAAGATATTTTTTAATTATTATTGTCAAATTTCATTATTCTCTTATAATTGCAAAGATTGCTCTTGAAATTTTTAAAATTCTGTATAAAATTTCAATGCTTACTGTCAAATTATCAATTATTTCTATCAAATTATCAATTAGTACTCTCAAATTTTAGTACTGCCTTAAATGCAACTATAGCTTTTAAAATTTCAATTAGTTTTGTTAAAATTCCAATGGTTATTATCAAAATTCAATGACTACTGTAATATTCTCAATATTTCCAGTTATAATTTTAATTCTTGCTACCAAAATTTCAATTATTACTATCAAATTTCAATTACGTTTTTAAATTTTCATTGATTTCTGAAAAAAAACAGTAATTTGGTCGTATAATGATTTTTTTGGATAGTTCTAGTAATAGTTCATTTTAACTATCAAATTTCATTATTCTGTTATAATTGCAAATATTGCACTTGAAATTTCAATTATTTATTTCAAAATTTCAATGATTACCGTCAAATTATCAATTAGTACCGCCAAATTTCATTACTCAAATCAGATCAAAAGTTGTATAACTTGGTCTTTATGAAACAATCTCAATTATGTATTATTGGATTAATAATATTTTTATTCTATAAGTATTTTTGTCAAAATTCTAACGGTTATTGTCAATATTATCATATTTTCAATAATGCTGTTAAAATTTCAATTGTTGCTACAAACATTTTGATTAATACTGTAAAATTTCAATTACGTTATCAAATTTTTATTGATTTCTAAAAAAATTAATAATTTGTTTATAAAAAGATGTTTTTTTATTATTATTGTCAATTTTCATTATTCTGTCATAATTGCAAAGATTGGTCTTGATATTTTAATTAATTCTATATAAAATTTCAATGCTTACTGTCAAATTATCTATTATTTCTGTGAAATTATCAATTAGTACTCTCAAATTTTAGTACTGCCTTAAATGCAACTACAGCTCTTAAAATTTCAATTAGTTTTGTTATAATTCCAATGGTTATTATCAATATTCAATGACTACCGTCATATTCTCAATATTTACAATTATAATTTCAATTCTTGCTACCAAAATTTCAATTATTACTATCAAATTTCAATTACGTTTTTAAATTTTCATTGGTTTCTGAAAAATATCAGTAATTTGGTCATATAATGATTTTTTTAGATAGTTCTTGTAAAAGTTCATTTTAACTATCAAATTCCATTATTCTGTTATAATTGCAAATATTGCACTTGAAATTTCAATTATTTATTTCAAAATTTCAATGATTACCGTCAAATTATCAATTAGTACTGTCAAATTTCATTGCCCAAATCAGATCAAAAGTTGTATAAATTGGTCTTTACGAAACAATCTCAATCATGTATTATTGGATTAATAATATTTTTATTGTATACGTATTTTTGTCAAAATTCTAACGGTTATTGTCAATACTATCATATTTTCAATAATGCTGTTAAAATTTCAATGGTTGCTACCTACGTTTTGATTAATTCTGTAAAATTTCAATTACGTTATCAAATTTTTATTGATTTCTAAAAAAAATCAATAATTTGGTTATAACAAGATATTTTTTAATTATTATTGTCAAATTTCATTATTCTCTTATAATTGCAAAGATTGCTCTTGAAATTTTAATGATTTCTATATAAAATTTCAATGCTTACTGTCAAATTATCAATTATTTCTGTGAAATTATCAATTAGTACTTTCAAATTTTAGTACTGCCTTAAATGCAACTATAGCTCTTAAAATTTCAATTAGTTTTGTTAAAATTCTAATGGTTATTTTTAAAATTCAATGACTACTGTCATATTCTCAATATTTACAGTAATAATTTTAATTCTTGCTACCAAAATTTCAATTATTACTATCAAATTTCATTTACGTTTTTAAATTTTCATTGATTTATGAAAAATATCAGTAATTTGGTCATATAGTGATTTTTTTGGATAGTTCTAGTAAAAGTTCATTTTAACTATAAAATTTCATTATTCTGTTATAACTGCAAATATTGCACTTGAAATTTCAATTATTTATTTCAAAATTTCAATGATTACCGTAAAATTATCAATTAGTACTTTCAAATTTCATTACTCAAATCAGATCAAGAGTTGTATAAATTGGTCTTCACGAAACAATTTCAATCATGTATTATTGGATTAATAATATTTTTATTGTATAAGTATTTTTGTCAAAATTCTAACGGTTATTGTCAATACTATCATATTTTCAATAATGCTGTTAAAATTTCAATGGTTGCTACCTACGTTTTGATTAATTCTGTAAAATTTCAATTACGTTATCAAATTTTTATTGATTTCTAAAAAAATCAATAATTTGGTTATAAAAAGATGTTTTTTTATTATTATTGTCAATTTTCATTATTCTGTCATAATTGCAAAGATTGCTCTTGAAATTTTAATGAATTCTATATAAAATTTCAATGCGTACAGTCAAATTATCAATTATTTCTGTGAAATTATCAATTAGTACTCTCAAATTTTAGTACTGCCTTAAATGCAACTATAGCTCTTAAAATTTCAATAAGTTTTGTTAAAATTTCGATGGTAATAATCAAAATTCAATTACTACTGTCATATTCTCAATAATTACAGTTATCATTTTAATTCTTGCTACCACAATTTCAATTATTACTATCAAATTTCAATTACGTTTTTAAATTTTCATTGATTTATGAAAAAAATCAGTAATTTGGTCATATAATGATTTCTTGGATAATTCTAGTAAAAGATCATTTTAACTATCAAATTTTATTATTCTGTTATAATTGCAAATATTTCCCTTGAAATTTCAATTATTTATTTCAAAATTTCAATGATTACCGTCAAATTATCAATTAGTACTGTCAAATTTCATTACTCAAATCAGATCAAAAGTTGTATAAGGTGGTCTTTACGAAACAATCTCAATCATGTATTATTGGATTAATAATATTTTTATTGTATAAGTATTTTTGTCAAAATTCTAACGGTTATTGTCAATACTATCATATTTTCATTAATGCTGTTAAAATTTCAATGGTTGCTACCAACGTTTTGATTAATACTGTAAAATTTCAATTACGTTATCAATTTTTATTGATTTCTAAAAAAAACGATAATTTGGTTATAAAAAGATGTTTTTTGATTATTATTGTCAAATTTCATTATTCTCTCATAATTGCAAATATTGCTCTTGAAATTTTAATTAATTCTATATAAAATTTCAATGCTCACTGCCAAATTATCAATTATTTTTGTGAAACTATCAATTAGTACTCTCAAATTTTAGTACTGCCTTAAATGCAACTATAGCTCTTAAAATTTCAATTAGTTTTGTTATAATTCCAATGGTTATTATCAATATTCAATGACTACTGTCATATTCTCAATATTTACAATTATAATTTCAATTCTTGCTACCTAAATTTCAATTATTACTATCAAATTTCAATTACGTTTTTAAATTTTCATTGATTTCTGAAAAAAATCAGTAATTTGGTCATATAATGATTTTTTTTGGATAGTTTTAGTAAAAGTTCATTTTAACTATGAAATTTTGTTATTCTGTTATGAATGTAAATATTGCACTTGAAATTTCAATTATTTATTTCAAAATTTCCTTAAATGCAACTATAGCTCTTAAAAGTTCAATTAGTTTTGTTAAAATTCCAATGGTTATTATCAAAATTCAATGACTACTGTCATATTCTCAATATTTATAGTTATAATTTCAATTCTTGCTACCAAAATTTCAATTATTACTATCAAATTTCAATTACGTTTTTAAATTTTCATTGATTTCTGAAAAAAAAATCAGTAATTTGGTCATATGATGATTTTTTTGGATAGTTCTAGTAAAAGTTCATTTTAACTATCAAATTTCATAATTCTGTTATAATTGCAAATATTGCACTTGAAATTTCAATTATTTATTTCAAAATTTCAATGATTACCGTGAAATTATCAATTAGTACTGTCAAATTTCATTACTCAAATCCGATCAAAAGTTGTATAAATTGGTCTTTACGAAACAATGTCAATGATGTATTATTGGATTAATAATATTTTTATTGTATAAGTAGTTTTGTCAAAATTCTAACGGTTATTGTCAATACTATCATATTTTCATTAATGCTGTTAAAATTTCAATGGTTGCTACCAACGTTTTGATTAATACTGTAAAATTTCAATTACGTTATCAAATTTTTATTGATTTCTAAACAAATCAATAATTAGGTTATAAAATGATGTTTTTTTTAATATTAATGTCAATTTTTATTATTCTGTCATAATTGGAAAGATTGGTCTTGATATTTTAATTAATTCTATATAAAATTTCAATGCTTACTGTCAAATTATCTATTATTTCTGTGAAATTATCAATTAGTACTCTCAAATTTTAGTACTGCCTTAAATGCAACTATAGCTCTTAAAATTTCAATTAGTTTTGTTAAAATTCCAATGGTTATTATCAAAATTCAATGACTACTGTCATATTCTCAATATTTATAGTTATAATTTTAATTCTTGCTACCAAAATTTCAATTATTACTATCAAATTTCAATTACGTTTTTAAATTTTCATTGATTTCTGAAAAAAAACAGTAATTTGGTTATATAATGATTTTTTTGGATAGTTCTGGTAAAAGTTCATTTTAACTATCAAATTTCATTATTCTGTTATAATTGCAAATATTGCACTTGAAATTTCAATTATTTATTTCAAAATTTCAATGATTTCCTTCAAATTATCAATTAGCACTGTCAAATTTCATTACTCAAATCAGATCAAAAGTTGTATAAATTGGTCTTTACGAAACAATCTCAATCATGTATTATTGGATTCATAATATTTTTATTGTATAAGTATTTTTGTCAAAATTCTAACGGTTATTGTCAATACTATCATATTTTCAATAATGATGTTAAAATTTCAATGGTTGCTACCAACGTTTTGATTAATACTGTAGAATTTCAATTACGTTATCAATTTTTTATTGGTTTCTAAAAATATGAATAATTTGGTTATAAATAAATGTTTTTTAATTATTATTGTCAAATTTCATTATTCTCTCATAATTGCAAAGATTGCTCTTGAAATTTTAATTAATTCTATATAAAATTTCGATGCTTACTGTCAAATTATCAATTATTTCTGTGAAATTATCAATTAGTACTCTCAAATTTTAATACTGCCTTAAATGCAACTATAGCTCTTAAAATTTCAATTAGTTTTGTTAAAATTCCAATGGTTATTATCAAAATTCAATGACTACTGTCATATTCTTAATATTTACAGTTATAATTTTAATTCTTGCTACCAAAAATTCAATTATTACTATCAAATTTCAATTACGTTTTTAAATTTTCATTGATTTCTGAAAAAAATCAGTAATTTGGTCATATAATGATTTTTTTTTATAGCTCTAGTAAAAGTTCATTTTAACTATCAAATTTCATCATTCTGTTATAATTGCAAATATTGCACTTGAAATTTCAATTATTTATTTCAAAATTTCAATGATTACCGTGAAATTATCAATTAGTACTGTCAAATTTCATTACTCAAATCCGATCAAAAGTTGTATAAATTGGTCTTTACGAAACAATGTCAATGATGTATTATTGGATTAATAATATTTTTATTGTATAAGTAGTTTTGTCAAAATTCTAACGGTTATTGTCAATACTATCATATTTTCATTAATGCTGTTAAAATTTCAATGGTTGCTACCAACGTTTTGATTAATACTGTAAAATTTCAATTACGTTATCAAATTTTTATTGATTTCTAAACAAATCAATAATTAGGTTATAAAATGATGTTTTTTTTAATATTAATGTCAATTTTTATTATTCTGTCATAATTGGAAAGATTGGTCTTGATATTTTAATTAATTCTATATAAAATTTCAATGCTTACTGTCAAATTATCTATTATTTCTGTGAAATTATCAATTAGTACTCTCAAATTTTAGTACTGCCTTAAATGCAACTATAGCTCTTAAAATTTCAATTAGTTTTGTTAAAATTCCAATGGTTATTATCAAAATTCAATGACTACTGTCATAGTCTCAATATTTACAGTTATAATTTCAATTCTTGCTACCAAAATTTCAATTATTACTATCAAATTTCAATTACGTTTTTAAATTTTCATTGATTTCAATAAACAGTGCGATATAAACAAAGAAAAATGTTAGTTTTAATTAATTTCATTACGTATCACGAAGTAGATGCCTCCAACATTGACCATTGACCAATAATGTGAACTTCCTGCATTAAAATGTTTTAGGTGCCCGTCGTGATGCAGATGGTTACCTTTGGGTAACTGGAAGAGTTGATGACATGCTCAACGTTTCTGGACATCTGATGTCCACCGCCGAAGTCGAATCTGTCCTCACCGAACACAACGACGTGGCAGAAGCTGCAGTTGTGGCCAAACCCCATCCAGTTAAAGGCGAGTGCCTTTATTGCTTCATCACGACCAACGAACACGTCAGTTTCGACTCCAAACTCGTCAACGAACTGAAGAAGCTCGTCAGAGAGAGAATCGGTCCATTCGCACAACCAGACGTGATACAAAACGCACCGGGCCTACCAAAGACCAGATCTGGCAAAATTATGAGAAGAATTTTGAGGAAAATCGCAGTAAATGATAAAGATGTGGGCGATACAAGCACACTAGCGGATAGCGCAGTTGTAGAACAATTGTTTGCCAATAGACCAATCACCGCTTAAATTATTGTAAAGCATATTTATTTATTTCATAGGGAGTACTTGTAATTATATATATTGCAATTACTGGTAATTGTAATATGCTAAATGTCGCAATATATAAACTATTCGCTGTCTTGTGAGGATTGCTGAATACGTCAAATATAACTAATTGTTGAATCTCATAGCTGTTTAATTATCCATAGAATCCACACGATTGTTGACTTACATTATGGTTATTAAATGAGTATAGAACTCTTTTGTTACAAAAACTTTATAGTTGATTATTACGTAAATTACTGAAACAGGGACGCACACTATCATAATGCACATTATAATGTTGCTACTTAGACTTGTTACAATGTGTGTTATTGCCCTTGCCTTCATATACATATCATTCCACATGGATCGTATTTTGTGTATAAATGTATATATTATATAAATAGAAGAAAAAATACAAAATATTTTAGTTTGACTTGGCCACCTTATTTCATTGCCTGTAAGGTATTTCGCAAAATTTACCACAATCGTAATTACCTTTTTATTAAATCCATTTCCTTAATCCTTTACATTCATTGGGATATGAAATGCTTTCATTGCAAATTTCTGCAAAATCATATGGTAACTTTCCAAATTAGCGTAAAGTGACTTGGGTATTTCCGAAATTGGTGTAAATTTACAAGAAAACTGTCCACCTATGTGTAATGACTTGTAAATTTACCAAATTTATCCTTTACATTCATTGGGACATGAAATGCTTTTATTGCTTAATTAGGAATCACTGAACTCCTCAAGCATATGCAAATGCGCAAATTTGTATTCATAAATATTTCTATAGATTATTCAATTTACGTCAATGCTAAATATTATCAAAAAACAGCCCATCCTGGAAATTAGCAGTTAAATTAAATGTCTTATTTAAAAAGTGCACAAATTATATTTCAAAATATTCAGTAAAAAAATCTGTTGATCTATCTAAAAATTTAAAAGATATCAAAACGATAAAAAAATCAAAACTTGTCTTTCATTGCTTAATTAGGAATCATTGAACTCCTCAAGTATTTGCAAATGCGTAAATTTGTATTCATAAATATTTCTATAGGTTATTCGATGTCAATGTGAAATATTATCAAAAAATCCTGGAAATTAGCAGTTAAATTAAATATCTTATCTAAAAAGTGCACAAATTTTATTTCAAAATATTCAGTAAAAAATTCCGTTGACTTATCTAAAAAAATTAAACAGATCAAAACCGACAAAAAATCAAAACTTGTACCTTTTGACATTACAAATATGTTTTCGAATATTCCTACTAACGAATGCCTAAAAATCATTTAAAATTTGCTAGACAAACAAAATCTTAACATCATTACTGAATCAGAAATTTATCAATCAGAGTCAGAAATATGTTTAAATCACAATTATTTTCAATATGATAATAAATTTTATAAACAAGCAATAGGTCTAGCAAAAGTATCTCCTTTAAGCCCACTTTTATCAGATCTATTTATATCCGAAATTGAAGACAACATTTTTAAATTAGAATTTAGTAAACGACACATCATTTTGGTATAGATATGTAGATGACGTTATTACATGTGGTAATGGTAAGTAATGACTAAATTTTCAGAATATTCCAGGAAAATACACCAATTTTAGCAAATTGATTGTCAAAACAACATGAAAAGTAGTAAGTAAACTTTCAGGATATTCTAAGATTTTTTTTAATTTCCGAAATTTAAAATATAAAGAATTCTTTGAATTTATAACCATATTATAAAGAACAAAAGAAAATCGGAAATACAATTTTTTTTGTACTGCATATCATCAAGTAATGACTAAATTTTCAGAATATTCCAGGAAAATACCAGAATGTTAGCAAATTGATTGTCAAAAAACATAAAAGTTAACGTTCACCATATTCCATGATTTTTTTTTTAATTCTCGAAATTTAAATTATAAAGAAATCTTTTGAATTTGTAACCTTATTATGAAGAAAAAAATAAAATAGGAAATACATATTTTTTTGTACTGCATATCATCAAGCATGACTAAATTTTCAGAATATTCCACGAAAGTACACCAATTTTTAGCAAATTGATTGTCAAAAAAACATGAAAAGTAGTAAATAAATTTTCAAGATATTCCAAGATTTTTTTTTATAATTTCCTAAATTTAAAATATTATAAAGATTTCTTATAATTTATAACCATATTATGTTAACACGCTAATCGGAAATACATTTTTTTTTGTACTGCAAATCGTCAAGTAATGACTAAATTTTCGGAATAGTCCAGGAAAGAATACCAACTCTAGCAAATTAATTGTCAAAAATCATGAAAAGTACAACAACCATATTAAGAAAAACAGAAAATCGGAAATATTAGTTTTAGTACTGCAAATTATCAAGTAATGACTAAATTTTGAGAATATTGCAGAAGAATACACCAATTTTAGCAAATTGATTGTCAAAACAACATGAAAAGTAGTAAGTAAACTTTCAGAATATTCCAAGATTTTTTTTAAATTCTCGAAATTTAAAATATTATAAAGATTTCTTTGAATTTATAACCATATTATGAAGAAAAAGAGAAAATCGGAAATATAATTCTTTTTAGTACTGCAAATTATCAAGTAATGACTAAATTTTCAGAATATTCCAGGAAAATACCAGAATTTTAGCAAATTGATTGTGAAAAAACATAAAAGTAAACTTTCACGATATTCCATGATTTTTTTGTTTTAATTCTCGAAATTTAAATTATACAGAATTCTTTTAAATTTATAACCATATTATGAAGAAAAAAAGAAAATAGGAAATACATATTTTTTTGTACTGCATATCATCAAGCAATGACTAAATTTTCAGAATATTCCACGAAAATACACCAATTTTTAGCAAATTAATTGTCAAAAAAACATGAAAAGTAGTAAATAAATTTTCAGGATATTCCAAGATTTTTTTTTATAATTTCCGAAATTTAAAATATTATAAAGATTTCTTTTAATTTATAACCATATTATGTTAACACGCTAATCGGAAATACATTTTTTTTTGTACTGCAAATCGTCAAGTAATGACTAAATTTTCGGAATAGTCCAGGAAAGAATACCAACTCTAGCAAATTAATTGTCAAAAATCATGAAAAGTACAACAACCATATTAAGAAAAACAGAAAATCGGAAATATTAGTTTTAGTACTGCAAATTATCAAGTAATGACTAAATTTTTAGAATATTCCAGGAAAATACACCAATTTTTAGCAAATTGATTGTCAGAAAACATGAAAAGTAGTAACTAAACTTTCAGGATATTCCAAGTTTTTTTTTTAATTCTCGAAATTTAAAATACTATAAAGATTTCTTTTAATTTATAACCATATTATGTTAACACGCTAATCGGAAATACATTTTTGTTTGTACTGCAAATCGTCAAGTAATGACTAAATTTTCGGAATAGTCCAGGAAAGAATACCAACTCTAGCAAATTAATTGTCAAAAATCATGAAAAGTACAACAACCATATTAAGAAAAACAGAAAATCGGAAATATTAGTTTTAGGACTGCAAATTATCAAGTAATGACTAAATTTTCAGAATATTTCAGAAAAATACATCAATTTTAGCAAATTGATTGTCATAAAACCTGAAAGTAGTAAGTAAACTTTCAGAATATTCCAAGATTTTTTTTTTAATTCTCGAAATTTAAAATATTATAAAGATTTCTTTGAATTTATAACCATATTATGAAGAAAAAAAGAAAATCGGAAATACATTTTTTGTTTGTACTACATAACATCAAGTAATGACTAAATTTTCAGAATATTCCAGAAAAATGCACCAACTTTAGCAAATTGATTGTCAAAAAACCTGAAAAGGAGTAAGTAAACTTTCAGGATATTCCAAGATTTTTTTTTATAATTTCCGAAATCTAAAAAGTAAAGAATTCTTTTAATTTACAACCATATTATGAAGAACAAAGAACAAGAAGAAAATCGGAAATACAATTGTTTTTTGTATTGCATATCATCAAGTAATGACTACATTTTCAGAATATTTCAGCCAAATACAAGAATTTTAGCAAATTGATTGTCAAAAACACATGAAAAGTAGTAAGTAAATTTTCAGGATATCCCAAGTATACCACCGGTATAGTAAATAAAACAAATATTTTGATAACTGATGTTTTATTGAGTAACTAGTAACTAATTAACATTGGTAACAAACTGAAGTACACATTTGATTTTATTACTTAACAGAATATGTATTTGACAGATTTTTCCTGCATCACCTTAAATTGCAGCACTTCCAGAATATTCTGAAAGTGCTACAATTTACAGGTACTGTCTGTGAATGAACGACCTGATTTACATTACAACTGAATTGAGGAACATTAACTTGGTTAATAATGATGGTAACTTGGTTAATAATGATTCCTCTACTGTTGAACTGTTGGGTGTAAATAAAGCCCCCCAATTCACTGATGCCGTTATCTTTTTAGTTTATACATGAGAGATCTCGCCTTAAGCCCTATTTTACTCATGTCAATTTACAAGAACGAATTCTACAATTCGTACTTGCAAAATGATACAGGCAGAACTTTCCGGACTGACTCATAGATGGCGATATAAGGCATATTCTGTGAAGTCAACAATCAAGTCTTCATGAGACCAATGAATGTGAAGTGAATTCGTGTCGAAAACATCTGCGGATTTGGACGTGGACCTCTCTGGATGCCTCGTGGTACCCAGTTGACTCCAGCATTCAGTGCCTCACCTTGTCGTGGTACTTGCGCTCAGTTGAGAACCTCTCACGTGGTGAACCAGTTAATCGACGGCCTGCTGATGGTTCGACCGCCTGCTGATGGTGTGTAGTTGATAAACACACAGTTTGAAGGGCCATAGCGACACATTCCCGCCCCGGAAATTCAATATGGACGCCTAACGTAACACACGTTGACTTCCCCACAAGCCAACGAGTGCACGAGGGCACCCCCGGGCAATAACTACCTTTCATATAACTTGTTTTTTTCTGTTCACTGATTTTCGTGATCCAAAACCCCTTTTACCGCTAAGCTACCCGGTGTCAAAAAGACAGGTACTATACATTATAATTTAAGAGAACCTATTTAGAGGAACATAATATAGGCGCAGTTTGTATGGTACCAAAAAGAGAAAATTCTATTGTTCATACTTGCAACAAACAAGTATCGCCATCTATGAGTCAGTCCGGAAAGTTCTGCCTGTATCATTTTGCAAGTGCGAATTGTAGAATTCGTTCTTGTAAATTGACATGAGTAAAATAGGGCTTAAGGCGAGATCTCTCATGTATAAACTAAAAAGATAACGGCATCAGTGGGGGGCTTTATTTACACCCAACAGTTCATTTAAACAGGTTACACCCAACATTATAATTTAAGAGAACCTGTTTATAGGAACCCAATATAAGCGCAGTTTGTATCGTACCAAAAAGAGAAAATGCTATTGTTCGTACATGCAAAAAACAAGTACTATACATTATAATTTAAGAGAACCTGATTAGAGGAACCCAATATAGGCGCAGTTTGTATGGTACCAAAACGAGAAAATGCTATTGTTTGTACATGCAAAAAACAAGTACTATACATTATAATTTAAGAGTACCTGATTAGAGGAACCCAATATAGGCACAGTTTGTATGATACCAAAAAGAGAAAATGCTATTGTTCGTACATGCAAAAAACAAGTACTATACATTATAATTAAGAGAACCTGTTTAGAGGAACCCAATATAGGCGCAGTTTATATGGTGAGAAAATTATATTGTTCGTACATACAAAAAACAAGTACTATACATTATAATTTAAGAGAACCTGATTAGAGGTACCCAATATAGGCGTAGTTTATATGGTACCAAAAAGGCAACATGCTATTGTTCGTACATGTAAAAAACAAGTACTAGACATTATATTTTAAGAGAACCTGTTTAGAGGAACCCAATATAGGCGCAGTTTGTATGGTACCAAAAAGAGAAAATGTTATTGTTCGTACATGCAAGAAACAAGTACTATACATTATAATTTAAGAAAACCTCTTTAGAGGAACCCAATGTAGGCGCAGTTTATACAGATAGTACCTGAAAGAGAAAATACTATTGTTAGTACTTGCAACAAACAAGTACTGTATACATAGAAATATTACTTGCAACAAACAAGTCCTGTATACGTTGTGTTAGTACTTGTAACAAACCAGTACTGTACACATAGAAATAGTACTTGCAACAACAATTACTGTGTACATAGTATTAGTACTTGCAACAAACACGTCCTGTATACATTGTATTAGTACTTGCAACAAACAAGTCCTATATACATAGTAATAGTATTTGCAATAAACAAGTACTGTATACATAGTAATAGTAGTTGCAACAAACAAGTACTGTATGCGTAGTAATAGTACTTGCAACCAACAAGTACTGTATTCATTGTATTAGTACTTGCAACAAACAACTACTGTATTCATTGTATAAGTACTTGCAACAAACAAGTCCTGTATACATTGAATTAGTACTTGCAACAAACAAGTACCAACAAGTACTGTTACCCTAACGGCGAGGAAGTACTGTAAAATTGTACTCACTGTGATACGTCTTGGAGCTCATCTCAAAGAAAAAGACCTACCTTGAAATTTACTTTTAAAGTTGTATTGGCGAAGATCCAGAAACCTGCAACTCCGAATTCCGAAAACATATCAGAGTTCACTGCACTGGCTTTAAAAGGACATTTATCGTCAGAAGGTAATCTGAACTGCTAAAGATACTTTCACTGATTATTTATTGAAGACAAGGCAAAGAAAACACTAAAAAGAATACGTTTGTCTTGGGAAGGTAATCCCAAAGTATAATCGCGAATTTAAAACTTGCTGGAAGAAGAATTACAAATTAGTAAATACAGTGCACACACGCACACACACATGCCTATATATGTATATATTCAATAACCTTAGGTGCAACAGAAAACTGTGAATTGGGCTCAACGAGAAGCTTTCAATGACGATCTACAATATTGCACCAGAAGCTAATGGTTTATACATATACTCAATAACTTTGGTTGTAAAAGAGAACTATGAATTTGGATCAACGAGGAACTTTCAATAACTCTCAATACACTCACATATACACCACACTTCAATCAAACCCAGGTTGGCCTAGAAGTGGTCTGAAAAGAAATATAAGATCATCTCATATGATTCACTTTGGGGAGTTCTAGGTGTCCTGAAACATTGAGCAGGAAATTTAAATACATTCCACGTGAAATTAAAACGCTGATTTCTGGTGAATTGGTTTAAAAGATTGCATTCAATAAAGCCAGCAATTGCATAATCATCACGTAAATGAATACCTATTTGATTAAGTTGATAAGATACTGTTAATTTATGAGGGCACTGATAAAATTGGGATGATGTGTGGTACGTAGATCTGTGCAATGGTATGATTTATTTTGATAAATCATCCCCATGTCTTATTCAACTTCTATACAGGGCGTCTTACGCAAGTCGTTGGTTAAAAGTTTATGGGGTTCCTCATGAAATAAAAATTTGAAAAAATTCGCACAAACATGCTTCGCCGTGATCTTCTAAAATAAAATACGTACATGTTTCTATCACTTCCGCTTCTACCGGAAGTGACCATCAACTTTGTTATTTTAAATGGAACGCCCTATATATTTTTACATATTCAGATACATTTGAATTCTTAACACATTTTGTTAAGCCTATAGAACACTTAACTTTAGCAGTTTATGAGGAAAAAAATTATATCTGAAAATTTTGCTTCACACAGACGATTTAAAAAATATTCTTAACTTCTCTTATAAATGAGGTAGAGACTTAAACTTTTTTGCATATTGTAGCAGAAGCATTGCTCTATCGTTACAATAATTCGTATGTGTTGATATTTTACGAGTACTGTTTTATAAGTTCAATTATTTACAGGTACCCTTCAAATTGTCATAATTCATTTATTTTTTAAATAGAATGACATATTTTTATATGACGGGGCAATAGACAGAACTATTTTATTTAAATATAAAAAATATTTCATTCCATTTAAAAAAAAAAATAATTATGACGTTTTGAAATGTACCTGCAAATAATTGAATGAAACAGTACTCCTAAAATATCAACACATACGAATTTTTGCAATAATAGAGCCATGCTTTTGCCATAATATGCAAAAAATTAAAGCCTCTATCTCATTCATAAGAGAAATTATGAATATTTATAAAATCGTCTATTTGAAGCAATAATTTCGTAAATTGTTTTTTCCTCAAAAACTACTAAAGTTAAGTGCTCCATAGGCTTAATAAAATGTGTTCAGAATTGAAAGGGCAATCTGAATATGCAAAAATATGCAAGGTGCTCCATTTAAAACAGCAAAGTTGATGGCCACTTCCGGTAGAAGTGGAAGTGATAGAAACGTGCACCTATTTTATTTTAGAAAATCACGACGAACCATGATTGCGTGAATTTTTTTCAATTTTTTATTTCTTCAGGAACCCCATAAACTTTCAACCAACGACTTGCGTAAGACACCCTGTATTTGGCCGCACTAAACTAAAGGCACCAATTTTAACAGTAAACGCAAATTTGCAGGATTTCAAAATTGGTAGCCATTTATTCAGTATGGTATTATTGAAATTAAACTTACCGTATTTTTCTCTGCAATCCAGCCAATGATGTCTTCTCAGCGGCTTTAAAAATGATCCACTCGCATTTATAATGAACGCATTAATGTCTCGAAGAGAATCTTCTTAGACTCGAAGTAGCAAAGGTTTGTAACTGTAGCAGAAACCGCTATTTCTAAAAACACATGAAATCATTAAATAATGCTTACCTCGTGGATAAAAATATAGTAAATGTGTTTAAAAATTTAGTTCATTGGTGATATATTTTGACTTTTTCGTTATGTAGTGAGGTTCAGTTATAGGTGATGCAAATTTCATTAGATGTATGTAATATTGCTGATATTTTTCATTTCTAATTAATATTTAATAATATAAATACACAATTTTTAAAATGAGCCACATTTAACTCATGAAACCTGGATTTATTAAAATGTCTGTAAGATGAACAATATTGGCTTTAATTAATGTTGATGTCAAGTTTCATTCAGAAAATGTATGGATGGGGTTATGTATTCAAACTGTATGTATACGCAAAATACTGTTTATACATACTGTATGTATGAGCGATTGACTTTTCATACATACCTAAGCTAATAAATTCATACAGTGTGTATAAATCGTCAATTGCTTATAAATACAGTACGTATAAATAAACACATCCAAATGTTATCAAATTTGGCAAAGTTTATTAAAACTCTGTAAGCAAGAGCAGCTCTCATGTCATATCTTCGATGACATGTACATCATGTTTGTGTATATGGATGCTAGTAAGTGTTTTGATTTATCAGAGGTTTTAAAATTTGGAAATGGTTATTAAAATTATTAAATTACTGAATAATCTGCATTATGCATTATAATTTTAATGGTTTACTTATTTAAAACAATTTGGGATTTAAGATAATTTGTTTAAAAACATTAAATTCTTCCAAATCACTCAGCCATAGTAACTGCAAGTTGCAGCAGTTTTACTAGGATTGAGTCATTTAGTTACGTTAATCGGTATAAATGGTAAGAAATGATTGAATAATTATAAAATCGCGGTATTAATTAGAGGTGTGAGCAGATATTTAAATTCAATACATTTCTAACCATATTATGGTGTAGAACAATACTATGCTTTTGCAATGTACTTGACTTGGGAGTGTTTGTAATGTAGTACGAACAAAGTATCATATGGCGTAAAATTTGCTTCAGATAATTTGGGTAATTCTTAGATTTGGTATAAATTACATACGTACATATCTGCTATATTAAGTTTCCTTATTCATACATATACACGTTTCCCCAATATTATGAAAATTACTGACTGTTAAATCAGATGCCTAAATATATGTAAGATGTCCTCACATCATTACATGGCATGCATAGAAATGTGTAATGTACCTTAAATGCAGGGTGCACCATGCCCATCTACTCCACTCCTCTACAACTCCGCTGAATTGGCTAAGAGACGAGGCCGATAATTTTTGTCTTCGTTCGCCTGCCTCACCATCAATTTTGCGTTGTACGAAGCCTGCCAAAGTCCTACCATGTCGTAGTAGCAAGTTAACATCCGCCGTGGCCAATAAATCAGATCTGCATCCCTTCAACATCTTCTTTCTTCAATCATCAATCTTTGAGAAGACATGCGTGAAGACTTACCTCTGACCCTCAACTAAACAGTGGTAATGCGTATCTTGGCTGGACACCTGACGCAGACTCGCATTGACATGTCTGGTGACGAAGAAGCGAGTGAAGTGATGATGCTGCATGCAAAAGACGAAGATGCGAAGTGGAGGTTTTTGACAATTTCGGCAAAACCTAAACAATAGAATTAATTTATTCATGTCACGTCCGCAAGAGTAACAGAGCATAGCAAAAAATGAGAGTGATTTTATCAATTGTAATAAAACCAATGGAGCGATATATGTTAAATAGGAATACTAATTGTGGAGTTATTATTTATCAGAATGGCACCAAATTTCATTTCTGAGCTCAGAATCGTATGCAGAAAAATACTTTGGGAGCCAAATTGCGCGGCCACCCCCAAAAGTGCGCCACCAACCCTCGGCACGTTTCAATTATTTTCAGTGTTGTTTCTTGACTTGCAGCTCCCTTACTTCACACACGTATTAAGGAATACGTATAGAACCAAATGGGGTATTTTGGTGTCTTTCACAAACATACCTTTTACATGTGACACCATTAAACACAATACAGTTAACAATTTTAATTTAAAGACTTAAGCGAAGATGCATGTCGTTGTAATTTCAATCACCCATTACTGGAAGTATGTGCGTTTAATTTATGGGGGCACATTTCCAAAAACCACCCCATGTTGGTTCTCACAGCCCTTAGTGTGTATGAAAACTCTGATGGTCGTAATGGTGTTAATTAGGAACGTATGCAATTAAAAATCTCTAATACGTTGTGCTCAAGCATGCACTTCATAGTGGTGGTTTTGAGTTTAACCCAAACAACCCTCAAATACAAATTTCTACTTTTATAATTACTATGTCTTTTTGCAGACAAATAAGACCTAGGATCATAAAATTGCATACAAAATATCCAGTACATATCCTTTACGTGGCTTCAAGACCCTTTTGCTTCAAAGCATCTCCCCATTCCAGTAGCCATGAGCATAAATACCATTTGTTTGATATGATTAATTTGTAGCTCTATATTGCTTCCTGTACAGGCTATTTTCAAACAATATTCTAGAGAACCAGTTTTTATCTCATTCGGTTTTAAATATTGGAAGAGAGCTTGAGAAAATATCAAGTACATCGAGATTTTGTGTATCATAGAGTCGTTATGCAAAAATTGCCTCTTTTTACTAGCCCCCTCAAATATGATCACCATAGAAGTTGTTTTATTACAAAACAAGCACCAAATTTGTTTTGTTTAGAGGCCATAATGAAAGGACAATAGTACAAATCGTGGAAACTATTTAGAAGAAGTTTTGAAAAAATAAATTAACAATTTTTACAAAGTTATAATCCTCCCGGGAATTCTGTCTAGATGATGTGTATCTAAATGGAATTGTAGATAGTAGCCCTAATTGCTTATTGAATATGTTTGTAAAATAAACTATTGATGCATATTATTTTGCTGTTATGACCGATGATAGCAGAACAGAAGATAAATTAAGAATGATGGTAAATCATATTTATGCCATTAAGGCAGTTAAATTAACATATCCGACAATTTTAGAAAATTTTAAAGAATATCTGAAGCAACAGCAAAATGGCTAAACCGTTGCTCATTAAAAAATGTACCATTTTGTGTTTGTTCTTATATTTGAACAAATTCTTAAAGTCGATTCAAGAGTTCATCAATTGCTTCAGAGCGAAGAGTTTGTTTCATCTAAAGCTTCTCTTTGTATTAAAACTTTAATTGTAACCTTTGAAACTCTGGGGGAAAATAAATAGTTTGATAAATTATATAAAAATAAATAAATTTTATAGTTTAAGTAATTGTACGTCCTTAATTTAATTACTTAAATTATAGAATTAATGAACCTTAATATGAGAAATATCACAGACATATACTTTAGTTCGAACTGCAGTTAAATGAAAAAGATAAAACAGCGTCAAGAAAGCGAAAACGTCCAAAAACATTACAATCATTCTTATAGTATGATGATACTTGTTCAATTGACAAAGTTAATTTTCGAAGTAATATTTACGAGTTAATACTAGATAAAATATTCATAGAATTTAAAGGAAATTTTCCGAAACAGTAAAATATTCTGAGGGTACCTACTGAAGCTTTGTACACCATGTCAAAGTGCTTCTTATGAACTTTAAAATAATTTTAGTTCTGTTGATTAATTTTTAAATGTTCTCTAGAAATCAATTCTACATCTCCTGCTGTGGTTTCATTTGACTGGATTTTTCGTTTTCTTTTCTGTTCGTTTTATCTTCATACTAAATAACTTTCCCTTTCATTAGTGCTCAATTTTCATGAATGTTAAATTTTGTTCTTATACATTGTATACTGATACGGTTGATAAATCGATCTCAGACTATTGTAGCTTATTACTTTATACGTTAAATCGAGATAACATATTTCAGCATAAAATTGATAAAAAAAGTCGTTTCTAATCTTTGAAGTTGAAGGAGGTAGTCAGATGCTTCAATTCTTGTATTTGCCTAGTTTCGTTCGTCATTTATTTATTAGTATATTTATTTTTATTGTGACTTGTGACTTTGGTATTTTTTCAAAAATTTGCCGCCCTGGATTTTGCAGCCTCCATAGCCCCCCCACCCCCCTGACTCCCATTTCCCCATTTTTTTTCTGGATTATTTTCTGGATTTTTTTTCTGTATTCTTTTCAGGATTATTTTCCGGATTTTTCTTCTGGATGATTTGCGGGATTATTTTTTTTCTGGACTTTTCTGCATGTAATGAAGGACAGCCGACAATATCCGCACACACTTAAAAAATGCCTAGGACCGGCCCTGCACTCAACCAATAAGGCTTGATTAATTGGATTAGGAATTAACAAATAACCTTCTGTACAATTCTTCAAGGAATTACCACTGATAACACCAAAGTAATTTATGATAATAACACAGCCAAACATAGTAATATCAGAATGTATTATGCAACGTTTTCGTCTTATTTCATAAAAATATTACGTGTCAAAAGCAAGATTAACTGTACAATGTTAAACAATGAATTATCACGTGTTTGCTTCATTTTTCAGTCGGCATTTATTTTTGTGATATACCATGTATACCATGTCATATACCATGTCATATACCATGTATATGTATATCATGCATGGGTGTGATCTAAACACATTCAATCATTCAATAGGTACTGAAATTATCTCCTATATTAAAATATATCTGATACTGAAAGTTAAGCAAATATTAAACCAATGAATAAGCAAAATGCGAAAATATGCTGCATCAGCAAAAACGATATAATTCCGGAATATTTTATCAAATCTAAAACCCATAGTCACTTCATGTTATCCTGATACTTTAGAACGACGTGTTTCTCCTTCCCAATACATATATTATTTCAGTGCTGCAAACAAGATAACAAGTGTTAGGGCACGGGTTTTCAAACTGCGTTCGTTTTAAATTTTTGCTTCTTAAGATAAACTAATAATTTATAAAAATGGGAGATGATATTGAAATATTTTACAGAGCAGCATTAGATTTAACAAATTCTGCAGGAGAGGTAGGATTTCCCCAAAACTTGTATAGGTTATGTTCACTTTTAATCCTTATTGATGTTTGCTGAAATTATAGACTAAACCATCTTTAATTTTAAAAGAAAACATATGAAAATCGCCTACATATTACAATTCTAAAACAAATAATTACATCAAAGAATATTTTGTACCTCAACACCAATCTTGGAAACATGATTTTTTTTCCGAACATCTTATTCCTGAAATTTTATATTTTTTTATTAACAAATTTAACAATCACAGTAGTAATAACAATCTGTTACTGGCTATCGACCTGCAACCTTTCCGACTAAAACAATTGAATGTTAATTTCAGAAACCCGCCAACTGACATTTTTATGATTTTTTTTTTACATAACACGGTATTCCTGAAATTTTATGTTTTTTTATTAACAAATTTAACAATTACAGTAGTAATAACAATCTTTTACTGGCTATCGACCTGCAACCTTTCCGACTAAAACAATTGAATGTTAATTTCAGAAACCCGCCAACTGACATTTTTATGATTTTTTTTTACGTAATACGGTATTCCTGAAATTTTATATTTTTTTATTAACAAATTTAACAATTACAGTAGTAGTAATAATATTTTATCGACTTGCAACCTTTCCGACTTTAACAATTGAATGTTAATTTCAGAACCTGCCAACTGACATTTTTATGATTTTTTTTTACGTAATACGGTATTCCTGAAATTTTATATTTTTTTATTAACAAATTTAACAATTACAGTAGTAATAACAATATTTTACTGGCTATCGACCTGCAACCTTTCCGACTTTAACAATTGAATGTTAATTTCAGAAACCCGCAAACTGACATTTTTATTTTTTGTTTTTTACGTAATACGGTATATCAGTAATCAAAACTCATATTTTTCTGCATTATCCCTTTATCAGTATATAGTAATCAAAACTGATATTTTTCTGCATTATCCCTTTAACTGACATATCTTTTTATGGGATATTTAATTAAAATGTCTAAAATATGAAGATGGTATTTTTCTTTGTTTCCGAAAATTTGAAAAAGTACACTTGATAGGTTTCTGAACTAAACAATTCATTTACATTTATAAGCACATTTACAATTGTTTTCATTTTTTGTTGTAGTTAATAAGAGAACGGGTGGGCCAACGCAAAGCAATCGAAGCAAAGTCATGCGACATAGACCTGGTAACAGAAACCGATCAGCAAGTCGAAAAGCTGTTCATGGACGGTTTCAGCAAGTTATTTCCCGATCACAAATTCATAGGCGAAGAAACGGTCTCATCGGGGGGCAGCTGCGATCTTTCGGCCGGCCCGACATGGATAATAGACCCCATAGACGGGACGATGAATTTCGTCCACGCCTTTCCTCATTCCTGCATCTCACTTGCGCTGTTTATCGACAGGGAGCCGGTAATAGGCATCATTTACAATCCGACGTTGGAACAGCTCTTCACCGCTAAAAAGGGACAGGGAGCTTTCCTAAACAACAAACCGATACACGTTACAAACGAAACTAACATAGGCAAGGCCTTATTGATGATGGAAAACGGAACCAGTCGAGACGCCGAGAGGCTTGAAGCATTATTTGGAAATCAAAGAAATTTAATACCTAAAGTTCATGGGTATGATTAAAATACAGTATTATACTAATTATTATGTCTAGATTATTAAAAAAAAACTGTATGATTTGTATTTCGAACAGAAAATTGTAAATATGTCATGTTCAATACTAAAATTACCAAGAAATCAACAGAAAAGACAGTTTTACGACACCACTAAGATAATCACTTTACGTGATTATCTATTATTATTATCTATTAAAGAAATTTAATACCTAAAGTTCATGGGTATGATTAAAATACAGTATTATACTAATTATTATAATGTTTAGGTTATTTAAAAAAAAACTGCCCGATTTGTAATTCGAACAGAAAATTGTAAATATGTCATGGTCAATACTAAAATTACCTAGAAATCAACAGAAAAGACAGTTTTACAACACTAGTAAGATAATCACTTTACGTGATTATCTATTATTATTATCTATTAAAGAAATTTAATACCTAAAGTTCATGGGTATGATTAAAATACAGTATTATACTAATTATTATAATGTTTAGGTTATTTAAAAAACAACTGCCTGATCTGTAATTCGAACAGAAAATTGTAAGAATGTCATGGTCAATACTAAAATTACCAAGAAATCAACAGAAAAGACAGTTTTACGGCACTAGTAAGATAATCACTTTACGTGATTATCTATTATTATTATCTATTAAAGAAATTTAATACCAAAAGTTCATGGGTATGATTAAAATACAGTATTATACTAATTATTATAATGTTTAGGTTATTTAAAAAACAACTGCCTGATCTGTAATTCGAACAGAAAATTGTAAGAATGTCATGGTCAATACTAAAATTACCTAGAAATCAACAGAAAAGACAGTTTTACGGCACTAGTAAGATAATCACTTTACGTGATTATCTATTATTATTACCTATTAAAGAAATTTAATACCTAAAGTTCATGGGTATGATTAAAATACAGTATTATACTAATTATTATAATGTTTAGGTTATTTAAAAAACAACTGCCTGATTTGTAATTCGAACAGAAAATTGTAAATATGTCATGGTCAATACTAAAATTTACAAGAAATCAACAGAAAAGACAGTTTTACGACACTAGTAAGATAATCACTTTACGTGATTATCTATTATTATTATCTATTAAAGAAATTTAATACCTAAAGTTCATGGGTATGATTAAAATACAGTATTATACTAATTATTATAATGTTTAGGTTGTTTAAAAAACAACTGCCCGATTTGTAATTCGAACAGAAAATTGTAAATATGTCATGTTCAATACTAAAATTACCAAGAAATCAACAGAAAAGACAGTTTTACGACACTAGTAAGATAATCACTTTCCGGTGCTAGTGCCGTAAGGTAATGAGTTTACGGTGCTAGTGCTGTAAGGTAATCACTTTACTGTACTAGTGCCATAAGGTAATCACTTTAGGGTACTAGTGCCGTAAGGTGATCACTTTATAGTACTAGTACCTTAAAACTACAGCAGTGCCTTAAGGTGATCACTTTACTGTACTAGTGCCGTAAGGTAATCACTTTAGGGTACAGTGCCGTAAGGTGATCACTTTATGGTACTAGTACCTTAAAACTATGGCAGTGCCTTACGGTAATGCTAGTGCCGTAAGGTAATCACTTTACTGTACTAGTGCCGTAAGGTAATCACTTTAGGGTACTAGTGCCGTAAGATCACTTTACAGTACTAGTACCTTAAAACTACGGCAGTGCCTTGAGGTAATACTAGTGCCATAAGGTAATCACTTTACTGTACTAGTGCCGTAAGGTAATCACTTTAGGGTACTAGTGCCGTAAGGTGATCACTTTACAGTACTAGTACCTTAAAACTACGCCACTACTTAAAGTGATTACCTTTTTTTTTCTCCTGGGTAGGTTCCCTAAAGCCCCTCAGCACTAAGTTATTATTACCTTACAGCACTAGTACCTTAAAATGATTACCTTACAGCACTAGCACCGTAAAGTGATTACCTACCTTTCGGCACTAGCACCGTAAAATGATTACCTTACGGTACAACCAAACTGTTTATAAACATACAAATATATTTGAAACTTTATTATTAGGACAGAGCAATACAATAAGTACGATTATTAAAAGTCATTAAAGTCATCAAAAGTATTATCAATCATTTCAGTAGTATTACATTCTTTGTCCAAAATTCTAATTGCATTTTTGCTTGTCACATTGTCATTGTATTTTATTTGTATATGATTCCACATTGTACACAGTTCGTACTGAAAATTAGTCGTTACAGTACGCATTTTATTTCAGAATCCGTTCGCTTGGGTCCGCAGCTTTAAACATGGCTATGGTTGCAATGGGCGCTGCCGACGCCTATTTCGAATTTGGGATACACATATGGGACTTGGCAGCGGGAGAAATAATAGTTAAAGAGGCCGGTGGCGTCGTTATCGATCCTGCAGGCGGCAAGACGGATCGGTGTTCTCGAAGGATCCTCTGTGCTAGTACCAATGAACTGGCGCAGGAACTAGCTAAAAATATTGTACAATACTATCCGACACCGAGAGATTAATAGTGACGTCCCTACGTATTTATATATTTAGTTAAAAAAAAAAAAATCTGCTAACTCGATTTCGATGATTTTGGATATTGTGAGTTTTGATTCTATACTCATTTGATCCGATTTGATCGGAAAGTTTGAATGCCAAAGTTTAAATAGATCATACTGTATACTGGTAGTAATGAATTAAATAAAACAAATTTACTTTGTTACTTCCACTAACACATTTATTTTACAAAAATTATTTAATAATATTTAAAGTAAAATTGTTTTATTTAATTAAATAAGTAAATTTTAAATAAAACTATTTTACTTTGTTACTTCCACTAACACATTTATTTTACAAAAATAATTTAATAATATTTAAAGTAGAATTGTTTTATTTAATTTAAATAGATCACATTAAACATTTGATCCGATTCAAATATTTCTGTGAGGCTAACATTAGATCGTAAAGTTTGAATGACGATTGTTTAAATGAACAGTACGAACCATAATAAACGGTAATGTACTTGTGTTTATATGTAAATTTATTAATTAAATCGAGTTCTAAATTTTGTTGAACCTGATCGATGATTATTTAGTACTTGATGTGGTGGAAGTTTGTGGTATTATAGTAGTAATGTAAAGCCAAATATATATCGTGATAAGATATTTTATGTAGAAGTATTGCAGAGTTATCCTAATAAATACAAAATAATAAAGACAAAACTGCATTTTTACCAAACCTAAATTTACGAGACGTCCCCAAGTTCAAAATTGTTTACAAAAAAACAGCGCTTCTGGTCCAACATTTAGTTGGAAGTATTGAAGAGTTATCCTAATACATACAAAATAATAAAGACAAAACTGCATTTTTACCAAACCTAAATTTACGAGACGTCCCCAAGTTCAAAATTGTTTACAAAAAATAACGCTTATGGTCCAACATTAAGTTGTGCGTGTTGTCATGGGGGTGTAAAAGTTGCACGTGATTAAGCTGTGTTCCATTGAAACCGCAGGCTCCACTCTTCGTTGCGGATAGCTTCCGTTGGCTGCTTCGGGACTACCGGTATTGGAGCTTAATGTTTTATAGCTTATTTGTGAAATTTAAGAATGCAATAGTAGCGGTTCAGGTGTAAAAAGTACAGATTAGAGAGTATTCTGTAAGCAGTTACTGGACAGAAGCGAACATTTTCTGCCCATTAACTACTTACAGGTTACTTTATAAGACGGAATTGATGAAAAGATGGAACTTTGATAAAATCTCTTAAGTAGGGTTAACTGTTCCACTCTTCGTTGCGGATAGCTTCCGTTGGCTGCTTCGGGACTACCGGTATTGGAGCTTAATGTTTTATAGCTTATTTGTGAAATTTAAGAATGCAATAGTAGCGGTTCAGGTGTAAAAGGTACAGATTAGAGAGTATCCTGTAAGCAGTTACTGGACAGAAGCGAACATTTTCTGCCCGTTAACTACTTACAGGATACTTCATAAGACAGAATTGATGAAAAGACGGAACTTTGATAAAATCTATTAAGTAGGGTTAACTGTAACGTAAGTAAGACACCTTACTTGGAGGTGAATATACTGGGCCTTAATACTAGGTAGATTTTCATTTGTTTTCAAGTTATAGCATTCTCCATAAAAAATTTGTGCTAGCTGAATTCATCCATTTGAGGCACAAATTAATTCATAATTAGTTTGTTTTAGTACTTATCAATGTCGGTATATTGTCAAAAGTAATTTGCCATTTATTTTTGAGTTGTCGGCATCTTATATCTTTTTATTGTCAAAAGTGATTTGCCATTTATTTTTGAATTGTCATAAAGCCTTTTATAACAAATCAAATTAACTCAGGTTAGGATCCATACAATTATTAACTTATTAAAAATATTTAAAAAACGTGATGAGTCATCACTGTTTGATAATGATTACTAAAGTAGTCGAAACTAGTAACAAATCAATAAATAATTTTATGCGATACTAACAAAGTCATGTTTTATTTATAATTAAAAGAGTGTGTTGGCACCACTGTTATTTTTAACAAAATGGTATGAATTTTAACTAAATGGTATGAATTTTGACCTATTGGTAGCTCATGCAAGTCATTCCCTTTCAAACAGTGTTAAACATTTCTGTGAAATATTCTGTGCCCATTCTCTGTCAAACATTTCTGTGAAATCTTCGGTGCTCATTCTCTGTCAAACAGTGTCAAACATATCGAATGTGTCAAACATGGATATTAGCTAAGAAAACAGACTAGAATCCTCTTAAATGGTAGAGAAAAAAGGTCAGTAGTCTTATTAAAAAGATTTGATGTAAAACTCTTTATGCACTCTCAGGTGAAGCAATTTATATTCACAAATGTGAAATCATAAATTGTGAAGTTATTTGAAGTGCATAAAGCGTTTTACATAAAATCAAATCAACTGAGGTTAGGATCCATACAATTATTAACTTATTAGAAATATTTTAAAAACGTGATGAGTCATCACTGTCTGATAATGATTACTAAAGTAGTCGAAACTAGTAACAAATCAATAAATAATTTTATGTGATACTAACAAAGTAATGTTTTATTTATAATTAGAAGAGTGTGTTGGCACCACTGTTATTTTTAACAAAATGGTATGAATTTTGACTAAATGGTATGAATTTTAAACTATTGGTAGCTCATGCATGTCATTCCCCTTCAAACAGTGTTAAACATTTCTGTGAAATCTTCTGTGCTCATTCTCTGTCAAACAGTGTTAAACATTTCTGTGAAATCTTCAGTGCTCATTCTCTGTCAAACATATCGAATGTGTCAAATATTTTAACAATGGAGACATGGATATTAGCAAAGAAAACGGACTAGAATCCTCTTAAATGGTAGAGAAAAAAGGTCAGTAGTCTTATTAAAAAGATTTGATGCAAAACACATTATGCACTCTCAGGTAAAGCAATTTATATTCACAAATGTGAAACCATAAATTGTGAAGTTATTTGAAGTGCATGAAGCGTTTTACATCAAATCAAATCAACTCAGGTTAGGATCCATACAATTATTAACTTATAAAAATATTTAAAAAACGTGATGAGTCATCACTGTTTGATAATGATTACTAAAGTAGTCGAAACTAGTAACAAATCAATAAATAATTTTATGTGATACTAACAAAGTAATGTTTTATTTATAATTAAAAGAGTGTGTTGGCACCACTGTTATTTTTAACAAAATGGTATGAATTTTAACTAAATGGTATGAATTTTGACCTATTGGTAGCTCATGCAAGTCATTCCCTTTCAAACAGTGTTAAACATTTCTGTGAGATATTCTGTGCTCATTCTCTGTCAAACATTTCTGTGAAATCTTTGGTGCTCATTCTCTGTCAAACAGTGTCAAACATATCGAATGTGTCAAACATTTTAACAATATGGATATTAGCAAAGAAAGCAGACTAGAATCCTCTTAAATGGTAGAGAAAATAGGTCAGTCGTCTTATTAAAAACATTTGATGTACAACGCTTTATGCATTCTCAGGTAAAGCAATTTATATTCACAAATGTGAAACCATAAATTGTGAAGTTATTTGAAGTGCATGAAGTGTTTTACATAAAATCAAATCAACTGAGGTTAGGATCCATACAATTATTAACTTATTAAAAATATTTAAAAAACGTGGTGAGTCATCACTGTTTGATAATGATTACTAAAGTAGTCGAAACTAATAACAAATCAATAAATAATTTTATGTGATACTAACAAAGTAATGTTTTATTCATAATTAAAAGAGTGTGTTGGCACCACTGTTATTTTTAACAAAATGGTATGAATTTTAACTAAATGGTATGAATTTTGACTTATTGGTACCTCATGGAAGTCATTCTCTTTCAAACAGTGTTAAACATTCCTGTGAAATCTTCTGTGCTCATTCTCTGTCAAACAGTGTTAATCATTTCTGTGAAATCTTCGGTGCTCATTCTCTGTCAAACAGTGTCAAACATATCGAATGTGTCAAACATTTTAACAATGTGGATATTAGCAAAGAAAACAGACTAGAATCCTCTTAAATGGTAGAGAAAAAAGGTCAGTAATCTTATTAAAAAGATTTGATGTAAAACGCTTTATGCACTCTCAGGTAAAGCAATTTATATTCACAAATGTCAAACCATAAATTGTGAAGTTATTTGAAGTGCATAATGCGTTTTACATAAAATCAAATCAACTGAGGTTAGGATCCATACAGTTATTAACTTATTAAAAATATTTAAAAAACGTGATGAGTCATCACTGTTTGATAATGATTACTAAAGTAGTTGAAACAAGTAACAAATCAATAAATAATTTTATGTGATACTAACAAAGTAATGTTTTATTTATGATTAAAAGAGTGTGTTGGCACCACTGTTATTTTTAACAAAATGGTATGAATTTTAACTAAATGGTATGAATTTTGACCTATTGGTAGCTCATGCATGTCATTCCCTTTCAAACAGTGTTAAACATTTCTGTGAAATCTTCTGTGCTCATTCTCTGTCAAACAGTGTTAAACATTTCTGTGAAATCTTCTGTGCTCATTCCCTGTCAAACATATCGAATGTGTCAAACATTTTAACAATGTGGATATTAGCAAATAAAACAGACTAGAATCCTCTTAAATGGTAGAGAAAAAAGGTCAGTAGTCTTATTAAAAAGATTTGATGCAAAACACTTCATGCACTCTCAGGTAAAGCAATTTATATTCACAAATGTGAAACCATAAATTGTGAAGTTATTTGAAGTGCATAAAGCGTTTTACATCGAATCAAATCAACTTAGATTAGGATCCATACAATTATTAACTTATTAAAAATATTTAAAAAACGTGATAAGTCATAACGGTTTAATAATGATTACTAAAGTAGTCGAAACTAGTAACAAATCAATAAATAATTTTATGTGATACTGACAAAGTAATGTTTTATTTATAATTTAAAGAGTGTGTTGGCACCACTGTTATTTTTAACAAAATGGTATGAATTTTAACTGAATGGTATGAATTTTGACCTATTGGTAGCTCATGCAAGTCATTCCCTTTCAAACAGTATTAAACATTGCTGTGAAATCTTCTGTGCTCATTCTCTGTCAAACAGTGTTAAACATTTCTGTGAAATCTTCTGTGCTCATTCCCTGTCAAACATATCGAATGTGTCAAACATTTTAACAATGGAAAACATGGATATTAGCAAAGAAAACAGACTAGAATCCTCTTAAATGGTAGAGAAAAAAGGTCAGTAGTCTTATTAAATTTTTTTTATGTAAAACGCTTTATGCATTCTCAGGTAAAGCAATTTATATTCACAAATGTGAACCCATAAATTGTGAAGTTATTTGAAGTGCATAAAGCGTTTTACAACAAATCAAATTAACTCAGGTTAGGATCCATACAATTATTAATTTGTTAAAAAGATCTTAAAAACTGATGCCGCAATCATTTTCAAACTGCAAGCATACCCATGCCATAACCAAACTTTTTTTTTTGTTAACATATTATGTTGTATTTTACTCATATTAAGGTTATTTTAACTTTTCAGTAAAAAATGTGTAGTTCGTTATTTTATGTTATTTATTTGCATTTGCGACCGGTTTCGATCAATCAATTGATCATCTTCAGGCAAAATTGTTAAAAACTAAAAACTGTATTTCTCTGTTGTGTGACACATATTGTAAATTAATTTGTATGCTTTTGTGTATTTCTCGTGTATATCGTGTATATATATATATATATGTGTATATCGTGTATTTCACTAGTTATAAGTTGAAGACGATACACAAGAAATACACAAAAGCATACTTAATTTACAATATTTGCCACACAACAGAGAAATACAGTTTTTAGTTTTTGACAATTTTGCCTGAAGATGATCAATTGATTGATCGAAACCAGTTGCAAAAGCAAATAAATAAAATAAAATTAAGGAAGTACACGTTTTTTTTACTGAATAGTAAACATATTAGTTATTTTCGCACTGTAAAATAAACTGCCCTGCGCACTGCAATGTGCGCCTGGGTTTACAGTGCCAACCGTGACGCCTATATGGTGCTTCGTCTGTTATTTTCCTAACACAATTGTGTAAACGCATAAATATGTAATAATTGATTTCCGTACTTACTAATTTAAATAGATATGGACGTTGAATTAAGGGGGTCGTGTGAACATGTACTGTACCATTCAATGTATTTGTTTGTATACAAAACTATTACTAGTTTCACACATTTCACAAGACTTTTGGTTGGAGTTTTTTCTTGTAGCCGCAATAATGTAGAAATACTTTGTGCGCAATCCTTTCAAACTTTTATAAATCCTTTTATTTTCCTTTTGGATACTTCAACATAGAATAAGAGCATTTTGGTAACTACATAGATATTTGTATAATTGCATTATTCACATAAGCATATGGTCGTTAACCTAAATTGTCTCAACGATAAAGAAGCACTTGACGATTCGAGCATTTAGAATGCAGTAAAAAATGGACGGTATGCTGCAATGAGCCGTTGGAAAACAGTGGTATAAGTCTTTTTTTTTTAATTCTGATAAGACCAGAAGTGGATCCAGGGACAAGTCCCTTATATATTTCAGGACTTCTCTGACCAGAAGTTATGCTGGACAGTCCCATTTCCAGCTTACGGACGTGGCACCCATTGGCAGTTGACCAACGGGTAATGTTCTTATTGGGTAATGTGTAAAATTCCCATATACAAAGGACATTGTACATTTCTGGACTTCTATGAATATAAAAAAAATGGACTTACGCCACTCTGTTTTTCAACGGCTCAAATATTAAATCATGTTACTTACCTTCGTTCCACAAACCTATAAAAACCGAATTGAAAAATAAAGCATTGGATCCAAAATATATCGTGGCAGTTGGCGTTCTCCCTAAAATTAATGACAATGTTTTAATTATCGGGTATCCTTGCGCCAACGACGTATTTACATTACAGAGCAGTAATTTAACCTTAATTCCGCCGTGTCTTGTGCACTCTCCTGAATTATTTCACTCTCTTAAGAGCTGTAAATAAAAAAGAACAGTGCAAATTAGAACAGTTCCGCCAGGTGACGTGTTTATTAGCACACATTTAAGTACGTGCCACTGATGCCATACTTAATATATGCTGCTAATGGCAATGAATGAAGTTATTGTGTATTTATAAAATACCTTATAATCTATAGGTAGCAAACACCACTTTGCGATTCCAATACCGGCTTCTGTAACAAAAATAAATACATACTAAGCAGCTCTAACTCACATGTCAATTACTGACATAAATACAATTAGTTAAAATAAGTATTTTTTATTAATCAATTAAAATCGACACTTTTTGAAAGTAACTGAGTACACTCTTTTAACTTTTGTAACAAATGTAATAAACAAATCCTCTGATTGTTCCTTGACGTTTTTACCTCTCTCAAACCAAACACTCATATCTTGTCTTGAATAAACGGATGCGTGAGTGCGTTATTCAATCCAATCCGTTTCGCAGGATCAATTGACAACGCTTTATCCAGCAAGTCCTTCAGCTGGGTCACCTTCCGAAGCTGGTCTTGGGGCAACGTTTGTCCTGCTATCAATTCCGATTGCAAATCCCTACTCGTTTTAACCATCGACATGATTACCACCTTTTCCTACACAGAGAAATACCACATATTAGTCTTCAATGCTAATCATACAATTAGTTCTAAATGTAAAATATAAATATTATTACTACTTCAAAGATAATTTCTTTGACTGAAGACTCAGTTCAATTTATATACAAACAACTAAACTAAATCCATTATAGATATGTATTGTCAAAGTGCCATTGGGTTGGCACTATGAATAAAGTTACTAAGAACGCCAATGGGTATTTTAACTATTTAATTTTGGTAAAACTATTACTTCAAATTTTCCTTTGCAATTTTGCAAGTCCAATTGTCCAATTTTGAATGAATTTAAAACGTTTTTGTTTCTCTCATTTTCACAATTTATTAACTAAAAATTGTACCTACTTCTTGTTATTACACCCACTCAAATTATTAAAAACTAATAGGTCTCATAACCTCAAACACATGTTGACATCAATGACATTTTTGTTACTAGTTTTTTACAAGTACACTGTCAAAATTATTATACAATGCGACATTTTGGCTGACCTCGAATTTGACAATTCATATCTAGAATGGATGATCTGCAACTCAAAATTTCTAGACTTTGAAACGTTACAGATTCCCTGTGTAAAAGTGGAAATAACTCCTGAAAACTGTACTGTACTGAATGGATGATCTGTACTTACACGTTCAGTAACTTTATCGATTTCGTGGTAGAGGAAGTTACAGTTACCATCGAAATGTTGGTCTCTAAATGCTCCTTTCCTTATGACTTTGTTTGGAATTTTTCCTTTCACATCCATAAAAAATTTCAACATCTGATTGTTAGATTTGCCGGAAAACAAAATTCTTCCGGTGTATAATTCGTATATGGTGCACGCCGCTGACCACATGTCAATACCATAATCATATGGTATCCCCAAGATGATTTCTGGGGACCGATAAAACCTGGACACCAGATACGGTGTAATTTCATTATCGTTGATTGTGGATGCCGATCCAAAATCGCAAAGTTTTAATACTAGCTTGCTCTCGTTCACGAGGATATTATCTGGTTTAATGTCTAAAAAACAAACAAAAATTACACAATTAGTCAGAATTTTGTACAAATATATGTTGCGATTGTTAAAACTGACTAAGACATTGCACCTTGATGTATTTTACGGCAGCACAAGCTTCATCAGGTACCGGCAGAAGTATCTGTTACGAACCCTAACTATACCTTTTCAAGTTCAAATTGAGACCAATCAAATTCAAATTGAGAACAATCAATTTTAAATTGAGACCAATCAAGTTCAAATTGAGACTAATCAATTTCAAATTGAGGCCAATGAAGTTCAAATTGATACCAATCAATGTCAAATTGAGACCAATCAATTTCAAATTGAGACTAAACAAGTTGACACTAAACAATATCAAGTTGAGAGTAAACAAATGAAATTTATTATGACAACTTGATATTGTTTAGTGTCAACTTGATTTTGTTTAGTCTTAATTTGAAATTGATTGGTCTCAATTTGAAATTGATTGGTATAAATTTGAACTTAATTGGCCTCAATTTGAAATTGATTGGTCTCAATTTGACATTGATTGCCATCAATTTAAACTTAGTTGGCATGAATTTATTATATTATATTATATTATTATTCTTTATTGATGTGAATATCAGAAAAGCTTACATACGTCAAACAAATAAAACTACAATATAATATAAATATAAAATCAAATTTAAAATTGATTAGTCTCAATTTGAACTTGATTGATCTCAATTTGAACTTGATTGGTCTCAACTTGAAAACTTGAACTTGAACTTGAAAAGATATAGTATGAGAACAATATCACTGCTGCGTAATAAAGTTTTGTAATCGTGTGAAAAAAGTCCCAAAACCTGAACACCCAAAAGACATGTCAGATTTGATCTTAGTGCAGACATGACTTAAGATTGCCAACGCCAACTTCATCGTCTATTTTGTCGAACGCCAGATATTTATAAACAGAATCAAATGTAAATATTAGCCGGCAAGATACCGTTTGTATTTTAGATGTCTAAATCAATTTCGGGGGGGAAATCGCCTACGCTCGAGGGATCGAGTACGGCACTCCGAGAAGAAATCAATTTATTTGGTGCACATTTGATTTTGTAACTGAATGAATACGCTTACCCGCATGTAGAATTCCCGTTTTCTTCAATAACTTTAATGCCAAGAGAAGCTGTTGTGTGTAACTTCTGACAGCTTTTATATGTAAACCAACATCTTTGCCGTATTTTTTCAAAACTTCCCGCAGGTTCATAGAAAGAGGCTCAAAAACCATGCACAAATGCTGTTTGTGGAAAAAGTGGCGGATTAATCTTAAACAATGCATTCTGTCTTCAGGATCGGCATCGTTTAATTTCTTTAAAATCTCCAATTCTTTCAATCCAGTTTTGTGCCTAGAAACAAAATTATATACATTAACAAATTAATTTCTTACGTCTCAAGTTATTCAGGCGTTTAATTGAATGACGTTTATGCTAAAAGTGCATTTAGATATTTATTTATCATTTGGGCCACATTACAATAATACTAATAGTACAGACATCTCGTGGATATGATCGTCAATGTTTAAAATACACATAAAAGGTTAAAATTAATAAATCATAACAATAATGATAATATAGTTAAATAAGTAATTTGAATATTTTTAAAGGTACTTTACGTATAGCCAGATTTTTTGTAATGTGATTAACCGCTAGGAATATTTCATAAGTATGATTGGTACTAACTAGTTTATTTTGTTTTGGGGATTGGTAAGACAGATTTAAAATAGACATTTATTGGCAGCAAAATTTCAATCTTACTTCTTACTTTAGTCAATTAACTCAACTCGATCAATCTTCTGAGAAAATTATCAAACATAAGTGCAAAACTATTCGAGGAAATTGAAAACAACATATTCACAAGGTATTTTTAACCTTAACAACTATTATTTGTGACATAACAACATAACCTCATTAATAACCCTTTTTGCAATGCAAATGTTTTTCACATTGCACTTTTCACTTTTAGATTGGGATTACGTGGATAGAGCCGCAATCCCAATCTAAAAAATGAAAATTACAATGTGAAATATGGCTGATGGGTGGCCAAAAAAACCTGAAAAATGCCAAAGTTTGTCTTACTTAAAACTTTGTAAGTCGAGATAAAAGTTACTAAAGTTAATAGATTTGGTTACTCATATTAATAAAAAAAAAATAGGCTATAAATGTCTTTTTTAACATTAGTTCGCAATCGATCTTAGTAAGGTAAATAAAATAAAATAATAATAATATAACAACCATAAAAAACTATAAATATCGGCGGATAAAAGTAAAATAGAAACTTACATGATTTCATTGTTCCTAATAATTTTTACGGCAACGTCTTGATTCCCTCTTGCCTGATCTCGGGCCCTTACTACATTACTAAACACGCCCTGACCAGTATAACCGTAGACCATGTATCGGGTATCCAGAATTTCGCCGATCCGAACTCTGTAGTAACCTTCGGCATCGTCCCAATTGTCAGTTAGAGCTGGATTCTCATTCCCAGAGCCCTTCTGCACAATTGTACTTGGTGACTAAAATTTAAAAAAATAAAAAATAAAATTGTAAAAAGAGAAAACAATAAAGAATATAATAATAAAATGGATGAAACTATAACAACAACAAAATTGTATATAAAATTTAGCATTAGCATAACATTTTAACATGATTATTCAACAAACTGACAGTATGTTGGCAGCACTGTTATTTATCACTATACTTCTAGCATAACATTTTAACATGATTATTCGACAAACTGACAGTATATTGGCAGCACTGTTATTTATCACTAAATGGTTTAAGTTTTACCAATTGGTATCTTGTGTAACATCCATTGTCAGACAGTGTCAAATATTTTAAATTTGTCAAATATTCCAGTAAAAGAAAACATGGATATTTGCAAGAAAAATGAACTAGGACCATTTAAATGGCAGAGAAAAGGTCAGTAGTTACTTATAAAAAAAGATTTAAAAGACTTGTGCCTCGATCATTTTCAAACAACATCCAAGCCATACGCATACATAACCCAACTTTTCTTTTAATTAAGTCTAATCCTTTGCGGTCCTGTGTCGGGGCCGCCCCGACATTAAAAATTGGTACTTCCAGTCCTATGTCGGGTCAGGCCCGACATGACTTGGTTTCATTTTTGGAAAATAAATAGAACCTGGGGTATATGTTTGTGGAAATTAAATAGGACCGCAAAGGGTTAAGGTTTTATCCATAAACTCGCAATCAACTTTTTTTGTTGACATTGTCGTAACTAAATGGCTGTACAGTCTGAATCAACACCTTATTTTAGTGATATTTTACAGGCTTACACAAAAGTTTTTTAGATTGACACTGACAGTGCTGATGTCAAGTAATGTACACATTATTTACACGACTAAACATATTTCATAAAATATGTATCATAAAACACTAAAAGTTTGAAAATAATCGGTCACACAAACGTCATCTATATGTCATTGTTAAGTATCATCTTTCAAACAGCGACTGTCAAAATTTCAGATAATTTCTGTGTGTAGTTTTGTTTTAATAGCTATTGAAAGTGAGCACGTTTGAGTTTTTCGAAGTTTGAGTTTTTACCCGTGTTTGAAGTCAGACAAACGTCGTTTATATGTCATTGTTAAGTATCATCTTTCAAACAGCGACTGTAAAATTTCAGATAATTTCATCGTGTAGTTTTGTTTTAGTAGGTATCGAAAGTGAGCAAGTTTGAGTTTTTCGAAGTTCGAGTTTTTACCTGTGTTAGAAGTCAGACAAACGTCGTCTATATGTCATTGTTAAGTATCATCTTTCAAAGAGCGACTGTCAAAATTTCAGACAATTTCTGTGTGTAGTTTTGTTTTAGTAGCTATCGAAAGTGAGCAAGTTTGAGTTTTTCCAAGTTTGAGTCTTTACCTGTGTTTGAAGTCACACAAACGTCGTCTATATGTCATTGTTAAGTATCATCTTTCAAACAGCGACTGTCAAAATTTTAGATAATTTCTGTGTATAGGTTTGTTTTAGTAGCTATCGAAAGTGAGCAAGTTTGAGTTTTTCGAAATTTGATTTTTTACCCGTGTTTGAAGTCAGACAAACGTCGTCTATATGTCATTGTTAAGTATCATCTTTCAAACAGCGACTGTCAAAATTTCTGATAATTTCTGTGTGTAGTTTTGTTTTAGTAGCTATCGAAAGTGAGCAAGTTTGAGTTTTTCGAAGTTTGAGTTTTTACCCGTGTTTGAAGTCAGACAAACGTCATCTATATGTCATTGTTAAGTATCATCTTTCAAACAGCGACTGTCAAAATTTCAGATAATTTCCGTGTGTACTTTTCTTTTAGTAGCTATCGAAAGTGAGCAAGTTTGAGTTTTTCGAAGTTTGAGTTTTTACCCGTGTTTGAAGTCAGACAAACGTCATCTATATGTCATTGTTAAGTATCATCTTTCAAACAGCGACTGTCAAAATTTCAGATAATTTCCGTGTGTACTTTTCTTTTAGTAGCTATCGAAAGTGAGCAAGTTTGAGTTTTTCGAAGTTTGAGTTTTTACCCGTGTTTGAAGTCAGACAAACGTCGTCTATATGTCATTATTAACTATCATCTTTCAAAGAGCGACTGTCAAAATTTCAGATAATTTCTGTGTGTAGTTTTGTTTTAGTAGCTATCGAAAGTGAGCAAGTTTGAGTTTTTCGAAGTTTGAGTTTTTACCCGTGTTTGAAGTCAGACAAACGTAGTTTATATGCCATTGTTAAGTATCATCTTTCAAACAGCGACTGTCAAAATTTCAGATAATTTCTGTGTGTAGTTTTGTTTTAGTAGCTATCGAAAGTGAGCAAGTTTGAGTTTTTCGAAGTTTGAGTTTTTACCCGTGTTTGAAGTCAGACAAACGTCGTCTATATGTCATTGTTAAGTATCATCTTTCAAACAGCGACTGTCAAAATTTCAGATAATTTCTGTGTGTAGTTTTGTTTTAGTAGCGATCGAAAGTGAGCAAGTTTGAGTTTTTCGAAGTTTGATGTTTTCGTAAATATTGAGAAAATGCAGTACCAATTGGTAACAGATTCTTGTTTTTGGATGGGAAAACGTGTTTGCAAATCAAAGAAAACTTGGAAACCGTTTATGGGAACTTTTCACCTTCGATGATAACAATCACAGATCACAATCAGATATTGGTTCAATTATATTATTCTCAGAGCTTTGTGAATAGTATTTCTATAAAAATCAATCAAATTACGATTACCTTTTTTTCACAACATATTTTGCTATTAATTGTCATAATAAATGTCAACTGCTACTGACGATGAGCATGTGGCGCTTGAAATATATATGGAATAAATTCATTAAAACCGAAATCAAAAATTTAAAAAAAGAAAACCTCGACGTCAATTTTCTTTAATAAAAATGCACATGTTTGCATGACAGTCAGTCTTCAACCACCATTTGTTTTTGAATAATGACGTCATCCATTGTTTTTTGTTTTAATGACAACCCCATATTTTATTTTATTTTGAGAGATCTTTTGATTGTCGTGACAGCAAAAATTTTAAAAAAGAAAACCTCGAACACGTCAATTTTCTTTAATAAAAATGCATATGTTTGCATGACAGTCGGTCTTCAACCACCATTTGTTTTTGAATAATGACGTCATCATCCATTGTTTTTTTTTTTAATGACAACCCCATATTTTTTTTTTGATTTTGAGAGATCTTTTCATTGTCGAAGTGACAGTATAACAATGTTGCCATGTTACATAAGAAATTTTTCGAGCAAAAATGTGTACTTTTATCAAAGAAAATCGATGTGTTTGAAGATTTTTTTCCAAATTTTTTTATGTCGGTTTTACTGAATGTAATCCATACTTTAGGCACACACTGTATATAGAAAAATATATAAATAAATCGACACCTAATGGGTAAAAGAGGGATAGATTATGTATGTATGTATGTGTGTATGTATGTATGTATGTATGTATGTATGTATGTATGTATGTATGTATGTATGTATGTATAAATAAAGTTGTAAAAAAAGGTAAGCCTAATTTGATTGATTATTGGTTCAATTAATTTAAAAGCGCTAATATTGCCCATAGATGGCGATGCGCTTTACCATCCCTTGGTATGTTCTATTTTTTAGATGTCGGCAAAAAAACAATCATATTTCAAACCTAATCTTCGAATTTTAAAACAAACAGAAATGTTAGTGTAGTAATCATTAACATTGGTTCGCCTTGGTGAACTGCGGGCATTTGCATACACTAAAATTCATTACCGTAAATAAATTAAAAAATTCCATACAGTCTAGGTCAGATAAATGTGTACTTTTATCATATAGTACAACCTCAAATTTCGTTTGTCAGAATTTAAAAAATTTATTGTTATATGATGGACTTAAGTGTCGATTTTTAATGGATGTCAAAAGTCTATTTGACGTTTAATAAATTATTAAATGAGCTGATTCTGACACTGAAACGTAAAAATACAACCTCAAATTTCGTTTGTCAGAATTTAAAAAATTTATTGTTATATGATGGACTTAAGTGTCGATTTTTAATGGATGTCAAAAGTCTATTTGACGTTTAATAAATTATTAAATGAATTGATTCTGACACTGAAACGTAAAAATACAACCTCAAATTTCGTTTGTCAGAATTTTAAAAATTTATTGTTATATGATGAACTTAAGTGTCGATTTTTAATGGATGTCAAAAGTCTATTTGACGTTTAATAAATTATTAAATGAGCGGATTCTGACTGAAAAGTAAAAATACAACATAAAAATTTATTGAAAACACTTTGTACTACATTTATCTGAGCTACACTACATATTATCTATTCCATAAAAAATACAATACGGAACCCCTTTTTCACAAAAAAACATTTATTTACTAGTAGTATTATTTAGTATATAAATGTTTTTTTGTGAAAAAGAGTTCCGTATTTTACTTTCTACAATACTTTCACAAGCTCCACCTCATCGTTATCTATTCCATCGTTAAGAAACAATTGCAATGTTTTTTGTTTCTCGTACATTACCAGTACTAAGGAAAGCAGTAGTTATTTCTTTGTGGTGGCAAATTTTTTTAAACCAAATTTGAAATGCTGTGTTACAAATGCTAAAACTATGTCAATAAATGTCAAATACTTCTATTTCTACTGTTTGTAAGCCACTTCACTGGATGTATTTTTTGCCTTAACTATTTTAAATAGTACTATAAAGTACTAAAATAGTACTAGTAATAGTACTATAAATAGTAGTATAAAAGTACTCTTATTATAAATGTATATTATGTATACATGTATACAAGAACTTTATTGAACAAGAGTACTTTTAATACTTTCCTTGGTAATATCTTGATGAACCATTTTATTATTATTATAAATGTATATTATGTATACATGTATACAAGAAATTTATTGAACAAGAGTACTTTTAATACTTTCCTAGGTAATATCTTGATGAACCATTTTATTATTATTATAAATGTATATTATGTATACATGTATACAAGAAATTTATTGAACAAGAGTACTTTTAATACTTTCCTTGGTAATATCTTGATGAACCATTTTATTATTATTATAAATGTATATTATGTATAAATACTCTTGTTGAGATAATAATAATAATAATAATTCCTCATTCCTCAGAAAAACTCAAGTTTTCTTTCATATATTTTATCTCAACAAGAGTAGTAGTAGTGACTGTATTTGTTAGGGATATTATCCCTAACTGGCTATCGACCAACGGGGGTCATTCTGCCGTATGTTTTGTGTAAGTGTGAGTATTGAGTTAGGGCTTGTTACTCTAGAAATTCGCCCCCGATCTCTAGAGCGCCGTTAATGAGCTCCCAACGGCGAATGGCACTAGTTTCTCAGTACAAATGTACTACCTGTACTGGGGCTCGAACCCAGGTCTTCGTACATGCTAAGCAAGCGTTCTAACCTGTCAGCCAAACTAGCGGTTTCAACAAGAGTATTTGTACATAATATACATTTATAATAATAATAAAATGGTTAATCAAGATATTACCAAGGAAAGTATTAAAAGTACTCTTGTTCAATAAATTTCTTGTTGATAATGTTTTAAAACCATTTCACAGAAATGTTGCACATTTTGGCAACATTGGGCATCTGAACATTCAAAATTCCTAACCTAACTTTTCCGCAGTTTTCTTAGTTCATATACAGAGTGATTTCTGCCACATTGTAATGGCCAACCATCGATGGAATAGATAATACAGTGTGGCCAATTAAACTTCTTACAATTTTCAAGATCTGAATGGTGAGCACTATAAACACTGTATTTAATTACGTCGTATTTTATAATTAAGCCATTACATAAAAACCACTATTACTCTAACAACCATCATGCAATTACATACGTTTGTGTGCTTGAATATGTCCGCATCGGCAAACATATCCCATTGGTTAACTTTAACTTTTTCCTTCTCCGCTTTGATTTCACTGTCCGTAAGATTTTTCAACTTCATAGTGGGCAGTAGCGGTGGCGTCAATGATTCCTCCGTCGACTCCACAGGTTTTGGCTCCTTTTCGGGCGATTCAAGAACAATGATTTCTTCCATCTTAGGGTCTTCCTTTGCCGTTGCTGGCGGTGTTAAAAGAGAGGTCGCTGTATTCGAATCTTCACTACCACCACCCAAACGCTAAAAATTAAATTAGGCTGTTACACTCGTAGACCATAGATACATAATAATACAATTTAATAATTATAAATAAAACACATTACTTCGTTAGTATCACATACAATTATTTATTGATTTGTTACTAGTTTCGACTTCTTAAGTAATCATGAATAGTAAGTAATCATACGAAATAGACGCCACCACAATTCAAAAGAATTCAATAATAATAATAATAATAATTTTTGTTAGTATGTTATCCATTTTTACCAGATTTTTTTAATTATTATTATGGTTATTTGTTAAAGTACTTTCTGGTATATTCTAGTTATAGTTTACTACTTAGCTATGTCCTACCTCAGTTTACTACATAGCTTTGTCCTAGCTTAGTTTACTACTTAGCTATGTCCTAGCTTAGATTACTACTTAGCTATGTCCTAGCTCAGTTTACTACTTAGGTATGTAGTAGCTCAGTTTACTACTTAGCTATGTCCTAGTTTAATTTACTACTTAGCATTTATTTATTTTTCCCTACTATACCTTTTCAAGTTCAAATTGAGACCAATCAAGTTCAAATTGAGACCAATCAATTTCAAATTGAGACCAATCAATTTCAAATTGAGGCCAATCAAGTTCAAATTGATACCAATCAATTTCATATTGAGACCAATCAATTTCAAATTGAGACTAAACAAAATCAAGTTGAAACTAAATAATATCAAGTTGTCATAATAAATTTTATTTGTTAACTCTCAACTTGATATTGTTTAGTGTCAACTTGATTTTGTTTAGTCTCAATTTGAAATTGATTGTTTTTGTAAATTAAATTATAGTTTTCAAGATTATATTTGACTTATTGTATCGTGTCAGTTTATAATTTGTTTAGTCTCAATTTGAAATTGATTGGTATCAATTTGAAATTGATTGGTCTCAATTTTAACTTGATTGGTCTCAATTTGAATTTGAAAAGGTATAGTTTCGGCTCAGTATTCCATCATCAGGGGTTTTTGTAAATTAAATTATATTTTTCAAGATTATATTTGACTTTTTGTGTCGTGTCAGTTTATAATACGAACATCAAACTGACGCGACACAAAAAGTCAAATATAATCTTGAAAAATACTACTATAATTTATTTAACAAAAACCCCTGATGATGGCTGAATACTGAGAGGAAACAAGTAGGAAAATTAAATATATACTAGCAAATACCAGAAAGTACTTTAACAAATAACAAATAATAATGATAATAATTTAAGGTATTATTATTAGGTACTTTCCAGTAAAATTACCTTTTTTATTTTATTTTTTATTTATTTTATTTCGCCTGACTAGTTTCGGTTTTTTAAAAAAACAATCATCCGAGGCATTATATGTATTTTAATATGTATATATCCTGATCTTATTTTTATGATAAATATTTGTAGCCGATTTGAATTTTGAAATTTGAAAGTTACAGATGTCTGAACTTTATTAATTTTTTTTTTAACTGAAGCTAGTCAGGCAAAATAAACTAAATAAATAATATAATTTAATAAAAATAATTTTATAAGTAAGTACCTACCTACTTATACTACTATAAGTAGTATAAGTAAGTAAGTATAATAATAATACCTTAAATACATAACTGGTAATTTATGGATAAAACCATAAATTTAATAATAATAATTTTTAAATATAAAAATTTAAAAAAACAAACAGTAGAATTCAATTTTAGTAGAAGAAAATACAAAACAATTAAATTCAGATAATAAATTTATAATTTTATCAAATACTTTGAATAAAAAGTATTGATGTTTTTATTGATTGATTTTATTGATCTTCTTATATTTCATAAAAAAGAACAATCATTTTTATCATAAAATCCTAACTATACTCAGTTTACTTGACATCAGCACTGTCAAAGTGACAGTGTGTTGGCACCACTGTTATTTATCACTAAATGGTTTTAAGTTTTTCTTATTGGTATCTTGTGCCAGTGTCAAAAATTTCGAATTTGTCAAATATATTAATGGAAAACATGGATATTTGCAAGAACAAAAGTACTAGAAACTTCTTAAATAGTAGAGAGAAAAGGTCAGTAGTTTCTTATTGAAAAGATTTAAAAAGCTTATGCCTCGATCATTTTCAAACAACATCCATGGTATACATCTTTTGTCAATACTGTTTTAAAACCATTTCTCAAAAAAGTAACACATCATGGCAATATCACTGTATATGAGCTGACAAAACTGTGGAAAGGTTAGGTTAAGAATTTTGAAGATTCAAAGGTTCGAAATTTTCAAAATTCTTAACCTAACTTTCCCACAGTTTTGTCAGCTCATATACAATGATATCACATCATGGCAATATCACTGTATATGAGCTGACAAAACTGTGGGAAAGTTAGGTTAAGAATTTTGAAGATTCAAATGCCCGGAATTTTCAAAATTCCTAAACTAACTTTTCCACAGTTTTCAGTTCAAAAGCCCAGAATCTTCAAAATTCCTAACCTAACTTTCCCACAGTTTTGTCAGCTCATATACAGTGATATCACATCATGGCAATATCACTGTATATGAGCTGACAAAACTGTGGAACAGTTGGGTTAAGAATTTTGAAGATTCAAATGCCCGGAATTTTCAAAATTCCTAAACTAACTTTTCCACAGTTTTCAGTTCAAAAGCCCAGAATCTTCAAAATTCCTAACCTAACTTTCCCACAGTTTTGTCAGCTCATATACAGTGATATCACATCATGGCAATATCACTGTATATGAGCTGACAAAACTGTGGAAAACTTAGGTTAAGAATTTTGAAGATTCAAAAGCCTGGAATTTTCAAAATTCCTAGCCTAATTTTTCCACAGTTTTCAGTTCAAAAGCCCAGAATCTTCAAAATTCCTAACCTAACTTTTCCGCAGTTTTGTCAGTTATATTTTGTCATATACAGCGTAATTTCTGCCAGATTGTCATGGCCAAGCGTAAAACTGTAATAAATAGTCGATTTTGAGGTGTAGTCTATAATTTTGAAATCAACTGTACTTTTTTTTAGATGTCAACAAAAACAACAATCATATTTGAAACATAATCTTGGAATTTTTAAACAAACAGAAATGTTAGTGTAGTAATCTTTAACATTGAGTTTCTCCTTGGTGAAATGTGTACATTTGCATACACTATTCATTACTGAAAATAAATTTTAAAAAATCCATACATATTATCTATACCATCTTTATAAAAAGCAATTGCCATGCTTTTATTTTCTTAAATTGGCAGTACTAAGTAAAACAGTAGTTACATTTCATTTCTTTGTGGTGGCAAACTATATTTGAAATGCAGTGTTGCTAGTGCTAAAAATATGTCAATAAATGTCACTGCTTTTCCATTTCTACTATTTCTACTACTGTATATACTACTGAAATACTGTCACTGTATTTCTACTATTCGAAAGTGAAGCCACTTCTACTGGATGTATTCTTTGCTTTAACTACTTTTAATAAAAGTGCTCTTTGGTAAGGAATACATTTCTTGTTAATACTGTTTGAAAACAATTTCAGAAAAAAGTAGCACATCATAGCAATATCACGCTGTATATGAGCGGTCAAAACCGTGGAAAAGTTAGGTTAAAAAGTTTGAAGATTCAAAAGCCCAGAATTTTCAAAATTCCTAACCTAACTTTTTCACAGTTTTGACAGTTCAAAAGCCCTGAATCTTGAAAATGATGATAATATCAAAATTGCGCATACAATAACTAAACTTTTTTTTGTAGACATTTTAGTAACTAAGTAGCTGTACAGTCTGAATCAACACTTTCTTTTAGTGATATTTTACAGGCATTTACAAAAATTCTTTACAAGATTTGATTCAAATACAAGTAAACGAACTTTACAGTCCTTAAATTAATAACAAAAGAGACTAAGCAATAATAATGGTGGAGTCAAAGATTGCAATTAATAAATAAGAAGATAAACTTATTACAAGAGTACAAATTGCTAAAATTTTAAAATTTAATGCACCAAAAGACCTTCAAGATTTGACTCCGACAGTGCAGATGTCTAGAAAACGGACTATACAGTCCTAACATTAATAACAAAACAGACAAAACATTAATAATACTGGATTCAGAGATTGCAATTAATAAGTAAGAAGATAAACTTATTACAAGAGCACAAATTGCTAATATTTTAAAATTGAATGCATCAAAAGAACTTCAAATTAGACTATACCTTTTCAAGTTCAAATTGAGATCAATCAAGTTCAAATTGAGACCAATCAATTTCAAATTAGGGCCAATCAAGTTCAAATTGATACCTATCAATTTCAAATTGAGGCCAATCAAGTTCAAATTGAGACCAATCAATTTCAAATTGAGACTAAACAGAATCATGTTGTCACTAAACAATATCAAGTTGTCATGATAAATTTTATTTGTTTACTCTCAACTTGATATTGTTTAGTGTCAACTTGATTTTGTTTAGTCTCAATTTGAAATTGATTGGTCTCAATTTGAAATTGATTGGTATCAATTTAAGCTTGATTGGCCTCAATTTGCAATTGATTGGTCTCAATTTGAACTTGATTGGTCTCAATTTCAACTTGAAAAGGTATAGTAGTTTCATATATTAATAGTCCATCCATAGGAAATCAGCAATGAAATTAAATATCTTTTGTAAAAATGACACAAATTTTATTTTAAAATATTCAGTATACACAATTCACGATCTTTTGGCAACCGAGTTGGCTGGGTTTTCTTTTTGTCATGTTGGACAAACTGATTCAGTGATGTAAAGGAAGTTAATAATTTTTTTTTGTTTCGATATCTATTAGACATTTGCTTCCTACCACATTGTCAGATTTATAATTTTTTTCACTACTAGCTTTTAAAGATATAATTATTTATTTATATAACTGCATATTTGAACGCAGAAATAATTTTTAGTTCTGTCAAAATATTAATCAAAATGCCAAAAATTGCAACAAAAAGTTCTATTATCTCTAATAATTTAAACTTTACAGATTGTCAGATTTATAATTATTTTCACTACTAACTTTTAAAGAAATCATTATTTATTTATATAATTGCATATTCAAATGCAAAAATTCATTTTTATTTCACTGCATTTGAAATCCAGAAATAATTTGCACTTCTGTCAAAATAATTAAAATGCCAAAAATTATACAACTGCAACAAAAAGTATTAAAAACTTTACATCTGGCAACAATGTTATTTAAAAAATATAACCTCAAATTGAAAACAACTTAATCTAAAAAAATTTGACAAGTTCCATTGGGAATTCAGTTAATTCCGAAACACTACCAACAAAATTACTATACCTTTTCAAGTTAAAATTGAGACCAATCAATTTCAAATTGAGACCAAACAAGTTCAAATTGAGACCAATCAATTTCAAATTGAGGCCAATCAAGTTCAAATTGATACCAATCAATGTCAAATTGAGACCAATCAATTTCAAATTGAGGCTAAACAAAATCAAGTTGACACCAAACAATATCAAGTTGAGAGTAAACAAATGAAATTTATTATGGCAACTTGATATTGTTTAGTGTCAACTTGATTTTGTTTAGTCTCAGTTTGAAATTGATTGGTCTCAATTTGAAATTGATTTGTATCAATTTGAAATTGATTGGCCTCAATTTGAAATTGATTGGTCTCAATTTGAACTTGATTGGTCTCAATTTGAACTTGATTGGTCTCAATTTGAACTTGAAAAGGTATAGATATTCATAGACTCCGCTGACGCAAAAACATTGTGAATGGAGAGTAAAAAAAGGTGTCAATATTTCTACTGTGAAAATTTTCGAGAAAATTAGATTGACACTACAAAATAATTGTATCATACTTACTTTCATCAATTCCTCGCGTTGCTTCCGCCTCTTTTCAATTATTGCTTGCTCATCCTCATCATCATTGATATCTATATCTAGTTCCACATCGCTGTCACTACTGCTGTCGGCTTTCTTTAACCCTTCGCTGAGGGAGTCCTTGAATTTGTCCTGTTTCTCGGCATGTCCCGACTTGCGCCTGTTATTCCTTGAATACCTATTCCTGGACCTGGATCTTGACCTGCCCCTGTCTCGGTAGTTGTCATAGTTTCTGGCCCGGTCCCTTGAATTCCTGCGGTCTCTGGACTGAGACCTGTTCCTTAGATCTCTGAAGTACCGTTTGTCCCGCCTGTCTCTTGAATTACCCCTATCCCTTGAATCGCGTATGTCTCTGTGGTTGTCGTTTGACTTGCGCACTTCGCGATCTCTCGACTGCTTGTAGTCCCGTGACTTGGATCGCCGGTCTCGGTGCAGACGGCGTTCTTGCGATCGCTTGTCTCTTTGCCTCCGGTCTTCCCTTCGCTCCCGACTGATGGCCCGTATCTTCTTCAGACCGTCGGCCTTCTCTAATACGATTCGCCTTTCTCTGCTGGTCGAACGGTGCCTCTTCTTCTTGGTGTTTATGTCCGCGTCGTTGCTGGAATCGTCCAATAAAATGACTTCGTCTACTTTTAACGTTTTGCCGTTGTTAGGGGTTTCAGTTCCGGTGCAGGTTTTCGCAATCTCCGCTTGCAGCCGTTCCTTCTGTTTCATCAATTCATCCAGATCCATGTCTGCCTCGATGACAGCGATGTCAATCGCATCGCTGTCGCAGTCTGCCTCCGCAGCTTCATCTTCACTCTCGGAAGAGATAATCTCCAGAGAATGAGTTTTGGACAAACCTGATGCTATATAGTCTACTATTTCATCGGTTTCCATAGGTTGTTGTATTTCAGACGATCCTGAACAAGATTTACCATTAGATACATTAGTAATATTACCTTTTGCTGTTTTTGGAGATAAATCTGGTGTATACCGATCATTTTTATCTCCTTTTGAATCTTCCGAGTCACTCTGTTTTTTCTTATGCTTCTTGTGCTTTTTGTGTTTTTTAGGTTTCTCTGTTTTACTAACTGCATGCTTTTTGTGTTTCTTGTGTTCCTTTTTATGCTTTTTCTTTGAATCATCTGATTTTATACTTTTGGCGTTAACATCCCCCGATGTACCCTCAGAAGAACTGAAAAGTGAAACAAACGTTACTATTTTTAGAAGTTGGCAGCTAGGTTTTTATATCGTTGCAGAAATATTAACTAAACCGTAATCTACATCATCAATGTATAAACTTTGTAAGAAAATAACATAAAAATAATTGATAATATCTTATCTGGGGATGAATGAGCTATATGATGTGTTCATAGATATTGCAGTTACAATTATCATGAATGTGAAATGTGGTGGGTAAAAGATTATAAATTGTAGAGTTCATTTTTAGGTTATGTAGATTTTAACAGGAATGATTATAACAGCAATATTTAACTTACATGGAATCCATCGTATATACAAATTAATCAAATAAATATTTCTTTACGTACACATAAAGAAAGAAATACGAATTCTTTATTAGTACAAGTATTAACGTTATTTTACGTTCATGTTACACCACAACAGCCATGTTGTTTCTAGTTTGTTAGATTGTGATTCAACAGCGTTGCCACTCAAAGGCACGGAGGCCACAAAATATTTCATATCTACGAATTCTTATCAGAAAATATAATTTTCGCCAAATTTTATTAATGTATTGTGATGTATGCGTAATTCTTATCACAAATGTTATAAATCAACGAAAAGTTTTGTGGATGCACAGAGGTGTAAAGCAGTGGCGGATTTAGGGGGGGGCTATGAGGGCTATAGCCCAGGGAGGCAACATCCAGGGGCAACACATTTTTGGAAAAATGCCAGAAAAGGCACAAGTCGCAATAAAAAATAAATATACAAATAAATAAATGACGAACGAAACAAGGCAAATACAAGAAGTGAAGCATCTAACTACCTCCTTCAACTTCAAAGATTAGAAACGACTTTTTCATCAATTTTATGCTGAGATATGTTATCTCGATTTAACGTATAAAGTAATAAGCTACAATAGTCTGAGATCGATTTATCAACCGTATCAGTATGCAATGTATAAGAACAAAATTTAATATTCAAGAAAATTGATCACTAATGAAAGGGAAAGTTACTTAGTATGAAGATGAAACGAACAGAAAAGAAAACGAAATATCCAGTCAAATGAAACCACAGCAGGAGATTTAGAATTGATTTCTAGAGAAAATTTCAGAATTAATCAGCAGTACTAAAATTCTTTTAAAGTTCATAAGAAGCACTTTGACATGGTGTACAAAGCTTCAGTAGGTACCCTCAGAATATTTTACTATTTCAGAAAATTTCCTTTAAATTCTATGAATATTTTATCTAGGATTAACTCGTAAATATTACTTCGAAAATTAATTTTGTCAATTGAACAAGTATCATCATACTACAAGAATGATTGTAATGTTTTTGGACGTTTTCGCTTTCTTGACGCTGTTTTATCTCATTCATTTAACTGCAGTTCGAACTAAAATTTATTTCTGTGATATTTCTCATATTAATATTTATTAATTCTATAAATTAAGTAATAAGATTAAAGACGTACAATTATTACTTAAACTGTAAAATTTATTTATATTTATGTAATTTATCAAAGTGTTGTTCATTTTCCCCCATAGTTTCAAAGGTTACAATTAAAGTTTTAATACAAAGAGAAGCTTTAGATGAAACAAACTTTTCGCATTGAAGCAATTGATGAACTCTTGAAGCGGCTTTAAGAATTGGTTCAAATATACGAATAAAGCCAAAATAATACATTTTTTAATGAGCAACACGTCTAGCCATTTTGCTGTTGCATCAGATATTCTTTAAAATATTCTAAAATTGTCGGATATGTTAATTTAACTGCCTTAATGGCATAAATATAATTTACCATCATTCTTAATTTATCTTCTGTTCTACTATCATCGGCCATAACAGCAAAATAATATGCATCAATAGTTTATTTTACAAACACATTCAATAAGCAATTAGGGCTACTATCTACAATTCCATTTAGACACACATCATCTAGACAGAATTCCTGGGAGGATTATAACTTTGTAAAAATTGTTAATTTATTTTTTCAAAACTTCTTCTAAATAGTTTCCACGATTTGTACTATTGTCCTTTCATTATGGCCTCTAAACAAAACAAATTTGGTGCTTGTTTTGTAATAAAACAACTTCTATGGTGATCATATTTGAGGGAGCTATTAAAAAGGGGCAATTTTTGCATAACGACTCTATGATACTCAAAATCTCGATGTACTTGATATTTTCTCAAGCTTTCTTCCAATATTTAAAACCGAATGAGATAAAAACTGGTTCTCTAGAATATTGTTTAAAAATAGCCTGTACAGGAAACAATATAAAGCTACAAATTAATCATATCAAACAAATACTAAATAACTATACAAATAAATAAATGACGAACGAAAAAAGGCAAATACAAGAAGTGAAGCATCTAACTGCCTCCTTCAACTTCAAAGATTAGAAACGACTTTTTTGTCAATTTTATGCTGAGATATGTTATCTCGATTTAACGTATAAAGTAATAAGCTACAATAGTCTGAGATCGATTTATCAACCGTATCAGTATGCAATGTATAAGAACAAAATTTAATATTCAAGAAAATTGATCACTAATGAAAGGGAAAGTTACTTAGTATGAAGATGAAACGAACAGAAAAGAAAACGAAAAATCCAGTCAAATGAAACCACAGCAGGAGATGTAGAATTGATTTCTAGAGAAAATTTCAGAATTAATTAATAGTACTCAAATTCTGTTAAAATTCATAAAAAGCACTTTGACATGGTGTACAAAGCTTCAGTAGGTACCCTCAGAATATTTTACTATTTCAGAAAATTTCCTTTAAATTCTATGAACATTTTATTTAGTATTAACTCGTAAATATTTCTTCGAAAGTTAACTTTGCCAATTGAACAAGTATCATCATACTACAAGAATGATTGTAATGTTTGTGGACGTTTTCGCTTTCTTGGCCCTGTTTTATCTTTTTCATTTAACTGCAGTTCGAACTAAAATTTATTTCTGTGATATTTCTCATATTAAGCTTTATTAATTCTATAAATTAAGTAATAAGATTAAAGTCGTACAATTATTACTTAAACTATAATTTTTTTTAATTTTTATATAATTTATCAAAGTGTTGTTCATTTTCCCCCAGAGTTTCAAAGGTTTCAATTAAAGTTTTAACACAAAGAGAAGCTTTAGATGAAACAAACTTTTCGCTTTGAAGCAATTGATGAACTCTTGAAGCGACTTTAAGAATTTGTTGAAATAAAGGAACAATCACAAAATGGTACATTTTTTAATGAGCAATGCGTCTAGCCATTTTGCTGTTGCTTCAGATATTCTTTAAAATATTCTAAAATTGTCGGATATGTTAATTTAACTGCCTTAATGGCATAAATATGATTTACCATCATTCTTAATTTATCTTCTGTTCTACTATCATCGGCCATAACAGCAAAATAATATGCATCAATAGTTTATTTTACAAACACATTCAATAAGCAATTAGGGCTACTATCTACAATTCCATTTAGATACACATCATCTAGACAGAATTCCTGGGAGGATTATAACTTTGTAAAAATTATTAATTTAGTTTTTCAAAACTTCTTCTAAATAGTTTCCACGATTTGTACTATTGGCCTTTCATTATGGCCTCTAAACAAAACAAATTTGGTGTTTGTTTTGTAATAAAACAACTTCTATGGTGATCATATTTGAGAGAGCTATTAAAAAGAGGCAATTTTTGCATAACGACTCTATGATACTCAAAATCTCGACGTACTTGATATTTTCTCAAGCTTCTTCCAATATTTAAAGCCCATTGAGATAAAAACTGCTTCTCTAGAATATTGTTTAAAAATAGCCTGTACAGGAAACAATTTAAAGCTACAAATTAATCATATCAAACAAATACTAAATAACTATACAAATAAATAAATAAATGACGAACGAAAAAAGGCAAATACAAGAAGTGAAGCATCTAACTGCCTCCTTCAACTTCAAAGATTAGAAACGACTTTTTTGTCAATTATGTGCTGAGATATGTTATCTCGATTTAACGTAAAAAGTAATAAGCTACAATAGTCTGAGATCGATTTATCAACCGTATCAGTATGCAATGTATAAGAACAAAATTTAATATTCATGAAAATTGATCACTAATGAAAGGGAAAGTTACTTAGAATGAAGATGAAACGAACAGAAAAGAAAACGAAAAATCCAGTCAAATGAAACCACAGCAGGAGATGTAGAATTGATTTCTAGAGAAAATTTCAGAATTAATCAGCAGTACTAAAATTCTTTTAAAGTTCATAAGAAGCACTTTGATATGGTGTACAAAGCTTCAGTAGGTACCCTCAGAATATTTTACTATTTCAGAAAATTTCCTTTAAATTCTATGAATATTTTATCTAGGATTAACTCGTAAATATTACTTCGAAAATTAACAAATTGAACAAGTATCATCATACTACAAGAATGATTGTAATGTTTTTGGACGTTTTCGCTTTATTGACGCTGTTTTATTTTTTTCGTTTAACTGCAGTTCGAACTAAAATTTATTTCTGTAATATTTCTCATATTAATGTTTATTAATTCTATAAATTAAGTAATAAGATTAAAGTCGTACAATTATTACTTAAACTGTAAAATTTATTTATATTTATATAATTTATCAAAGTGTTGTTCATTTTCCCCCAGAGTTTCAAAGGTTTCAATTAAAGTTTTAATACAAAGAGAAGCTTTAGATGAAACAAACTTTTCGTTTTGAAGCAATTGATGAACTCTTGAAGCGACTTTAAGAATTTGTTCAAATATAAGAATAAAGACAAAATGGTACATTTTTTAATGAGCAATGCGTCTAGTTATTTTGCGGTTGCATCAGATATTCTTTAAAATATTCTAAAATTGTCGGATATGTTAATTTAACTGCCTTAATGGCATAAATATGATTTACCATCATTCTTAATTCATCTTCTGTTCTACTATCATCGGCCATAACAGCAAAATAATATGCATCAATAGTTTAGTTTACAAACATATTCAATAAGCAATTAGGGCTACTATCTACAATTCCATTTAGATACACATCATCTAGACAGAATTCCTGGGAGGAGTATAACTTTGTAAAAATTGTTAATTTATTTTTTCAAAACTTCTTCTAAATAGTTTCCACGATTTGTACTATTGGCCTTTCATTATGGCCTCTAAACAAAACAGATTTGGTGTTTGTGTTGTAATAAAACAACTTCTATGGTGATCATATTTGAGAGAGCTATTAAAAAGAGGCAATTTTTGCATAACGACTCTATGATACTCTAAATCTCGATGTACTTGATATTTTCTCAAGCTTTCTTCCAATATTTAAAACCGAATGAGATAAAAACTGGTTCTCTAGAATATTGTTTGAAAATAGCCTGTACAGGAAACAATATAAAGCTACAAATTAATCATATCAAACAAATACTAAATAACTATACAAATAAATAAATAAATGACGAACGAAAAAAGGCAAATACAAGAAGTGAAGCATCTAACTGCCTCCTTCAACTTCAAAGATTAGAAACGACTTTTTCATCAATTTTATGCTGAGATATGTTATCTCGATTTAACGTATAAAGTAATAAGCTACAATAGTCTGAGATCGATTTATCAACCGTATCAGTATGCAATGTATAAGAACAAAATTTAATATCCAAGAAAATTGATCACTAATGAAAGGGAAAGTTACTTAGTATGAAGATGAAACGAACAGAAAAGAAAACGAAAAATCCAGTCAAATGAAACCACAGCAGGAGATGTAGAATTGATTTCTAGAGAAAATTTCAGAATTAATCAATAGTACTCAAATTCTGTTAAAGTTCATAAAAAGCACTTTGGCATGGTGTACAAAGCTTCAGTTGGTACCCTCAGAATATTTTCCTATTTCAGAAAATTTCCTTGAAATTCTATGAATATTTTATCTAGGATTAACTCGTAAATATTACTTCGAAAATTAACTTTGCCAATTGAACAAGTATCATCATACTACCAGAATGATTGTAATGTTTTTGGACGTTTTCGCTTTCTTGACGCTGTTTTATCTTTTTCATTTAACTGCAGTTCGAAATAAAATTTATTTCTGTGATATTTCTCATATTAATGTTTATTAATTCTATAAATTACGTAATAAGATTAAAGTCGTACAATTATTACTTAAACTATAATTTATTTAAATTTTTATATAATTTATCAAAGTGTTGTTCATTTTCCCCCAGAGTTTCAAAGGTTTCAATTAAAGTTTTAACACAAAGAGAAGCTTTAGATGAAACAAACTTTTCGCTTTGAAGCAATTGATTAACTCTTGAAGCGACTTTAAGAATTAGTTCAAATAAAGGAACAATCACAAAATGGTACATTTTTTAATGAGCAATGCGTCTAGCCATTTTGCTGTTGCATCAGATATTCTTTAAAATATTCTAAAATTGTCGGATATGTTAATTTAACTGCCTTAATGGCATAAATATGATTTACCATCATTCTTAATTTATCTTCTGCTCTACTATCATTGGCCATAACAGCAAAATAATATGCATCAATAGTTTATTTTACAAACACATTCAATAAGCAATTAGGGCTACTATCTACAATTCCATTTAGATACACATCATCTAGACAGAATTCCTGGGAGGATTATAACTTTGTAAAAATTGTTAATTTATTTTTTCAAAACTTCTTCTAAATAGTTTCCACGATTTGTACTATTGGCCTTTCATTATGGCCTCTAAACAAAACAAATTTGGTGTTTGTGTTGTAATAAAACAACTTCTATGATGATCATATTTGAGGGGGCTATTAAAAAGAGGCAATTTTTGCATAACGACTCTATGATACTCAAAATCTCGATGTACTTGATATTTTCTCAAGCTTCTTCCAATATTTAAAGCCGATTGAGATAAAAACTGCTTCTCTAGAATATTGTTTAAAAATAGCCTGTACAGGAAACAATATAAAGCTACAAATTAATCATATCAAACAAATACTAAATAACTATACAAATAAATAAATAAATGACGAACGAAAAAAGGCAAATACAAGAAGTGAAGCATCTAACTGCCTCCTTCAACTTCAAAGATTAGAAACGACTTTTTTGTCAATTATGTGCTGAGATATGTTATCTCGATTTAACGTAAAAAGTAATAAGCTACAATAGTCTGAGATCGATTTATCAACCGTATCAGTATGCAATGTATAAGAACAAAATTTAATATTCAAGAAAATTGAGCACTAATGAAAGGTAAAGTTACTTAGTATGAAGATGAAACGAACAGAAAAGAAAACGAAAAATCCAGTCAAATGAAACCACAGCAGGAGATTTAGAATTGATTTCTAGAGAAAATTTCAGAATTAATCAACAGTACTAAAATTCTTTTAAAGTTGATAAGAAGCACTTTGACATGGTGTACAGAGCTTCAGTAGGTACCATCAGAATATTTTACTATTTCAGAAAATTTCCTTTAAATTCTATGAATATTTTATCTAGTATTAACTCGTAAATATTACTTCGAAAATTAACTTTGTCAATTGAACAAGTATCATCATACTACCAGAATGATTGTAATGTTTTTGGACGTTTTCGCTTTCTTGACGCTGTTCTATCTTTTTCATTTAACTGCAGTTCGAACTAAAATTTATTTCTGTGACATTTCTCATATTAATGTTTATTAATTCTATAAATTAAGTAATAAGATTAAAGTCGTACAATTATTACTTAAACTATAATTTTTTTTTATTTTTATATAATTTATCAAAGTGTTGTTCATTTTCCCCCAGAGTTTCAAAGGTTTCAATTAAAGTTTTAACACAAAGAGAAGCTTTAGATGAAACAAACTTTTCGCTTTGAAGCAATTGATTAACTCTTGAAACGACTTTAAGAATTTGTTCAAATAAAGGAACAATCACAAAATGGTACATTTTTTAATGAGCAATGCGTCTAGTCATTTTGCTGTTGCTTCAGATATTCTTTAAAATATTCTAAAATTGTCGGATATGTCAATTTAACTGCCTTAATGGCATAAATATGATTTACCATCATTCTTAATTTATCTTCTGTTCTAGTATCATCGGCCATAACAGCAAAACAATATGCATCAATAGTTTATTTTACAAACATATTCAATAAGCAATTAGGGCTACTATCTACAATTCTATTTAGATACACATCATCTAGACAGAATTCCTGGGAGGATTTTAATTTTGTAAAAATTGTTAATTTATTTTTTCAAAACTTCTACTAAATAGTTTCCACGATGTACTATTGGCCCTTCATTATGGCCTCTAAACAAAACAAATTTGGTGATTGTTTTGTAATAAAACAACTTCTATGGTGATCATATTTGAGAGGGCTAGTAAAAAGAGGCATTTTTTGCATAACGACTCTATGATACTCAAAATCTTGATGTACTTGATATTTTCTCAAGCTCCTTCCAATTTTTAAAGCCGAATGAGATAAAAACTGGTTCTCTAGAATATTGTTTGAAAATAGCCTATACAGGAAACAATATAAAGCTACAAATTAATCATATCAAACAAATACTAAATAACTATACAAATAAATAAATAAATGACGAACGAAAAAAGGCAAATACAAGAAGTGAAGTATCTAACTGCCTCCTTCAACTTCAAAGATTAGAAATGACTTTTTTGTCAATTTTGTGCTGATATATGTTATCTCGATTTAACGCGTAAAGTAATAAGCTACAATAGTCTAAGATCGATTTATCAACCGTATCAGGATACAATGTATAAGAACAAAATTTAATATTTATGAAAATTGAGCACTAATGAAAGGGAAAGTTACATAGTATGAAGATGAAACGAACAGAAATGAAAACTAAATATCCAGTCAAATGAAACCACAGCAGGAGATGTAGAATTGATTTCTAGAGAAAATTTCAGAATTAATCAGCAGTACTAAAATTCTTTTAAAGTTCATAAGAAGCACTTTGACATGGTGTACAAAGCTTCAGTAGGTACCCTCAGAATATTTTACTATTTCAGAAAATTTCCTTTAAATTCTATGAATATTTTATCTAGGATTAACTCGTAAATATTACTTCGAAAATTAACTTTGTCAATTGAACAAGTATCATCATACTACCAGAATGATTGTAATGTTTTTGGACGTTTTCGCTTTCTTGACGCTGTTTTATCTTTTTCATTTAACTGCAGTTCGAACTAAAATTTATTTCTGTGATATTTTTCATATTAAGCTTTATTAATTCTATAAATTAAGTAATAAGATTAAAGACGTACAATTATTACTAAAACTATAAAATTTATTTACTTTTATATAATTTATCAAAGTGTTGTTCATTTTCCCCCAGAGTTTCAAAGGTTACAATTAAAGTTTTAATACAAAGAGAAGCTTTAGATGAAACAAACTTTTCGCTTTGAAGCAATTGATGAACTCTTGAAGCGGCTTTAAGAATTGGTTCAAATATACGAATAAAGCCAAAATAATACATTTTTTAATGAGCAACACGTCTAGTCATTTTGCTGTTGCTTCAGATATTCTTTAAAATATTCTAAAATTGTCGGATATGTTAATTTAACTGCCTTAATGGCATAAATATGATTTACCATCATTCTTAATTTATCTTCTGTTCTACTATCATCGGCCATAACAGCAAAATAATATGCATCAATAGTTTATTTTACAAACACATTCAATAAGCAATTAGGGCTACTATCTACAATTCCATTTAGATACACATCATCTAGACAGAATTCCTCGGAGGATTATAACTTTGTAAAAATTGTTAATTTATTTTTTCAAAACTTCTTCTAAATAGTTTCCACGATTTGTACTATTGGCCTTTCATTATGGCCTCTACACAAAACAAATTTGGTGCTTGTTTTGTAATAAAACAACTTCTATGGTGATCATATTTGAGAGAGCTATTAAAAAGAGGCAATTTTTGCATAACGACTCTATGATACTCAAAATCTCGATGTACTTGATATTTTCTCAAGCTCCTTCCAATTTTTAAAGCCGAATGAGATAAAAACTGGTTCGCTAGAATATTGTTTGAAAATAGTCTGTACAGGAAGCAATATAGAGCTACAAATTAATCATATCAGACAAATAGTATTTAGGCTCTTGGCTACTGGAATGGGGAGATGCTTTGAAGCAAATGGGCCTCGAAACCACGTAAAGCTGGATATTTTGTATGCAATTTTATGATCCTAGGTCTTATTAATCTGCAAAAAGGCAAATAGTTATTATAAAAGTAGAAATTTGTATTTGAGGGTTGTTTGGGTTAAACTCAAAACCACCACTATGAAGTGCATGCTTGAGCACAACGTATTATAGATTTTTAATTGTATACGTTCTTAATTAACACCACTACGACCATCAGAGGTTTCATACACACTAAGGGCTATGGGAACCAACAAGGGGTGGTTTTTGGAAATGTGCCACCATAAATTAAACGCACATACTTCCATTAATGGGTGATTGAAATTACAACGACATGCATCTTCGCTTAAGTCTTTAAATTAAAATTGTTAACTGTATTGTGTTTAATGGTGCCACATGTAAAAGGGATGTTTGTGAAAGACCCCAAAATACCTCATTTGGTTCTATACGTATTCCTTAATACGTGTGTGAAGTAAGGGGGCTGCAAGTCAAGAAACAACACTGAAAATAATTGAAACGTGCCGAGGGTTGGTGGCGCACTTTTGGGGGTGGTCGCGCAATTTGGCTCCCAAAGTATTTTTCTGCATACGATTCTGGGCTCAGAAATGAAATTTGGTGCCATTCTGATATATAATAACTCCGCAATTAGTATTCCGATTTAAAATTATATCGCTCCGTTTTATTACAATTGATAAAATCACTCTCATTTTTTGCTATGCTCTGTTACTCTTGCGTACGTGATATGAATAAATTAATTCTATTGTTTAGGTTTTGCCGAAATTGTCAAAAACCTCCACTTCGCATCTTCGTCTTTTGCATGCAGCATCATCACTTGACTCGCTTCTTCGCCACCAGACATGTCAATGCGAGTCTGCGTCAGGTGTCCAGCCAAGATGCACATTACCACTGGTTAGTTGAGGGTCAGAGGTGAGTCTTCACGCATCTCTTCATAAAGATTGATGATTTAAGAAAGAAGACGTTGAAGGGATGCAAATCTGATTCATTGGCCATGGCGGATGTTAACTTGCAACTACGACGTGGTAGGACTTTGGCGGACTTCGTACAACGCAAAATTGATGGTGAGGCGAGCGAACGAAGACAAAAATTATCGGCCTCGTCTCTTAGCGAATTCAGCGGAGTTGCTGAGGAGTGGAGTAGATGGGCATGGTGCACCCCACATTTAAGGTACATTGCACATTTCTATGCATGCCATGTAATGATGTGAGGACATCTTACATGCATTTAGGCATCTCATTTAACAGTCAGTAATTTTCATACTATTGGGGAATCGTGTATACGTATGAATAAGGAAACTTAATATAGCAGATATGTACGTATGTAATTTATACCAAATCTAAGAATTACCCAAATTATTTGAAGCAAATTTTACGCCACATCATGCAATGATACTTTGTTCGTACTACATTACAAACACCCCCAATTCAAGTACATTGGAAAAGCATAGTATTGTTCTACACCATAATATGGTTAGAAATGTATTGAATTTAAATCTCTGCTCACACCTCTAATTAATACCGCGATTTTATAATTATTCAATCATTTCTTACCATTTATACCGATTAACGTAACTAAATGACTCAATCCTAGTAAAGCTGCTGCAACTTGCAGTTACTATCGCTGAGTGATTTGGAAGAATTTAATGTTTTTAAACAAATTATCCTAAATCCCAAATTGTTTTAAATAAGTAAACCACTAAAATTATAATTCATAATGCAGATTATTCAGTAATTTAATAATTTTAATAACCATTTCCAAATTTTAAAACCTTTGATAAACCAAAACACTTACTAGCATCCATATACACAAACATGATGTAAATGCCATCGAATATATGACATGAGAGCTGCTCTTGCTTACAGAGTTTTAATAAACTTTGCCAAATTTGATAATCTTTGGATGTGTTTATTTATACAGTATTTATAAGTAATTGACTATTTATACACACTGTATGAATTTATTAGCTTAGGTATGTATGAAGAGCCAATCGTTCATACATACAGTATGTATAAACAGTATTTTGCGTATACATACAGTTTGAATACATAACCCCATCCATACATTTTCTGAACGAAACTTGTCATCAACATTAATTAACGCCAATGTTGTTCATCTTACAAACATTTTAATAAATCCAGGTTTCATGAGTTAAATAAGGCTCATTTTAAAAATTGTGGTTTCATATTATTAAATATTAATTAGATATGGAAAATATCAGCAATATTACATACATCTAATGAAATTTGCATCACCTATAACTATGGCAAATAAGTAATAGTGAATTTTATAAACAAATTGTAAATTAGGTTAAAAAATCACTTGCAATTTCATTAAATGGCAAGAACTAAATATTTGAAAGTAACCTATATCTGAAAATTTTGTAATTGTATTCTATTTGGTAACTTACACTTGCAATTTCAAGATTTGACAAGAACCAAATTTCTAAATATTTTGTAATTTATTTTGAATTTTAGTGGCGTTTACTTCGTGATACATTTTATCAGTTATAAATAAAACAAGTTACTTTGTGAGTATCATATAGTTTTATTTATTGTGTGATTACAGTTTCAACTACTTATTATATTTTTAATGATTCTTCATTTGTATGAAAAATTCAATTATTTTAACATATTTCAATTATTTCTGTCAACATCTCAGACTACACAGTCACAATTTCAATTATTACTCGTAAATTTAAAAGTTTTTCTATCAAAATTTCAATTATTATTCTAAAATTTGCAAATATGTGTCACAATTATTACAAAATTTCACCGATTTCAATCATTTTTCAGAAGATACTGTCAAAAGTTTAATAAATTCGCTTAAATTTTGAATTATTTTTGATTAACTTCAATTATCGCCACAAAAATTGAATACTTTAATGTTTTTTTGTGTTATAATTAATTACAAATAATTCCATAATATTTAACAATATTTGAATTATTTCTATAAAAACTTCGGAGTCTACAGAACATATACATATAACATATACATATACAGAACATATACAGAACATAGCAATGATTACTTTTAAAATTTTCTTTTATTTGTCAAAATATCAATCATTTCAATAGATTTTTTTTCAGAGATTACTGCCTACTATGATGTCAGTATGATACTATGATCAGTATACTGCTTAATACTATTTATCTTATTACTATTATTTCAATTAATGCTCTCAAATTTTAAATATTTTCTGGCAGAATTTTAATTATAGTGTCAAAGTTTTCATGACTTTAATGTATTTTTAATGATCATTTCTTGTATCAAAAATTCAATTATTTTTACATACGTCAATTATTTCTGTCAAAATTTCAGAGACTACAATCAAAATTTAAATGATTACTCTAAAATATGTAAGTATTTCTGTCAAAATTTCAATTATTATTCTCATATTTCCAAATATTTGTCAAATTATAATATTTTAATTTTAACTATTACAAAATTTCAATGATTTCAATGATTTTAATAGATTCTTTCAGAGATTTTCAGAGAATAGATTCAGAGATCAAACAAAAGTCTTTTGTTTGATAATGATTACCTAAGTAATCAAAACTATAGTCACAAATATATAATTTTATGTGATACTCACAAAGGAATTTGTTTTATTTATAATTTTGTAATTTCGTTTAATTAATAATTTAATAAATTCGTCGACATTTTTGAAATTGTAAGTGATTTCTCAACCAAATTTGCAATTTGTTCAAAAAATTCGCTACCCTTATTTACATATGTTTATGTTTTTTAAATTGAAGATAATTCGAGAAAGAATGCGTGAAGTAAACAGTAAATTTTTTATACTTGAATACATTGCAAGATATATTATGAAAAATAATTTTCCGGCATATAACAACAATATGAAAATGATTTGGTATGTTTTGTGCTAAAAAATAAAACACCTCATTCAAAAACAAATAAATTTCTTGATAAACCAAATCATCTTAAAACATATTTTCTGCTGAGAATTACAGCACTCGATTGTATTGTTTTTTTGTTTGTATGAAATTTTTGTAACAATGTGAAGAATATTGTTTAATTTGAAAGCATTTGAAGATCGTGGCGATTTTTTTATATAATTTTGACAATTTAAATAAATCGGTTTCCAGATATTTAAAGAAATCTTAAAACACATTTTTTGTTGGCATATAAAAATAGTGAATTTTATTAAAAAAATATGTAAATCTAGTTCAAAATTCGTGATATATATTAAGAAATATTAATAACTATTATCTAAACATGAAAGTAATCATTACCTAAAAATTTATACAAATCTGTAGGATTTTTTTAAATTAACGATGAGAAAATATCATTTAGGCTAATAGTAGTAGTCAGAAAAGCATATTTGGCATGTTTTCTGTTAACAAATGAAACAGCTTATTCAAAAACATACAAATTTATTTATAAACCAAATAATCTTAAAAAATATTTTCTACTGACAATGACAGCAGTCAATTGTGTGAAATTTTTGTAAAAACGTTAAGGATATTGTTCAATTTAAAAACATTTAAAGATGATGGTGATTTTTTTATATAATTTTAACAAATTAAATAAATCGGTTTCCATATATTTAGAAATTATTTTTTTATAATTTTGACAATTTAAATCAATGGGTTCCAGATATTTAAAGAAATCTTAAAACACATTATTTGTTGGCAAATAAAAATAGTGAATTTTATTTAATAAGAAAATGTAAATCTAGTTTAAAATTCGTAATATTTCAAGAACTATTAATAACTATTATCTATACTTCAAACTAATCATTACCTAAAAGTTTATAAAATTGTGTAGGATTTTTTTAAATTTAGGATGAGAAAGAAACATGTAGGCTAATAGCAGTAGTCAGAAAAGTATGTTTGGCATGTTTTCTGCTGACAATTGAAACAGCTCATTCAAAACCAAATACGTTTATTGATAAACCAAATAATCTTAAGACATATTTTCAACATTTTCAACAAATGAAACAGCTCATTTAGTAACAAATAAATTTCTTGAATAACCAAACAATCTTAAAACATATTTTCTAGTGACAATTACAGCAATCATTTGTATGAAATTTTTGTAAAAATGTGAAGGATATTGTTTAATTTGAAATCATTTGAAGATCGTTGTGATTTTTTTATCATCGTGTTTGAAATATATACTATCAAATCCCCATTCACCATTTTAATACTATAGGGCGAGGGTGAGGGTTTGAAATAAAAATAAAATGATTAAGTTGGTTTGACGTTTATTGACGAATTGACGATTGTAAAAAGCAGGGTTGGAATAAATCATGACATAAAAAGAAAATCAAAAATCAATGATTTAATGTCAATTCAATGATCATGATGTATTTGATTTGATCACTACATAACGAAATAATCAAACTATATCACCAATAAACTAAATATTTAAATTCATTTACAACATTTTTATCCACGAGGTAAGCATTATTTAATGATTTAATGTGTTTTTAGAAATCGCGGTTTCTGCTACAGTTACAAACCTTTGCTACTTCGAGTCTAAGAAGATTCTCTTCGAGACATTAATGCGTTCATTATAAATGCGAGTGGATCATTTTTAAAGCCGCTGAGAAGACATCATTGGCTGGATTGCAGGGAAAAAGAGGCTAAGTTTAATTTCAATAATACCATACTGAGTAAATGGCTACCAATTTTGAAATCCCGCAAATTTGCGTTTACTGTTAAAATTGGTGCCTTTAGTTTAGTGCGGCCAAATACAGGGTGACTTACGCAAGTCGTTGGTTAAAAGTTTAAGGGGTTCCTGATGAAATAAAAATTTGAAAAAAATTCACTCAATCATGGTTCGTCGTGGTTTCCAAAAATAAAATACGTGCACGTTTCTATCACTACCACTTCTACCGGAAGTGGCCATCAACTTTGCTATTTTAAATGGAGCACCTTGCATATTTTTGCATATTCAAATTGCTCTTTCAATTCTGAACACGTTTTATTAAACCTATGGAGCACTTAACTTTAGTAGTTTTTGAGGAAAAAATAATTCACGAAATTTTGCCTTCAAATAGACAATTTTATAAATAGTCATAATTTATCTTATGAATGAGATAGAGGCTTAAACTTTTTTTTTTCTAAACAAAATAATGTTTTATTTAGTATTACTAAATCCAAAACTGTTCGAAGTTTTAGTGTTTTTAGTCTGATAATAAACATATTAAGTCTTTCAGATTTTTTGTCAGTTTCGTAAACTTTTCTGAAAATTTTAGGAATATTCTGAAACAATTTTTGTAACATAACTTTTTGAAACATTGAAACAATTACATTTGATGGCTTGTAAGCATTAACAGATTCATTAAAATTCAGAGATTGATTTTTTTAAATCAAATTTTGCAAATTTCTTGTACTTTTGTTCAGTTTTCTGAGATTTAAAGGAATATTTTGAAATATTCCTCAGATTCTCAGAAAATTGTATGGACTAAGGTGCAAAGGCCGAGGGCCTAATGAAAATTGTTATCTCTCTTTCTCTTTTCAATCTCTATAAAACTACAGTAATTTTTGTTTTGTTTTTCTTTGTTTTTTTTTTAATATTTAGATTAAAATCTGAACATTTTAACTTTCTTCGTATTTTGATTGCATATTCTTCATAAATTGTTTTACCAATTCCTGAAAGCTTTAAAATGTCGTAGGTATAACTTTATTGAAAGTCATCATATTTGATTGAAACTGCTCCTGTTCAACCTGTTTGGAGTTTAATTTTCTTTTATTAATATTTGCAGATTTGTTGTATTTTCGTACAGTTAGATAATTTGAGGTATATATTGAAATATCTTTCAAATTCTCATAAAAATATTTGAGTATTAAATTTTTCTAAACAAAATAATGTTTTATTTAATATTACTAAATCCAATACTGTTGAGTTTTAGTTTTTTTAGATTGATAATAAACATATTAAGCTTTGCAGATTCGTAAATTTTTCTGAAAATTTGAGGAATATTCTGAAACTATTTTTGAAACATAACTTTTTGAAACATTGAAACAGTTACATTTGTTTTTTTTTAGATTGATAATAAACATATTAAGTTTTGCAGATTCGTAAATTTTTCTGAAAATTTGAAGAATATTCTGAAACTATTTTTGTAACATAACTTTTTGAAACATTAAAACAATTACATTTGGTGGCCTGTAAGCATTAACAGATTCATTAAAATACAGGGACTGTATTTTTTAAATAAAATTTTACAAACTTCTTGTACTTTTGTACAGTTTTCTGAGAATATTTTGAAATAGTCCTCAAATTCTCTGAAAATTGTAAGGAGTAAGGCGCAAAAGCCGAGGGAAATAGCCTAATGAAGATTGTTATCTATTATCTCTATATTTATCTATATTTATCTCTTTTCAATCTCTATAAGATTGCAGTTTTTTTCTCTTTCTTTGGTTTCTTTTGATATTAATCAAAATATTAATCAAATCAAATATAATTCAGGACATTTTAACTTTCTTCGTATTTTAATTGCATATTTTCAGTCTTCATAAATTGTTTTGGCAATTTCTGAAACCTTTATAAAATGTCGTAGATATAAATTTGTACAAATCATCATATTTTAGCAGTATTAAATTTTTCTAAACAAAATAATGTTTTATTTAATATTACTAAATCCAAAACTGTTCGAAGTTTTTAGTCTGACAATAAACATATTAAGTTTTTCAGATTTTTTGTCAGTTTCGGAAACTTTTCTGAAAATTTGAGTAATATTTTGAAATGTTTCTCAACTTCTCTGAAAATTATAAGGAGCAAGGCGGAAAGGCAGAGGTCCAATAGCTTAATAAAGAATGTTCTCTCTGTCTCTCTCTCTCTCTTATAGAGTATTAAATTTTTCTAAACAAAATATTTTTTTATTTAGTATTACTAAATCCAAAACTGTTCGAAGTTTTAGTGTTTTTAGTCTGATAATAAACACATTCAGTTTTTCAGATTTTTTGTCAGTTTCGTACTTTTCTGAAAATTTGAGGAATATTCTGAAAGTCTTTCTGTAACACAACTTTTTGAAAACATTGACACAATTACATTTTATGGCTTGTAATATATTGATTAATATTCAGGGTTTTAATTTTTTTAATCAAATTTTGCAGATTTTATGTACTTTTGTACAGTTTTCTGAAAATTTGCGTAATATAGTGTTTTTTTTTTTCAAATTCTCTGAAAATTATAATGAGTAAGGCGGAAAGACAGAGGGCCAATAGCTTAATAAAGATTGTTTTCTCTCTCTCTCTCTCCTCTCTCTCTTTCTCTCTCTTATAAGGACTATTAAATTTTTTTAAACAAAATAATGTTGTATTTAGTATTACTAAATCCAAAACTGTTCGAAGTTTTAGTGTTTTTAGTCTGATAATAAACACATTCAATTTTTCAGATTTTTTGTCAGTTTCGTAAACTTTTTTTGAAAATTTGAGGAATATTCTGAAACTATTTCTGTAACACAGCTTTTTGAATACATTGAAACAATTACATTTTATGGCTTGTAATATATTGATTAATATTCATTTCAAAACGGCATAATTCATTTTTTTTTTAAATGGTATGAAATATTTTTATATTTAAATAAAATTGTTCTGTCTATTGCCCCGTCATATAAAAAATATGTCATTCTATTTAAAAACAATGAATTATGCCATTTTGAAGGGCACCTGTAAATAATTGAACTTATAAAATAGTACTCGTAAAATATCAACACATACGAATTATTGTAATGATAGAGCCATGCTTCTGCTACAATATGCAAAAAAGTTTTAGTCTCTATCTTATTCATAAGAGAAATTAAGAATATTTTTTAAATCGTCTGAAACAAAAATTTTGAATATATTTTTACCCTCAAAAACTGCTAAAGTTAAGTGCTCTATAGGCTTAACAAAATGTATTAAGAATTGAAATGTATCTGAATATGTAAAAATATATAGGGTGTTCCATTTAAAATAACAAAGTTGATGGTCACTTCCGGTAGAAGCGGAAGCAATAGAAACATGTACGTATTTTATTTTAGAAGATCACGACGAACCATGTTTGAGTGAATTTTTTCAAATTTTTATTTCATCAGAAACCCCATAAACTTTTAACCAACGACTTGCGTAAGACGCCCTGTATAGAAATTGAATAAGACATGGGAATGATTTTTCAAAATAAATCATACCATTGCACACATATACGTACTGCATATGACCCCAATCTTATCAGTGCCCTCATTAATTAACAGTACCTTAACAATTTAATCAAATAGGTATTCATTTACGTGATGATTATGCAATTGCTGGCTTTATTGAATGCAAACTTTAAAACCAATTCACCAGAAATCACCGTTTTAATTTTTAATGTATTTAAATTTCCTGCTTAATGTTTCAGGACACCTAGAACTCCCCAAAGTGAATCATATGAGATGATCTTATTTTTTTTTTCAGACCACTTCTGGGCCAACCTGGGTTTGATTGAACTGTGGTGTATATGTGAGTGTATTGAGAGTTATTGAGAGCTCCTCGTTGAACCAAATTCATAGTTCTCTTTTGCACCTAAAGTTATTGAGTATATGTATAAATCATTAGCTTCTGGTGCAACATTGTAGATCGTCATTGAAAGTTTCTCGTTGAGCCCAATTCACAGTTTTCTGTTGCACCTAAGGTCATTGAATATATACATATATAGGCGTGTGTGTGTGCGTGTGTGTACTGTATTTACTAATTTGTAATTCTTCTTCCAGCAAGTTTTAAATTCGCGACTATACTTTGGGATTACCTTCCCAAGTCAAACGTATTCTTTTTAGTGTTTTCTTTGTCTTGTCTTCAATGAATAATCAGTGAAAGTATCTTGAGCAGTTCAGATTACCTTCTGACGGTAAATGTCCTTTTAAAGCCAGTGCAGTGAACTCCGATATGTTTTCGGAATTCGGAGTTGCAGGTTTCTGGATCTTCGCCAATACAACTTTAAAAGTAAATTTTAAGGTAGGTCTTTTTTTTGAGATGAGCTCCGAGACGTATCACAGTGAGTACAATTTTACAGCACTTCCTCGCCGTTACGGTAACAGTACTTGTTGGTTGCAAGTACTATTACTATGTATACGGTACTTGTTTGTTGCAAGTATTAATACAATGTATACAGGACTTGTTTGTTGCAAGTACTAATACAATGAATACACTACTTGTTTGTTGAAAGTATTAATATAATATATACGGTACTTGTTTGTTGCAAGTACTATTACTACGCATACAGTACTTTGTTTGTTGCAAGTACCATTACTATGTATACAGGACTTGTTTGTTGCAAGTATTAATACAATATATACAGTACTTGTTTGTTGCAAGTACTATTACTATACATACAGTACTGGTTTGTTACAAGTACTATTACTATGTATACAGGACTTGTTTGTTGTAAGTCTTGTATACAAAGTATACAAGACTTGTTTGTTACAACTACTATTACTATGAATACAGTACTTGTTTGTTGCAAGTACTACTACTATATATACAGGACTTGTTTGTTGCAAGTACTAATACAATCTATTCACTACTAGTACTATTACTATGTATATAGGACTTGTTTGTTGCAAGTACTAATACAATGTATACAGGACTTGTTTGTTACAACTACTATTACTATGAATACAGTACTTGTTTGTTGCAAGTACTACTACTATATATACAGGACTTGTTTGTTGCAAGTACTAATACAATCTATACACTACTAGTATTATTACTATGTATACAGGACTTGTTTGTTGCAAGTACTAATACAATGTATACACGACTTGTTTATTACAACTACTATTACTATGAATTCAGTACTTGTTTGTTGCAAGTACTAACACAATCTATACACTACTAGTACTATTACTATGTATACAGGACTTGTTTGTTGCAAGTACTAATACAATGAATATAGGACTTGTTTGTTACAACTACTATTACTATGAATATAGTACTTTTTTGTTGCAAGTACTACTACTATATATATACAGGACTTGTTTGTTGCAAGTACTAATACAATCTATACACTACTTGTTTATTACACATACCTATTACTATCTATACAGTACCTGTCTGTTGCAAGTACTATTACTATGTACTCAGTACTTGCTTGTTGCAAGTACTATTACTATATATACAGGAGTTGTTGCGGCAGTGAAATGTGCAATGAAAATATTAGTGATGGTTATGTGATATGTGCAATGAGGGATCTTCTGAGACAATGACAATAGGGCATTGTGGGCAATGGCTACTTTCACTCGCGCCGTGAAATGAGCTGTCAAAGATAAACTTTGAACCACAGTCAAGTGAAACCACCGAAAGTCTCGGTTTATCTAAAAAAAAAGTCTACAGATGTAAAGTCTATAGATAGTGTCTATTGTAATGAAATGTAAGTTATATGTACAAATGTCAATAAATTAATTTGAACTTCAAATTAAAATGGGTGTTACAAACGAAAATAAAAATAAACTATTATGATTTTTTTATAGAAAATACATACTTATATTATGTAAAATAACTGCGTAAATCATAAAAAACTTGTAAATTGTAGCACTCGTGCGTTAAAACAAATAAAAAAAAACCTCGTGAATAAGGCAATTGTAGCACTCGTGCGTTAAAACATTCGCCCTCTTGGCGGCTCATATTTTAAATTTGGACTCGTGCCATAAACTACGACTTATTTCACTTGTTGTTTATAGGAGTACTAACTTCGCTTGAACCAAGATACATAGTGCTAATTGCTCAAGCCTCAAGCCGATTTTAGACTAGGGGAATTTAGTATTTACGTCAAACAAATATCTAAAGTTCTTGGCGTAATCATGCAAATTGTTATATCCAATCAGCTTGTTTTATATCCTTTCTGTTCTTTGTAGGACTTAAAACTTTCAATTTAGTTTTCTGAAAAAATCTACCAAATTAACGCTAATTGTTCTTCTGCGTAGCCCTTCATATGTATCAGGAAAATTTACAAGTTTCTTGGCATTTTAATAAAAATTTGCAAAATTACTTCAAGAATGTAATAATTTGATTTTTAGTAACTTGTAATTCATAAGCAAATTTATGAAGATATTCCCCAAAAATTGTGATTTTCGTAATTTTAGTATTAGTATTAGACACATTTATAAAGTTCTTGGTGTTATCTTCAAATTTTCGAAAATATATATCTTTGGGAACTTTTGTCACAGTTTTGTTCCATACGTCACTTTCATGAAATTTGGCCAAGCATTTCAGTTACACCCTGCACACAACTTTTTGTTTTAATTTTTTGACAGTAGTAGTAGTAACAGTAATAATATTTTATTGGCTACCGAACTGCGGTCTTTCCGCTTATTTTCGTATATTTTTATTTTTGTACATAGATCAATTCCATAGATTTATTAAAAATTTCAATTTAACGCCAATAGTTTCAGATATTTGTCTGACTCAAATACCAAAATTTCATGATTATTCCTTTAGAAATCTTCAAATTTTGAAGAAAATGCAAAAAAATTGTCCTAGCTACTATTTTGATTATATTTTGATGCCAACCTACGTTTCCTAATCGTGTTAATGAACAACATGGTGTATGCTTCTTCGGTTGTCATGGGAACCAATAAATATATTCCGCACTTATTAATAACGTGGTGTCAACTTCTTGGGTTGTCATGGGAACCAATCAATATATTCCGCACTTATTAACAACGTGGTGTCAACTTCTTGGGTTGTCATGGGAACTAATCAATATATTTCGCACTAATTAACAACGTGGTGTCAACTTCTTGGGTTGTCATGGGAACCAATCAATATATTCCGCACTTATTAACAACGTGGTGTCAACTTCTTGGGTTGTCATGGGAACCAATCAATATATTCCGCACTTATTAACAACGTGGTGTCAACTTCTTGGGTTGTCATGGGAACCAATCAATATATTCCGCACTTATTAACAACATGGTGTCAACTTCTTGGGTTGTCATATGAACCAATCAATATATTCCGCACTTATTAACAACATGATGTCAACTTCTTGGGTTGTCATATGAACCAATCAATATATTCCGCACTTATTAACAACGTGGTGTCAACTTCTTGGGTTGTCATGGAGCCAATCAATATATTCCGCACTTATTAACAACGTGGTGTCAACTTCTTGGGTTGTCATGGGAACCAATCAATATATTCCGCACTTATTAACAACGTGGTGTCAACTTCTTGGGTTGTCATAGGAACCAATCAATATATTCCGCACTTATTAACAACGTGGTATCAACTTCTTGGGTTGTCATAGGAACCAATCAATATATTCCGCACTTATTAACAACGTGGTGTCAACTTCTTGGGTTGTCATGGGAACCAATCAATATATTCCGCACTTATTAACAATGTGGTGTCAACTTCTTGGGTTGTCATAGGAACCAATCAATATATTCCGCACTTATTAACAACGTGGTATCAACTTCTTGGGTTGTCATGGGAACCAATCAATATATTCCACACTTATTAATAACGTGGGGTCAACTTCTTGGGTTGTCATGGGAACCAATCAATATATTCCGCACTTATTAACAACGTGGTGTCAACTTCTTGGGTTGTCATAGGAACCAATCAATATATTCCGCACTTATTAACAACGTGGTGTCAACTTCTTGGGTTGTCATGGAAACCAATCAATATATTCCGCACTTATTAACAACGTGGTGTCAACTTCATGGGTTATCATGAATTAAAAAATTCATGAAATTATCATGAAAAATTATGAAAGGATCACAATAAAAATCATGAACTTCACAAAGAATCGTAAAATGGTCACAAAAAACATTAAATTATCATAAAATTAAAATTCTCTTCTCCATTTGCAAATATAAATCTATAAAACAAACGAAAAGTTCATAAATAATTAGCATACAATCATACTTGCAGCTACTTGCTATAGAAATTCCAGTGAATTTCCAACTACACATGAAAATATCGAGAAAATTTACGAACTTCTTAGCACTTTGATCTAAATTTTTAATTTTTTTTAGTTATTAGACAAATTTATGACATTATCAATAGAATTTGCAAGATGTCTTATGAATTTTTTTGATATTTTAGTATTAGCATCAGACAATTTTCTAAAGTTCTTGGGATTCTAGATCATCATCTAGATGCAAGATCATCAAATTTTGCAAAATTTCTATGCAATTATGAAAAATATTATGAAAAAATTTCAAATTTAGAAATTTGAGTGTATGTATCAGGAAAGTTTACAATGTTCTTGGCATTTTCATCAAAATTTGATAAATGGCTTCAAGAATGTAATATTTTATTTTTAGTACCTACCTATTTGTATTAAGCAAATTTATGAAGTTCGTAGCATTATTATTAAAACTCGCAGAATATCTTAAAAAATTCTGATACATTTTCGAAATTTTTGTATTAGCATTAGACAAATTTATAAAGTTCATCTAAAATTATCATCAAATTTAGAAATTTTAGTGTATGTATCAGGAAAGTTTACAATGTTCTTGGCATTTTGATCAAAATTTGATAAATGGCTTCAAGAATGTAATTTGCAAATTTGCAAATTTATGAAGTTCTTGGCCTTACTACCTGTTTTTATTAAGCAAATTTATGAAGTTCTTGGCATTATTATTAAAATTCGCTGAATTTCTTAAGAAATTCTGATAAATTTTCGAAATGTTTGTATTAGCATGAGACAAATTTATAAAGTTCATCTAGTTATCATCAAATTTAGAAATTTTAGTGTATGAAATGAAAATAGTTCTTCAAATTTTTCATTAGAGTTCCTACGGAATTGTCATCAAATTTAAAAATGTTAGTATAAGTAAACATGTATGTGGAAAATTAAAAAACTTCTTGGCATTTTGATCAAAATTTGCGAAAACTAAAAAAACAAATAGTCTGTTATTTTCATGCAAAATATCAAAATGTAATTAAATGTAATTTTGTTTGTAGTTACCTTAATAAATTTCATTATAAGTTTATGGAACTTAAAGTCGTTAAGTTCGAAAATTACAATGTTCTTGGCATTTTGATCAAAATTTGAAAAATGTCTTCAAGAATGTAATTGTATTTTATTTTTAGTACCTACCTATTTGTATTAAGTAAATTAATGAAGTTCTTGGCATTATTATTAAAATTCGCAGAATTTCTTATGAAATTCTGATAAATTTTCGAAATTTTTGTATTATCATAAAACAAATTTATAAAGTTCATCTAGAGTTATCATCGAATTTAGAAATTTTAATATATGTATCAGGAAAATTTACAATGTTCTTTGGCATTTTCATCAAAATTTGAAAAAATTGAAAATAGATCTTCAAATTTTTCATCAGAGTTCCTACGGAATTGTCATCAAATTTAAAAATGTTAGTATAAGTAAACATGTATGTGGAAAATTAAAAAACTTCTTGGCATTTTGATCAAAATTTGCGAAAACTAAAAAACCAAATAGTCTGTTATTTTCATGGAAAATATCAAAATGTAATTAAATGTAATTTTGTTTGTAGTTACCATAATAAATTTCATAGTAAATTTATAGAACTTTAAGTCGTCACGTTCGAAATCGTAAAAATTCTGAAATCTAGAACATTTTTTGGAACATTTTTTTTTGGAACATTGCACATTCTATGTTTAATAATTTTCATAGAAATCCTGCAATATAATGACCATTGTAATGATCATTTCGACGTTTTTGTAGTCGCAATATGATTTTATGTTTTGAAATCTTTATAGTTTTTTTTAACTTTTAAAAAATACCTGAAGCTAAGTTTCATGAAAATTTAGTCTCTAACTAAAATATTTGAACATGTATTTATTGAAAATTTAATATTAGATTTGTGTTTAGTGAATCTGAAGCTAACTTTCCTGAAAATTAAAGCTTCAGTATTAAGTAAGTGAGAAAATCTCACTTTTTAAAAAAATATTTGCAAGTGACGTTTTTATTATCTTACTTATATATAGTTTAATATATTCGATTACTTTTACATATATTAAATACATTGATATGTTAAAATAGCAAGTATGTGAATAAATGTATAAATATAATTATCTTATTAGATGCGGTCTTAATGACCTGGTTTATGTAACGATAATTGTAAAGAACGAATGTATGTCTGGAAAAATTGGCACAGTGCAAGTTCTAAATGGGTACGTACAGAAACACAAATTTAAAGTAATTTATGAATGTGGCGCATCCTATTAGACTAGACAGTACGACAAGAAATAAGTACCCAATCAAAGATTTTTTGATTGAAATTCTGATCTATAAGATTAATAATTTATGGATGAACAAATAATGCTATTCATATATTTGTATAAATGAGAAATTTACAAATAATGTAAAATGTATAATGAGCAATTTGATTATCATATAATTAATTATTTATTGTGTTATTATGAGTGTATTATTCTTATGAAAATTTCTAGAATCTGAAATCAAAATATCAAAATACTTTTTCGTATGTATTGTATCAAGTGGTTCAATTTTTACTGCAAAATTTGTATTTGAGATTACATTGTATTTAAGACACATTGTAGTATTATGTATGAATTATTCTTATGAAAATTTCTAAAATCTGAAGTCAAAACATCAGAATAGTTAAAGAAATCAATTGATTATCTGTTATACCTTTAATAAATATTAGAAAAAAAATTCTTCCAGGCAATTTTTTTTTGTATGTATTGTAACGAGTCGTCAAGTTTTTATTTAAGAAACATTCGAAGCTTTTGCTGGGGAATTTCCACTGCAGATTTTATAAATTTTCACAAAACTTTGTAGTAATTTCTAAGATCTTAAAGTGTAACATACATATTTATTTGAATATTTGGATATAATTCCTTTTTTTGCAATTATTTTTCGTTTTTTTGTTTCTTGGTTTCATTGCACTTTGTCTGGATTTACTGGCATGTTTCAGAATTTTAGTTACAATTGTGAAACTTGTAGTATTTTTCGATTATAGGGTAAAAACCCTATAATCGAAAATACTGCAATTAAAAAATTGCAACTTCAGATTTTTTATCAAATTTTCTGCAACGAATATACACTTTCTGTGTGTGTGTTTTTTTTGTTTTTTCCGCGATATTTTGGCAAAACTTTGTGGCATATTCCATGCATATTTATTTGTATATTTTGATATAATTACTTTTTTTGCAATTATTTTTCGTTTTTCTATTTCTTGGCTTCATTGCACTTTGTCTGGATTTGCTGGCATGTTTAAGAATTTTAGTTACAATTCTGAACCTTGTAGTATTTTGGATTATAGGGCAAAAACCCTATAATCGAAAATAATGCAATTAAAAAATTGCAACTTCAGATTTTTTATCAAATTTTCTGCAACGAATATACACTTTCTGTATGTGTTTTTTGTTTTTGTTTTTTCCGCGATATTTTGGCAAAACTTTGTGACAAATTCTAAAATCTTAAAGTGTAACATGCATATTTATTTATATATTTTGATATAATTACTTTTTTTGCAATTACTTTTCGGTTTTCTGTTTCTTGGCTTCATTGCACTTTGTCTGGATTTGCTGGCATGTTTCAGAATTTTAGTTACAATTCTGCATCTTGTAGTATTTTCGATTATAGGTTAAAAACCGTACAATCGAAAATATTTCAATTAAAAAATTGCAACTTTAGATTTTCTATCAAATTTTTTGCAACGAATATACACTTTCTGTGTGTGTTTTTTTGTTTTTTCTGCGATATTTTGCCAAAAGTTTGTGGCAAATTCTAAAATCTTAAAGTGTAACATGCATATTTATTTGTATATTTTGATATAATTACTTTTTTTTTGCAATTATGTTTCGTTTTTCTGTTTCTTGACTTCATTGCACTTTGTCTGGATTTGCTGGCATGTTTCAGAATTTTAGTTACAATTCTGAAACTTGTAGTTTATAGGACTTCAAATCGTCAAGTTCGAAATCGTAAAATTTCAGAAATCTAGAGCATTTTTTTGAACATTTTTTTCTGGAACATTGCATATTCTATGTTTAATAATTTTCATAGAAATCCTGGAAATAATTTGTCTATGTTTTGAAATCTTTATAGAAACTTTGAAAATGTTATAACGATAATATTTATAATAATTTCACCGATTTTATGGTCGCAGTATGATTTTATGTTTTGAAATCTTTACAGTTTTTTAAATTTTAAAAATTACCTTAAGCTACCTTTCCTGAAAATTTGACAAAGTTTCAGTATTAAACTAGTGAGAAAATTAAAAGTAGGTTAGGTTACGCTAGGTTAGGTTAGGTTAGGTTGTCTCTATTACTGAATTTTTGAAAATTAATTAAATATTAAATAGTAATATAGATTTGTGTTCAGTGTACCTGAAGCTAATTTTCCTGAAACTTTGACAAAGTTTCAGTATTAAATAGGTGAGAAAATCAAAAGTAGGTTAGGTTAGGTTAGCTTAGGTTATCTCTATTTCTGATGTTTTGAAAATTTATTAAATTGAAAATTTAAATTTCTTGGCTTCATTGCACTTTGTCTGGATTTGCTGGCATGTTTCAGAATTTCAGTTATAATTCTGAAATTTGAAGTATTTTTGATTATAGGGTAAAAACCCTATAATCGAATATAATGTATTATATATAATAATTTTTTATCAAATTTTCTATAACGAATATACATCTTCTGTGTTTTTTGTTTTGTTTTTTCCGCGATATTTTCTTAAAATTTTACGCAATTTACATTTACATTTTCTACAATTTCAACAATTTTCTGCCTTTTTTATTGTCACTTTGTTGTTGTGTTTCTGCCTTGTCTTGTTTTTTTATTGCACTTTTTTTAAGTGTTATAGATGTATCAGGAAAATTATTAATAACAATTTCAGAACATCCTACTTGCAAAATTTGATATTTTCAATAAATTTTCCACAATGTAAAAAACATCTGCAATTTTAATCAATTTGTCTGCGATTTTTGTTCTTTAATTACACTTGTGCTTGATAAAGTGTTTTACAAAATTAAGAAATAAGGAACAGATTTTATGAATGGGTGGTTAATACTTGGTGAAACATCTTTAAATTATTATAAATAAAGCACTTGGTTAAGTTTCACAATTTTTTTTTAATAGAAAAACTCTACAATAATTTCGGTCTCACGACCATTATCAAGAGACAAATAAAACTGTCAGTCTTATTTGTTTCTTGATAATGGTTTATGGTTATGCTCGATTTTTTATCAAATTTTCTGCAATTAATATACATTTTCTGTGTTTTTTTAAATTTTTTCCGCGATATTTTCTTAAAATTTTCCGCAATTTACATTTTCTACAATTTGAACAATTTTCGGCCTTTCTTATTGTCACTTTGTTGTTGTGTTTCTGCCTTGTCTTGTTTTTTTATTGCACTTTTTTTAAGTGTTATAGAAGTATCAGGAAAATTATTAATAATATTTTCAGAACATTCTAATTGCAAAATTTGATATTTTCAATAAATTTTCCACAATGTAAAAAACATCTTCAATTTTAATCAATTTATCTGCGATTATTGTTTTTTATTTACACTTGTGCTTGATAAAGTGCTTTACAAAATTAATAAATAAGGAACAGATTGTATGAATCGGTGGTTAATACTTACTGAAACTTCTTTAAATTAATACAAATAAAGCACTTGGTTAAGTTTCACATATTTTTTTAAATAATAGTGTTGCTTATTATTAGTATAAATAAAGGCCTTGGTTAAGTTACACATTTTTTTTTATATAATAGTGTTACTTATTATTAGTATAAATGAAGCCCTTGGTTAAGTTTCACTTTTTTTTTATATAATAGTGTTACTTATTATTAGTAAAAATAAAGCCCTTGGTTAAGTATCACAATTTTTTTTAATATAAAAACTCTACAATTGTTTTTTGTGTGGTCTCATGAGCATAACCATAAACTATTATCTAGAAACAAATAAAACTGCCAGTCTTATTTTTTAACACTTAAAATTATTAATAACATTTTCAGAACATTCTACTTGCAAAATTTGATATTTTCAATAAATTTCCGCAATTTATATAAATGTTCTGCGGTTTACATAGAATTTATTATTTATTACAGTTATGGGATTCTACATGTAATTAGATTTATTAATTTTATATGCGGATGCAGGTAAATGTTTTATCAAATTTTCTGCAAATTTGATATAGTTTTTGTGTTTATTTTTATTTTTGCGTGATATTTTCATAATTTTTTACGCAATTTGCGTAAATTTTCTGCATTTTGAATAATCTTCTGAATAAATGTCATCATATTTTTTTTTTATTAAGTGATAAATCTTCAATCCATGACGTGCAATTGGACTTATTAAATGCAGTTATATCTGCATTATTAAAAATTCGAAATTCGAAATTACAAATTAAGTAATCATTGCGAAGAAGATTCAAATTTCACGAATGTTTTATCAAATTTTCTGCAAATTTGATATAGTTTTTGTGTTTTTTAATTTTTGCGCGGAATTTTCATAAATTTTTACGCAATTTGCGTAAATTTTCTGCATTTTGAATAATCTTCTGAATAAATGTCATCATTTATTTTTTTGATTAAGTGATAAATCTTCAATCCATGACGTGCAATTGGACTTATTAAATGCATTATATCGGCATTATTAAAAATTCGAAATTCGAAATTACAAATTAAGTAATCATTGCGAAGAAGATTCGAATTACACGAATGTTTTATCAAATTTTCTGCAAATTTGATATAGTTTTTGTGTTTTTTAATTTTTGCGCGGAATTTTCATAAATTTTTACGCGATTTGCGTAAATTTTCTGCATTTTGAATAATCTTCTGAATAAATGTCATCATTTTTTTTTTTTTATTAAGTGATAAATCTTCAATCCATGACGTGCAATTGGACTTATTAAATGCATTATATCGGCATTATTAAAAATTCGAAATTCGAAATTACAAATTAAGTAATCATTGCGAAGAAGATTCGAATTACACGAATGTTTTATCAAATTTTCTGCAAATTTGATATAGTTTTTGTGTTTTTTAATTTTTGCGCGGAATTTTCATAAATTTTTACGCGATTTGCGTAAATTTTCTGCATTTTGAATAATCTTCTGAATAAATGTCATCATTTTTTTTTTTTTATTAAGTGATAAATCTTCAATCCATGACGTGCAATTGGACTTATTAAATGCATTATATCGGCATTATTAAAAATTCGAAATTCGAAATTACAAATTAAGTAATCATTGCGAAGAAGATTCGAATTACACGAATGTTTTATCAAATTTTCTGCAAATTTGATATAGTTTTTGTGTTTTTTAATTTTTGCGCGGAATTTTCATAAATTTTTACGCAATTTGCGTAAATTTTCTGCATTTTGAATAATCTTCTGAATAAATGTTATCATATTTTTTTTTTATTAAGTGATAAATCTTCAACCCATGACGTGCAATTGGACTTATTAAATGCATTATATCTGCATTATTAAAAATTTGAAATTACAAATTAAGTAATCATTGCGAAGAAGATTCGAATTCCACAAGCGCCAATGCCCATTGATGACGACCTGGTCATCCCAAAAATTAAAAAAAAATTAAATTCCACCAGCGCTAATGCCCATAGAAGGCAATGTGTTCAGCCCCAAAATAAATAAAAATCAAATTCCACAACTCTGCATAAAAGTGTGCGCAAATAAAATACTTGCCTTTTGGCAAGGGCCAAAAGTAAAATATCCAAAATGAAATAGAAAATATCAAGATATTTTCTTACTTTCTGAAAAAACCTAAAACATCCAATTATGGTATACAAATATATCTGAATATAGGTAAGTATTATACACATATTATGTAAGTATAGTACAATTACAATTGTTTATATTTTTCTAATAAAACCTGTTTGATAACATTTATTTTTTTTAGTGTACAAAAAAACAATATATAAAAATATAAAAATACAAATCGAGTGGGAGCAATGTATTTTGGTGGGAGATGCTGTTGGAAGCGTCATTCCATAACGACGCCGGGCGTCTAATGTGCGTGTGGTGAATATATTATATATCATACATTTTAAAACTCGATAAATTACAAATCCGTAAGTGAATAATTTTCAACGCTTAATTAACACGAAAAATCATTAATGGTACAATTGATTAATTTACTAATTATTTTGATTATGTTATGCAAGAGTACGGCATGGATGCCACATGTACTTGCATACATTCAATCAGTTTCAAATGAAATAGCTATGTTAAAGGCCAATTTCCTTAATTAATGAATATTTTTCAGTAATCGCATTATTTTATTAATTTTATTTTATTAAATCCTACAATGTAATATTTCAATTGGATCTGTAATTAATGCTTTTTTGGGCGTTAATTGTCTTTTCGCAGCTAAATCTGAAACCATATTCTGAAAGATAAATTCCGCTCCTTTGGACCCCTGCTTGTATGTACGCTGCTCTAAGAATAGTTAACACTTCTACCAGCGGCAGCTGAGCTATCTTTATACCGCTAATTTTTTAACCATTCATCATCGATATAATTGATATGCTCATCCGCGATAAGTAACATAATCTCCCCTTTAAATGCAGTTAAAAATATTCGTATGAGTAAGTTAGAATGTATATAGGTTATTTACTAAAAATACACAAGGTATGTTCTAGTTAACGCATAGGTATTTCTAGGATTTAATTAATGGGGCACTTTAAATATTTGGGTCAGAACAAATGCAGTGTTCAGATATTATTCTAATAATATTTCAGATGCAATCATATTTCCATTATTACAGAAATAAATATTTTATAATAAGTAACCTATAACACGATTACATCTAAAATTCTACCATTCTATCTAAAATCCTTTAAGAAATTCGATCTAAAACATATATAATATATTATTAAAGTATTAATACATACACATAAAATTATATTATGTGCAGCGAACAAAAGTAAATATTGAGACAATTGTAGCCTTGACCTATTGATAGATTTTATATTGAATCCTGTGTAAATAAAAAAATAATCGAGCCAAAAGGCGACCTATATCAGTTACAATTAGTTATTTTTATTCCAACGGGCTTATTCTTACATCTGCGCGTAATATTGGCAACTCGGCTTAGTGGTCAAATTATAAATAAATGATACGTTGACCCATATATTTTTAAAATGCACGTCATCATCACACATAGCAATCAAAGCAGTTTTCAAAATGAGGCTATAATTTATATTAGCTTCGATGACAATCAAAATGGCTGCGATCCAAAAATTATTGAAAAATTTGATGTATATATAAATTTTTGGATACGTTATAAGTTTATAAAAAGACATATCTAAGATCTATCTAATTATATTGAAGCTATGCATGTTCGCAGGCATATAATCTATGAATAAATAAACACAACTTACGTATGTATATTACATGTATATGTATGATTGAATGAATTTGAATATGTATGTGTATTATGTGTGTATAAATGAATACTTTATCAATCTATACACATAAGTAAAGGATGAACCAGTGAAATGGGAAAATTTTAAGAGGCTAAACATTTGTTTTATTAACTTGTTTTTAATTAGCTGATAAAATGATTCATTTAAATCTTAAAAAAGTAATATTTCTAGCCCCTTGAAATCTTCCCATTTTACTAGATCATCCTTTACTTATCTGTATAGAATCTATACACAATCTATACTATAGAATATAGATTAATAAAGTATTCATTTATACACACTTAATACACACATACACATACACTTCAAATTCATTGAATCATACATAAACATAAACAACAAACTCACATAGTAGTATAATTATAATATGTGCCATAAGTTGTACGTATTAATAATTAGTTCAGTGGAAATCATAATGTTCTGCAAAATAATAGAATGAAACATACCTCGTCAGAATTATGCTCGTTATTGTGAAGAATGTGTTTAGGTCTATGAATTTCAATTAGGTCTATGAAATGTTCACAACAGTGTCGGAATTTAATAACATGGGCGTTATTGGTACGTTTCCAAATAGTTGAATATATTGTTTTAATGACATAAATAGAAATTATTTTCTTTGACAGAGAATTATATTTTTAACTTATATTACCTACATGCAAATACGCAGAATTCTAAAAAATAATTTGTAAGTTTCGCGTCCAGTTTTGTAAAAATGTGGAAGACGAAGAAGAAATTAATTGCTGCAAATCTCCAGAAAAAAGCATTCCCGGCCTAGGCTAGGAATAAAAATACTAATGTTTGCGATATTTATCATATTTTTTATAACATATCTGAATGTTTCATCAATACTTTATTATTTATTACATTTATTGATTTTTAAATAATTTCTACTGTATACAGCCGAACTAAAATATAGAATTGCGAAGCAATTTCCTCACAAATATAATAACTGAAAATAATTGTCGATTTTCGATTTTCGAAACTTACGATTTTATAACACTTTATTAAAACTATTAGCAGTTTTTGCAAATTTAGCAATGTCAAATTGTTTGTACTAGATTTATGTGAGCATAACTAGACATAGAGGCCATATATAGCCCAAATACCACCGTAATTCATATACATTTAGCAAAAATATTGTCGACTTCCAGAAATTTTGGCAAAACTTTTGCCAATTTTAAGACATTTTGGAACCTTGTCTTGACAATTGTTATATATTTTCTTAAAGTTATTAGCAATCTTAGCAAATGTTTCCAACATATAAATGTTATAACGTCTCAGCAAAATTATTGTCAATTTTCAGACATCCCAACAATTATTACTGCCGATTTTCGAAATTTACGATTTTATAACACTTTATTAAAACTATAAGCAGTTTTTGCAAATTTTCTTAAAATTAATCTGAATTGTATAACTTTTCTGCACATTTTTTTTTAATTTGGAGACATTTTAGAATATCATTTTGTTTTAATTTTTAAATGTAAGACATTTTAGCAAAATGTCTGGCATTTTTGTTACATTTTTATAATCATTATAAGCAATTTTAAGATATTTGAGCAAACTTACTGTCGATTTTTAAACATTTTAGCAAAATTACTACCAAATTTAAAACATTTTGGTACTTTCACTTACAATTTTAAGATATTTTCTTAACGTAATTACCAATCGTAGTAAATATTTCTAACATTTATTTAAATTTTATGATGTTTCATTAAATTAATGAAATTTTTTGAGATTTTCCGATTTTTTGTTATTTTGTTTCTCTTGGCATATCTGAATATTTTATTTTAAATAGAATTATTTATTTCAAAATAAAAATTATCTAATTTCTACTCTTTACAGCCTACGTAATGAAATATTACAATTTAAAACATTTTCTTAAAATTATTGGCATAGAATTATTAGCAATCTTTGAAAATGTTAACAACAATGCAATTTCATGATATTTCAGCAATCTTTCATATATTTTGACAATTATTGTAAACAATTTATGAAAATATGCATTTTTTTAAATTTCAAATATACGGCAACATTTTAGTAAAATTACTGGAATTTTTCTGTCATTTTGACAATTATTTCTAACAATTTTAAGATGTTTTAGCAAAATTACTGTCGACTTTCAGAAGATATTTTTATTTATTTATTTGGAGAAGGTCATAGTGACATAAATCTAGTACAAGAAATTAAGTTGCAATAGCAATTTTCTATAGCAATGTCAAATTGTTTGTACAAGATTTATGTGAGCATGACTGTACAATGTACATGCAGGCCATATATAGCCCAAATAGTACCGTAATTCAATATACATTTAGCAAGAATACTGTCGACTTCCAGAAATTTTAGCAAAACTTCTGCCAATTTTAAGACATTTTGAAACTTTGACTTGACAATTCTTATATATTTTCTTAAAGTTATTAGCAATCTTAGCAAATGTTTCCAACATTTATATTTTATGACGTTTCGGCAAAATTAATTTCGACATTTCGACTGTTATTACTAACGATTTTCGAAATTTACGATTTTATAACACTTTATTAAATTTATTAGCAGTTTTTGTAAATTTTCTTAAAATTAATCTGACTTGTATAACTTTTGTGCACAATTTTTGGTAATTTAGAAACATTTTAGAATATTGTTTTGTGACTTAACAATTTTTATATAATTTCTTAAAGATATTAGCAATCTTAGCACATGTTTCCAATATTTAAATTTTATAACGTTTCAGCAAAATTAATGTCAACTTTCAAACATTCCAACAATTATTATTGACGATTTTCGAAACTTACGATTTCATTACACTTTATTAAATTTATTAGCAGTTTTTGAAAATTTTCTTAAAATTAATCTGAATTGTATAAGTTTTCTGCACAATTTTTGGTAATTTAGAGACATTTTAGAATATTGTTTTAATTTTTAAATCTAACACAGTTTAGCAAAATGTCTGGTATTTTTCTTACATTTTTATAATCATTATAAGCAATTTTAAGATATTTTGGCAAACTTACTGTCATTTTTTAAATATTTTAGCAAAATTATTACCAAATTTAAAACATTTTGGTACTTTCACTTACAATTTTAAGATATGTTTGTAACGTAATTAGCAATCTTACTAAATATTTATAACATTTAAATTTTATGACGTTTCATCAAATTAATGCATTATTTTCAGATTTTCCGATTTATGTGTTTTTCTCTCAGCATATCTGAATATTTCATTTTAAATAGAATTATTTATTTTTCAATAATAATTATCAAATGTCTACTCTTTACAGCCTACGTAATGAAATATTACATTTTAAAACATTTTCTTAAAATTATAAGCATAGAATTATTAGCATTCTTTGAATATGTCAACAACAATTCAATTTCATGACATTTCAGCAATCTTTCGTATATTTTGACAATTATTGTAAACAATTTATGAAAATATGCATTTTTTTTTTAAATTTCAAATATACGACAACATTTTAGTAAAATTACTGGAATTTTTCTGACATTTTGACAATTATTTCTAACAATTTTAAGATATTTTAGCAAAGTTACTGTCGACTTTCAGAAGATATTTTTATTTATTTATTTGGAGAAGGTACAGTCATGGTCACATAAATCTAGTACAAGAAATTTAGTTACAATAGCAATTTTATATAGCATTGTCAAATTGTTTGTACTAGATTTATGTGAGCATGACTGTACATACAGGCCATATATAGCCCAAATAGCACCGTAAATCAATATACATTTAGCAAAAATACTGTCGACTTCCAGAAATTTTGGCAAAATTACTACCAATTTTAAGACATTTTGGAACCTTGACTTAACAATTTTTAGATAATTTCTTAAAGTTATTAGCAATCTTAGTACATGTTTCCAATATTTAAATTTTATAACGTTTCAGCAAAATTAATGTCAATTTTCAAACATTCCAACAATTATTACTGACGATTTTCGAAACTTACGATTTCATAACACTTTATTAAAATTATTTCCCGTTTTTGCAAATTTTCTTAAATTTAATCTGAATTGTATAACTTTTCTGCACAATTTTTGGTAATTTGGAGACATTTTAGAATATTGCATTGTATTAATTTTTAAATGTAAGACATTTTAGCAAAATCCAGTCCAGTCAAATTGGTCGTTTTGGCGGAAATAAATTGTATAGTTTTGAAATTTGGTATACTTACTCTTAATTGAGTAAAACTTAGTAAAAGTATATAATTAACTTCCGCCAAAACGGATCTTTGAGGCTAATATAACTGGACTAAATGTTTTTCTTACATTTTTATCATTTTTTCAAGCAATTTTAAGATGTTTTAGCAAACTTAGTATCGAATTTTAAATATTGTAGTAAAATCACTACCAAATTTAAAACATTTTGGTACCTTGACTTACAATTTTAAGATATTTTCTTAATGTAATAGCAATCTTGGTAAATATTTCCAACCATTAAATTTTATGACGTTTCATCAATTAATTAAAAAAATCAGATTTTCTGATTGTTTGTATTTTATTTTCTCTCAGCATATCTGCATAGTTTATTTTAATTATTATTATTTATTTTGAAATAATAAATTTCAAATGTCTACTGTTTATAGCCTACGTATATTAAAATATTACATCCAAAAGCAATTTTTTCACAAATTTAGGAACAAGCCATATATTTTTTTAAATTAATTAATATTTAGTATTACATTATAATTAAGTATGATTTTTATATTGCTTTGTATAAAATGACATTCATAAAAACCTTAGTTTTCAAAATTTAAATACCTATTTCCGCTGATTTAATCACAAGCTTATTTTTCTAAGATTTGGGATTGTTATATTTTTATATAAAAGAATACAAAGTTTTTTTTATCGTGCAACATAGGGTTAAATTTTTCATACTTTTGGTAGATTAGTGACAAATGAATTTTATTTATACGATAAATTTTATTTATACGATTATTAAGCAGACTTTGGACTATTGGAAAATGTAATAGAATATACCCCATCTCTAGATTTTCCGGAAAATGAATCTGAATTTAGTGGAGTAATATGTAGAGAAATGAAATATTTAACTTTTTTTTAATGGCATTTTTTTTAGTAAAAATGTTTTCTTAGTAAATGTAACATTAGTAATATCCAATGCTAAATAGTAGTAAGCATGCCAACGAAACGTAAAATGTCATTTTCCGAGCTTGTTTATTATTTTTCAACATCTGGACGTGATGAAACCTAACAAAAATATCAACATGTTATATCTTCATTGCTTTTGGCAGTACTGCGATACTTCGCGAATTAGTTCTGGTGTTTTTGGCACAATGGTGATGTTTTTGGCGCAATGGTAGGAAATATGGGCGTTGTTTGAAATTTTGAAATATCTTCCCTGACTAAAATTTTTCATTCTAAAGAAAGCTTTATTTTCATTTGTATATGCTACAGATTCATATATTTTGTCGATTAAAATGTGATTTTGAAAATCCGGCTATACTACTTTCTATTTAATATCTATACCTTTTCAAGTTCAAATTGAGACGAATCAAGTTTAAATTGAGACCAATCAATTTTAAATTGAGACCAATCAAGTTCAAATTGAGACCAATCAATTTCAAATTGAGACTAAACAAAATGTTTAGACAAAATGACTAAACAAGTTGACACTAAATAATATCAAGTTGAGAGTAAACAAACAACATTTATTATGACAACTTAATATTGTTTAATGTCAACTTGATTTTGTTTAGTCTCAATTTCAAATTGATTGTTTTCAATATGAAATTGATTGGTATCAATTTGTACTTGATTGGCCTCAATTTGAAATTGATTGATCTCAATTTGAACGTGAAAAGGTATAGATAAAGTATCTTCTTTAACAAATTTCAAATTAAGTGAATTATTTCTATTAAAATTTGACACTGTACATCATACAGCTTACACCAACAAAATCGCCATTTCCATCCACCAGATAGCAATTATTTTTTTGTCGAAAAAAGTAAAACATAGAAGTTTGGCATTGCGTAGATTTTTATTTATTTCAAAAGTGTTTCAAAATTATTCTCAAAAAGCAGAATTATTATAGTCGGCTGTGATATTGTCTTGATTATTGCAAATAAGTGCAAAATTTGTTTGCAACAGCAAATATTTGTCACATCAGATATAAATAAGTGTTTATAGTGTATCAAGTGACAATCAGACAATTAAATTTAAAAAAAAACAATTAAATGGAAATATTGTTGCTATATTATGATTTTGCAATATGATTTTGCTGACACCGTAGAATTTTGAAAATGGTCACAGCATTCTATAGAATTTAAAAAATATTTGATAGCATATCATATAATTTTGAAAGTATTCCATGGAGTACCTGCTACAAAGTTTATTTATTTATTTATTTAGGGAAAGTACAATATTTTTAAATTATAAAACTATTCAGTACTTTGGAAGAAGTGCATAGTATAATACAGAAATTTGATAATATTTTATATTTTTATGGTATAGTATTGTATTTTGAAAACATTTTAAAGAATACAATAGAAATTTGAAAATATTTTATATGCTACAGAAATGTATACCACTTATAACACTTTATAGCGTGTAGTATTTTGGAAATGTATGTTACAGAAATTCTAAAACATTTTATAATGTGCTATAGAATTTTTGAAATATTTAAAAAGTAGCTTACGAAATTTTAATAACATTTCATAGTGTACTACACTATTTTAGAAATTTATTACAGTATAGTTTAAAAATTTAAAAATATTAAATATTTTAAATAAAACAAACACTATACATGTACTTATATCACACTCGTTCATTGAAAAATAGTGACTATAGTTTCGATCAAGTACTGATCATTGTCAAACTTAAAGTGTGATATAAACAAAGTAAAGTGTTTGTTTTATTTAATTTAAGCATGTATCACGAAGTAGATGACTACAACATTGACCAATTTATTAAATATTTTTATGGATATGGAATATACTATTTTTGAAGACATTTTAGAGTGTACTACAGAAATTTGAAAATATATTAAATATAAGTTTTTCAAAATGCACTAGTCTACTAAATTTTTAAAACAGATCAAGTATTTGTGAAATAACTTATAGTGCAGTATAGAAATCTGAAAATATGTTATAGTGTAGTTTAGTATTTCGAAAACATTGTATAGTGTACTATGCAGGATGTCCAAGATAAGGATGAACAGCATGGAATTACAAAAAAGTTGCGCAATTTAGTGGTCTGTTATTTCTTTGGAGAAAACCAGAAAATTCCGATTACTTCCGGAGATATTCGACAAAATCCGAAATTTTGCGATATTGTTTTCATGTTTTTCTGAAGTTATAAATTAACTCCATTTAACTCCCTCTTATTTATTAACTCTATCTGTAAAATTAAAACATAAAATTCCTTTTTTTTGTGCCTTTCACATTGTCCATTTTCAAAATCTGGTAAAGTTTTTACTGCAGTTATCGAAATCTGCCAAATTTTCAATTGAAACTGCCTAAAACTGAAACTGTCATTGGATGAAAATTTTTGTCATATCTATCAAATTCTTGGCTTCAGAAGTGAATATATACTAACTTTTGAATGGCATGTAGCAAAATCTGTCAAATTTTCAATCAAATCTGTCCAACACTGCACCGAAACTGTCATAATATGAGTATTTTTCAACGCATCATACTAAGTCTATCAAATTCTTGGCTTCAGACGTGCATATGTGCTAACTTTTGAAATGCATGTAGCAAAATCTGTAAAATTTTCAATTGAAACTGCCCAAAACTGTAAAATTTCGACTGAAACTGTTAAAGTATGAGAATTTTTGAACAGCGTATTCCAAATCTTATCAAATTGTTGGCTTCAGAAGTGAATATCTACTAACTTTTGAATTGCATGTAGCAAAATCTGTCAAATTTTCAATCGAATCTTTCCAAAACTGCACCAAAATTCTCATAGTATGAGTATTTTTGGAATGCATCATACTAAGTCTATCAAATTCTTGGCTTCAGACGTGCATATGTGCTAACTTTTGAAATGCATGTAGCAAAATCTGTAAAATTTTCAACTGAAACTGCCCAAAACTGTAAAATTTTGACTGAAACTGTTAAAGTATGAGAATTTATGAACAGCGTATTCCATATCTATCGAATTGTTGGCTTCAGAAGTGAATATCTACTAACTTTTGAATTGCTAAAATCTGTCTTAATCTGTCTTTCGAATCAGTCAATATCTGTAATTTTTTTTAGATCTTAGTGTGAAAACCTAAAAACTATCCAAATATTCAAGGGCAATTCCAAATCCAAATCTTGAATATTTTAAATTGCATATATCCAATTTTATCTAAATTTTGACGAAAATAGTAAAGCTCTGTAAAATTTGGAGTTTTAGAAATTGTTAACTGAGATCCAAAGATGATAAATAAATCGCGTGCTTGTATTGAGTTCTTTGGATATTATTTTCATTCTGATCTTTTCCTCCTCAACTAAACACCAATTTTTTATAGTTCTTGAAAATAAGATTTTGAGATATTAAACAAATCATGTTAATACAAGTTTTCAACTTTTGAAGTTTTATAAGTTTATAAGCCTTAGATTTTTATGACTTTGTAGATCAAGAAATTTATAAAAAAATGTGGTTTTAAGATTTTAATTTCATTTTTGATCACCTCTTTAACTAAAATACAGTACTATTTAGTACTGTAACTAATTCAGTTAAGTAAATAGTAACTAATTCAGTTACTATTTTTTTAAATAGTGTTTCTTTGATGTTCTAGAAATTAAATATAACGATCTTTTAGATTTCCTGTGGGATTTTTCTTTTGTTTTTCCTTTTTCTTCTATCATTCTTTTCTTGATGCTTTTATGGATGTGTTTCTATTTGTCTGGTAAAGTAGTGTTTATAAATATTATTTGCTCCCGTTGTTTCAACCTACTTTTGGCCATTAGTGTTTTTTCAAAATTTTCCATTAGATACAAATCTAATAGAAATATAGTATTTGTATAGTATTTTAGTTTAGATTTTTTAATTTCTTCTTCATAAACTAAAATTCAGTATTTTTTTTAAATAACGACTTGATTCTCAAGTGTGTTCGATTGAGCCAAGTAACTTTCACTTTAAACTTTTTTCCGCATTTTTAATAATTATGAATATACCGGAGTTTTTAGAAAATCGCTTAGAAAATCGCGATTTTTAGTTTTTTCAGAATAACTTCTAAACTGCTCGGACTTTTGAAAATTTTTCAACATAATCTGAACTAGCTTACAAAATTGCATACTATTGCCTATTTAACCAGATCTTTACCAGCTTTAAGAATAAGAAATATACCCATGGAATCCTACTCTATTTAGGACACACTGTATATGATATAAGACGAAATTTGTCATAAATATTTTCACTTAATTATTTATTTATTTGTCAAATTTTGAAGTGTTATTTTCATTTCAAAATGGATGAAACTATAACAAACAAGTTTTTTTTTAAGGTTTGTTTACTTACCGGTATTTGTATATTATATTACTAATACCAGTAAATACTTATTAAAGCAACCTTTAATATACAGGGTGGTCACTTTTACGACGCCCACTATTAAAATCTATTTGACCGAAATATATACAGAGTTGGTCAAATGGGGTAAAAGTTTCTAATTTTTGTGCCTTTCAATATTCTGAAACCAAATCGTGTATATCTTGCACAGTTCCTGAAATATCGCTGAAAAACTGAAAAAATGCACTTTCCTTTAAGGTCTTAATTTAAATAAGGTCTTAAATGACATTATCTATACAAATGAAAATATGTATAAATTTCTCAGTAATACTATATAGTTTTTAAAACATTTCATACTGTCCTATAGTATATTGCTAATAGTTTATAGTACCCACTGAAATAGATATTTAAAAATATTTTATGGCGTAGTATAATATTTTGAATATACTTTATTATATGCTACGTGTTAGAGTTGCTTTGATAACGTGCCTTTAGTTTTCTTATACCTTTTCGAATAACTGCAGAAAAAAATAACAACGAAATCGTAAGATTTCGGATTTTGTCGAATATCTTTAGAAGTAAGCTGAAATTTCTGGTTGTCTTAACAGAATTGACCATTAAATTGCACAACTTTTTTTGTAATTTAACCGCCTTTGTAACTTTTACGGTTTCTGAGATCCCCATGCTGTTGGTCCTTATCTTGGCCACCCTGTATATGCATACTTCAATGCAATTGTTTTATATACGAAAACTCCTAATTCTACTAGGGATTCCTAACTAGAATTCGTGGTGTTCTCGAAAATCGATAATGATTTTCAAAATACTGCTCATTTTAATCCCAATCTTTGGAAAATGCACCAATGATATTGAGAACACGACTTATTATGTTACCCCTGGAAATATCAATTGTGTTTGTTAACCTTTGATCTACTTTGTGTGATATAGGATTAAATAAGGTCTTGAATGACATTACGTATACAAATGAAAATATGTATAAATTTCTCAGTAATGCTACATAGTTTTTAAAACATTTCATAGTTATAATATTTTGCTAATAGTTTATAGTACCTACAGAAATATAAATTTGAAAATATATACTGTACTGTACTGTACTGTACTGTACTGTACTGTACTGTACTTAGTTTGACAATGACTATAAAGTAGTCGAAACTGCAGTCACTAAATTATTTTTTGTAAAATAAATGTGTTAGTGGAAGCAACAAAGTAAAATTGTTTTATTTCATTCATTGAAAATATATTATGGCGTAGTATAGTATTTTGAAAATACTTTATTATATGCTACGTTTTAGAGTTGCTTTCATTAACATGTCTCCTTGTAGAAGAAAAGAAAAGTCCATTTTTTTTAATAAAATCGCACAAATTGTGTGTTTTTGGACAAGCTTCTGTAGCAGAATTTCCGACTAGGTTTAGGCTATGTACAAAGGACATACAATGCAGATTTAGTATGGGTACTAATTTTTTTTTCCTTCTTTTTGGGGATTTTTGGAATATGTATGTAGCTTTCTGCTAATGAAAAAAAAAATTCTTTGGGCAAATGCTTAATTTGCTCATACACTGCACCCACCGATTCTCAACTAATATTTATAACTGTCTTTGATATATAGCCTTTATGTAACTTACATGTGAGATATATCTGAAATGAATATGGATTCAATAAAAAGCTGCACAACTTATCCCTTACAATTCCCTATGCGATAATAATAAAATGGTAATTTAATATAATTTTCAGAACATGTCACGTCACTTCAGCAGGCCACGCACACGCATATACGACGTCAACTACAATATCGGCGAAAATTATTATAGGCCAGCAATCGATCGTCTCGACCGTAAATATTCTGGGAAGCCATTGAGCCCACCACGCCAATCCTCCGTACCAAAGGATATTGCGGAGCGCCATGAAAGGGCCTTCATGGACGAAGATCTAACAACAGCCCGTGCTCGTGCCCAGAAACACATCACCGAGTCCAACGCATTCGATGCTCGCCATGGTTTCACCGCCTCCAGATCCATGGAGCTCATGGAGAACGACATCGACGAAGAGGTGCGGAGGGTTCACCCGTTCAAACATTTGCGATTTGCATAGAACCAGTACATTAGGCTTGCTACGCTTAGAACTCCTTAACGTATTCCCAAATAAATTTCCTTCCCGTTTTGGACCTCCTTCAGACAATTCTTCATGCACAAATTACAAGCACGACACAACTTTCATGTAAATCTGCACCTTGCACTTGACACATCTTACATTAACCACACTCTGCTCTTTTTTAATGCCAGACATTTTTTTAGTAGTTGACCTCCTTTTTTCTTATTGTAGACCGCCTCAAAGCTGCAACGCATAAGAGCTAACAAAAAAGTATCTGTAATCGACGATCTTGAATTGGACGGCACCATGAATAACATTAAGGCCCGCATCATCAGGGACCGCGCAGAAAAAATGCTGGACACTGTTGGAATCACCACAGTCGACAACTCGCGCAAAGCTTCGGACGACGAGATAACGTACAAGAGACGCACACTCAAAGTGACAATGGATTCGACTGCAGACAGCAACGACATGACCAAATGGACCAAAGTTAACGCCGAAGAAGATAGCAGCGCTGCTCTGAGAGCCAGACAGTCCAGAGCAAGACTGAACGAACTTGAGGACGAGATGAACGCCATGGCCGAGAAGTCCCAAGTAAGGGAACGCAGGGCAGCTAGACTGCGTGCCTTTGTGGCCGAAACGGCCGAAGACACCCAGGCCTCTGTTAAACAGACCACAAGAATCGCGTCTCGCCAAAAGAGAGAAGCTATTGAGTACTAAGTTACACGTTTAATTTATCGTTACCAACTATTTGCATTTCTTACTTTTGCTTCTACATGTATATATGTAATATATCGACATAATAAAGTGTACCTACTTCCATAGTGTACCAATTGTTTTTTTTCTATAATGCAAAAATAATACGTCAACATAATGGTAGTTTGTTATTAGTAGATAAAACAACACCGATTCCACTTCACCCCCCGCGAAGATTTCGATTAATCTAATTCGCGGTTTGATTCGCGTTAATCGGCTGAATTTGTGGTGTTAGTACCGCGGATAATTGTCGCGATTATCCCATTAAAACGCGAATCCGCCACTTTAATGATGTAATTACCCGCAAATTCCGCCGATTACCGCGAATCAAACCGCGGATTAAATTAATCGAAAGCTTCGCGGGGGGTGAAGTGGAATCGGTGTTGTTTTATCTACTGTTATCATGTAGCACTTCGCAAATATATAAGTACCTATTGTCTATGGACATATTTTGTACCATTCCTTTTTAAACAATAAAAAAAAAAAAGTAAACACTCCAGAAACTACGCGAAACTATGCTGTTTCAGAGGCCCCCTCTGAAGGGGTAGCTTAAGTCCTCCCAGCTCGAGGCGACTCAACTCACATCCTTACAAGTGTCTTTCTCCTCCGTTTTCTTGGCCATCAAACACCTATTACTGACAATTGAACCAGTAAGGAGGTGGTAAATTTTTAATTTACCTAAACACTTATTATTATTATCCGTATTCAGCAGGATGTAAAAAACAAAAGAAACTTCCAAAGTACATAAATGGTTTCGGAACTATTTTTGATTAGAATACAGTGTCCGCAAAATTCAGTAATCTGCTAACTGTACAGGCTATTTTCAAAAATTTCTAGAGAACCAATTTTTAACTCATTCGGCTTTAAAAATTGCAATGAAGAAAATATCAAGTACATCGAGATTTTTAGTCGCTATGCAAAAATTGTCTCTTTTTGATAGCTCTCTCAAATATGATCACTGCAGAAGTTGTTTTATTACAAAACAAACACCAAATTTGTTTTGTTTAAAAGCAATAATGTAAGGCCGAAAGTACAAATCGTGGAAACTGTTTAGAAGAAGTTTTTGAAGTTTTGAAAAAAAAATTGCCATTTTTACAAAGTTATAATCTTCCTAAGAATTGTGCCTGGATGATGTGTACCTAAATGAAATTGTACCGCTAATTGCTTATTGAAACAAACAAGCTATGTATCTATATTTATCTGAGATGTATAACTAGTTATTAACACGAATAAACTTAACACGAAAGTTGACACAACTCAAAAATCAATAAATTTACAAAAAGTAGTTTTTTTCTTTTGTAAGCTTTGGAAATTCAATATTTAGAAGATCACAACTGATTTTTTTTATACCTCAGAGCACATGTACAAACAAGCTATATTTCTATATTTATCTGACATGTATAACTAGTTATTAACACGAATAAACTTAACACGAAAATTGACACAACTCAAAAATCAATAAATTTACCAAAAGTAGTTTTTTTTCTTTTGTAAGCTTTGGAAATTCAATATTTAGAAGATCACAAGTGACATTTTTTTATACCTCAGAGCACATGTACAAACAAGCTATGTATCTATATTTATCTGACATGTATAACTAGTTATTAACACGAATAACTTAACACGAAAGTTGACACAACTCAAAGATCAATAAATTTACAAAAAGTAGTTTTTTTCTTTTGTAAGCTTTGGAAATTCAATATTTAGAAGATCACAACTGATTTTTTTTTATACCTCAGAGCACATGTACAAACAAGCTATGTATCTATATTTATCTGACATGTATAACTAGTTATTAACACGAATAACTTAACACGAAAGTTGACACAACTCAAAAATCAATAAATTCACAAAAAGTAGTTTTTTTTTCTTTTGTAAGCTTTGAAAATTCAATATTTAGAAGATCACAAGTGACATTTTTTTATACCTCAGAGCACATGTACAAACAAGCTATGTATCTATATTTATCTGACATGTATAACTAGTTATTAACACGAATAACTTAACACGAAAGTTGACACAACTCAAAAATCAATAAATTCACAAAAAGTAGATTTTTCTTTTGTAAGATTTGGAAATTCAATATTTAGAAGATCACAACTGAAATTTTTTTATACCTCAGAGCATATGTACAAACAAGCTATGTATCTATATTTATCTGACATGTATAACTAGTTATTAACACGAATAAACTTAACACGAAAGTTGACACAACTCAAAAATCAATAAATTTACAAAAGTTTTTCTTTTCTTTTGTAAGCTTTGGAAATTCAATATTTAGAAGATCACAACTGATTTTTTTTTATACCTGAGAGCACATGTACAAACAAGCTATGTATCTATATTTATCTGACATGTATAACTAGTTGTTAACACGAATAACTTAACACGAAAGTTGACACAACTCAAATATCAATAAATTTACAAAAAGTAGTTTTTTTCTTTTGTAAGCTTTGGAAATTCAATATTTAGAAGATCACATCTGAACATTTTTTATACCTCAGAGCACATGTACAAACAAGCAATGTATCTATATTTATCTGACATGTATAACTAGTTATTAACACGAATAACTTAACACGAAAGTTGACACAACTCAAAAATCAATAAATTTACAAAACGTAGTTTTTTTTCTTTTGTAAGCTTTGGAAATTCAATATTTAGAAGATCACAAGTGAAATTTTTTTATACCTCAGAGCACATGTACAAACAAGCTATGTATCTATATTTATCTGACATGTATAACTAGTTATTAACACGAATAAACTTAACACGAAAGTTGACACAACTCAAAAATCAATAAATTTACAAAAAGTAGTTTTTTTTTCTTTTGTAAGCTTTGAAAATTCAATATTTAGAAGATCACAAGTGACATTTTTTTATACCTCAGAGCACATGTACAAACAAGCTATGTTTCTATATTTATCTGACATGTATAACTAGTTATTAACACGAATAACTTAACACGAAAGTTGACACAACTCAAAAATCAATAAATTTACAAAAAGGAGTTTTTTTCTTTTGTAAGCTTTGGAAATTCAATATTTAGAAGATCACAACTGAAATTTTTTATACCTCAGAGCACATGTACAAACAAGCTATGTATCTATATATATCTGACATGTATAACTAGTTATTTACACGAATAACTTAACACGAAAGTTGACACAACTCAAAAATCAATAAATTTACAAAAAGTATTTTTTGTCTTTTGTAAGCTTTGGAAATTCAATATTTAGAAGATCACAACTGACATTTTTATATACTTCAGAGCACATGTACAAACAAGCTATGTATCTATATTTATCTGACATGTATAACTAGTTATTAACACGAATAACTTAACACGAAAGTTGACACAACTCAAAAATCAATAAATTTACAAAAAGTTTTTTTTTTCTTTTGTAAGCTTTGAAAATTCAATATTTAGAAGATCACAAGTGACATTTTTTTATACCTCAGAGCACATGTACAAACAAGCTATGTATCTATATTTATCTGACATGTATAACTAGTTATTAACACGAATAATTTAACACGAAAGTTGACGCAACTCAAAAATCAATAAATTTACAAAAAGTAGTTTTTTTTTCTTTTGTAAGCTTTGAAAATTCAATATTTAGAAGATCACAAGTGACATTTTTTTATACCTCAGAGCACATGTACAAACAAGCTATGTTTCTATATTTATCTGACATGTATAACTAGTTATTAACACGAATAACTTAACACGAAAGTTGACACAACTCAAAAATCAATAAATTTACAAAAAGGAGTTTTTTTCTTTTGTAAGCTTTGGAAATTCAATATTTAGAAGATCACAACTGAAATTTTTTATACCTCAGAGCACATGTACAAACAAGCTATGTATCTATATATATCTGACATGTATAACTAGTTATTTACACGAATAACTTAACACGAAAGTTGACACAACTCAAAAATCAATAAATTTACAAAAAGTATTTTTTGTCTTTTGTAAGCTTTGGAAATTCAATATTTAGAAGATCACAACTGACATTTTTATATACTTCAGAGCACATGTACAAACAAGCTATGTATCTATATTTATCTGACATGTATAACTAGTTATTAACACGAATAACTTAACACGAAAGTTGACACAACTCAAAAATCAATAAATTTACAAAAAGTTTTTTTTTTCTTTTGTAAGCTTTGAAAATTCAATATTTAGAAGATCACAAGTGACATTTTTTTATACCTCAGAGCACATGTACAAACAAGCTATGTATCTATATTTATCTGACATGTATAACTAGTTATTAACACGAATAATTTAACACGAAAGTTGACGCAACTCAAAAATCAACAAATTTACAAAAAGTAGTTTTTTTCTTTTGTAAGCTTTGGAAATTCAATATTTAGAAGATCACAACTGACATTTTTTTATACCTCAGAGCATATGTACAAACAAGCTATGTATCTATATTTATCTGACATGTATAACTAGTTATTAACACGAATAACTTAACACGAAAGTTGACACAACTCAAAAATCAATAAATTTACAAAAAGTAGTTTTTTTCTTTTGTAAGCTTTGGAAATTCAATATTTAGAAGATCACAACTGACATTTTTTTATACCTCAGAGCATATGTACAAACAAGCTATGTATCTATATTTATTTGACATGTATAACTAGTTATTAACACGAAAAAACTTATCTTATTTCATCTTAGAACTCAGAAACTTAGAATATCAAACGCAGATCTTGTTATTAATTGTGATTATTGCAAAAATAATTAGTAACTATATTATTGAGTTTTGTATGAACTGTGTTGAATGAATATGGTTATACATTTTTTGCAATAATGCAAATTTAAGATTTTTGTAGTTGTATCACTATCAATGCCAAGTAGCGATTTTAATCATGTATGAAGTTATTCACACTGTTAATCTAAAATTCATCACATGTATTTTATACAATTTTTCAACTTACTGTTGTCATTAACTTTTTTTTGTTTCGTAGAAACATAAAATTCTATTAACAGCACGGACAGTACAATAATTGTTTCTGAAAATAGAGCTAGAAAATAGAGTAATGAACTGTTTTTAATGAGTTTAAATGTGCGTTATTTACTTTGAAACTCGATGAAGTAATTAATTAGTAATTACGATAACCTGCTTACCCACAGTAATCGTATTGTACTCAAATATTGCAAACATGTGCATTATGTGTTTATAAATTGAACATAAAATTACACGTGGGCGATGTTGGTCATAAAATTTGGAAAATTTTATATCATTCTTTTATGAATATGCGATAAATCTGTTGAGTAGTGTAATTTTATAAAGCTAAAACAAAAGCATTTTGCAAAATGTGTGCTCATAAAGTCAATTATAATGCAACAAATAAAACAAGGAAAAAAACCTTTTTTTTTAAATAATAATTGAAAAATTATTTCTTTACCTGATATACCAATTTTTATGTTTTTTTAAATCCCTTCAGGATTTTTTTCAATACCGTGAAATTTGCATGCTTTCTTTATATGCTATTCGAAAATTTCTATTTCTGGAATTTTTATTAAATTTTTATTTAATTTATGAATTTTTGACCGAAAACTAATTTTTGCATTTACATATCATATACTGCTACCTACAAGTACATGGTTTCTCAAATTCTAAATGTGCTAAAATGTATGTACTACTGTAGAAAGAATTTCTACAATTTGAATATGCGATATATATGTTGAGTAGTGTAATTCTATAAAGCTAAAGCAAAAGCAATATGCAAAATGTGTGCTCAAAAAGTCAATTATAATGCAACAAATAAAACAAGGAGAAACCCCTTTTTCACAATAATCAGTTAGAGTGTAATAAATGTATATGGTGAAAAAGGGCTCCAATACTTTGATAATGCAACAAATATACATTTTACAATAATTTTGTTGTCACAATCAATATTCTAATAAAAAATCAGAAAAATGTTAAGATGTTTGTATGTTTTTTTCTATAATTGGACATTGTAGTACAAAAAAATCCAAAAAATCTTAACATAAACGATAAATGCATATGTCACAATAGTTTCCCCATCACAATTATCAAAATACCATCAGAACATGTCTACAATATATCCACAGGAATATGTCATGCAAACATGGTTACATATATTCTGCGAAGAAGTAAAGACGATTGCCATGCGCTCTTCGAATTTCCATAATTCACACAATATTTGGTTTCTGAAAATGTATAATACTGAAGATTTCCCACAATTTTTCTGTTATGCCTTAAAGATTTTTAATGCTCTAGACTTCCATGCGCTCTTCGAATTTCCATAATTCACACAAACACATTTGGTTTCTGAAAATGTATTTAATACTGAAGATTTCCCTCAATTTTTCTGTTATGCCTTAAAGATGTTTAATGCTCTAGACTTCCATGCGCTCTTCGAATTTCCATAATTCACACAAACATATTTGGTTTCTGAAAATGTATTTAATACTGAAGATTTCCCACAATTTTTCTGTTATGCCTTAAAGATTTTTAATGCTCTAGACTTTCATGTGCTCTTCGAATTTCCATAATTCACTCAAACACATTTGGTTTCTGAAAATGTATTTAATACTGAAGATTTCCCACAATTTTTCTGTTATGCCTTAAAGATTTTTAATGCTCTAGACTTTCATGTGCTCTTCGAATTTCCATAATTCACTCAAACACATTTGGTTTCTGAAAATGTATTTAATACTGAAGATTTCCCACAATTTCCTTTTATGCCTTAAAGATTTTTAATTCTCTAGACTTCCATGCGCTCTTCGAATATCCATAATTCACACAAACACATTTGGTTTCTGAAAATATATTTAATACTGAAGATTTCCCACAATTTTTCTTTTATGCCTTAAAGATTTGGAATGCTCTAGACTTTCATGCGCTCTTCGAATTTCCATAATTCACACAAACACATTTGGTTTCTGAAAATGTATTTAATACTGAAGATTTCCCACAATTTTTCTGTTATGCCTTAAAGATTTTTAATGCTCTAGACTTCCATGCGCTCTTCGAATTTCCATAATTCACACAAACACTTTTGGTTTCTGAAAATGTATTTAATACTAAGATTTCCCACATTTTTTTTGTTATGCCTTAAAGATTTTTAATGCTCTAGACTTTCATGCGCTCTTCGAATTTCCATAATTCACACAAACATATTTGGTTTCTGAAAATGTATTTAATACTGAAGATTTCCCTCAATTTTTCTGTTATGCCTTAAAGATTTTTAATGCTCTAGACTTTCATGCGCTCTTCGAATTTCCATAATTCACACAAACACATTTGGTTTCTGAAAATGTATTTAATACTGAAGATTTCCCACAATTTTTCTGTTATGCCTTCAAGATTTGTAATGTTCTAGACTTTCCATGATTTCTTTATATGCTATTCCATTTTCTTTGATTTTTCTGATATACCTTCAAAATTCTATTGAATACCTCAGAATTTACATGACTTCTTTATCAGCTATAGGAATATCCATATATGTACAGATTTTCCCTCTAGAAATTTATTTAATACCGTAGAAATTTCACGATTCTTCTGTTATGCCTTCATTTTTTTAACTATTATTTTGTAATTTGAATTTAAATTCGTAAATGTGTTACTAATTCTAGATTTTATTTTTCTGTTCATTATTTTGATTAGAATTTCTTAATAAAGAATACAGCTAAATTTCAATAATAAATATTTAAGGTTGTTGTATTATTATATATATATAATCGATCTTTATTGGGCTATCGACCCCATATGGGGTCTTTCCGCCTTGTATTATTATATTTATAAAAGTACTTACTGGTAAATATTTATTTTTATTTTATTTTATTATTTATTTTATTTCGCCCGACTAGTTTCCGTTTTTTAAAAAACAGACTCTGATGTTTTTTTAAAAAACCGAAACTATTCAGGCGAAATAAAATAAATAAATAATAAAATAAAATAAAAATAATTATTTACCAGTAAGTACTATTATAAATATAATAATATAACAACCTTAAATGCATAATTGGTATTTTATGGATAAAACCTTAAACTTAATAATTATTTATTTTAATTGCGAGGGTTCCTTTAGAAATACAACAAGTTAGAAGGGTTGTGAAGGCAATGAAAGGTTGAAGAACCCTGGTTTAAACTAAAGATTAAAATAAACGCAACGTATTTGTTTCACACATAAGCGTGTATTGTTTTATTTCAGGAACCATTCTCAGCGGTATATCAATAGAATTTTATAAAGCCTATTGGCTTAATGGTTGTTTCATGTATATTCCTTGATTTATAGAATTATGAACATATTATGATGTTTTTGTAGGATCTAGAGCGCGCGCTGCATGTGGTAATTATACATTTATTCATGTAGGAGTACGTATAACTAAAATAGCTATCTAATTAGGATACGGACGGTGCAAACAAATTACAGCCTATTAATTGACGCACAATTCCTGACGTTTACATAAGTAATAACTTTAAATAGAATTAAAAAAACTAGTACTCGGTTGTATTTTTATAAAGCGGAACAATATAATACATTAATTTGAAGAATTGGTAAATTCTTAGTTAACGAATTTTTTTTTTCAACTGCATTATCTCGGTAACTTAATGATGTAGAGGGTCGAAACATATGCAGTTGAATGGGCCATAGCTGGGTGCATAAATTTGTATACTTGACATTTTTTGCCCAGGTGCTCCATTCTGCTTGCAAAATTTGATATTTTCAATAAAATTTCTACAATTTACAAAAAATACTGCAAATTGAATCAATTTATTTGCGTTTTTTTTGTTTTTTAATCACCTTTTATTCAAGTGCTGTAGAAAATTAATTAATACAATATTAATATTAATTAATATTAATACAATAAATAATATTAATTAACAGTAAATTGGAGCTTTTCAGAAACATCTTGTAGACTTTTAATATTGTTGACTTAACACTTGCAAAATTTCATATGTACAATTAATTTCCGCAATATATGTCCTGCAGTTTACTTAAATTTTATTATTCATTATAGTTTTTGGATTCTAAATGTATATACCTACTTAGATTCATTATTATTATGTACGGATGGAGGTAAAGTAGGCCCAGAATTTACAAAATAGGCCAATTGGCAATTTTCTGCAAATTTGATACATCCTTTGAGTTTTTAATTTTAGCTGCGATATTTTCATAAAATTTTACGCAATTTACATGAATTCTGTTACACAATTTCACCAATTTTCTGCCTTTCTTATTGTTATTATATTGTTGTGCTATTTCTGTGTTTTCTTTTTTTTTATTGCACATTTTTTAAGTGTTATAGATTTATTAGGAAAATAATTTATAATATTTTTAGAACATTCAGAACATTCAGAACAGTGTTTTTTTCTATTGCACTGAATAATAAACAATATCAATTAATGTAGTAAATATAATTTCCGTTTTTTTTATAAATTTGAAAAAAAAAACTAATATTGAAGTCGGCCTAATGCCCAATTTACCTACGCCCTACTGCAATCACAATGATTAAATTTTTGCGATTGCAATAGTCATTCAAGTCCATTGTAACCATTATATCAAGAAAGTTCAAAAAGTGGGCACTTAAATAAAAAAAAAATGTAACACAAATTTTGAGCAAAGTATAATAATATAACCATAAAGTAAAATGATTAATAGAAAACCAAACAAAATTTAAATTTTCTGCAATCCAACTTGTGATATAATAGTATATTATTTAACGAGCATATAACTTAGACTATAATTCGCGATTGCAATAGTCATTTGAGTCCATTGTAGCCATTATATCAAGAAAATCCAAAAAAATGGGCAGTTAAATAAAAAAAAAATGTGGAAATTTTTTTAACACAAATTTTAAGCAAAGTATAATAATATAACCATAAGTAAAATTATTAATAGAAAACAAAACCAAATTTAAATTTTCTGCAATCCAACTTGTGATATAATAGTATATTATTTAACGAGCATATAATGTATACTATAATTCGCGAGGATGAATTTCATACACGAGCCGAAGGCGAGTGTGTAATTATGTCACTTCATTATAGCCATTATGTTAGACAGTCCAAAGTTAAATAAAAAAATGTTAGAAACATTTTTTAACACAGTATAACCATAACAATATAACCATAAACTAAATTGATTAATAGAAATCAAAACAAAATTTAAACTTTCTGCAATCCAACTTGTGATATAATAGTATATTATTTAACGAGCATATAACGTAGACTATAATTCGCGAGGATGAATTTAATACACGAGCCGAAGGCGAGTGTATAATTATGTCAGTGCATTATAGCCATTATGTTAGACAGTCCAAAGTTATATAAAAAAAAATGTTGGAAACATTTTTTTAACACAAATTTTGAGCAAAGTATAATAATGCAATTATAAAGTAAAATGATTAATAGAAAACAAAACAAAATTTAAATTTTCTGCAATCCAACTTGTGATATAATAGTATATTATTTATCGAGCATATAACGTATACTATAATTCGCGTGGATGAATTTAATACACGAGCCGAAGGCGAGTGTATAATCATTTCAGTGCATTATAGCCATTATATCAGACAGTCCAAAGTAAAATTAAAAAATTGTTTCCAACAATTTTTTAACACAAATTTTGGGCAAAGTATAATAATATAACCATAATGTAAAATGATTAATAGAAAACAAAACAGAATTTAAATTTTCTGCAATCCAACTTGTGATATAATAGTATATTATTTAACGAGCATATAACTTAGACTATAATTCGCGATTGCAATAGTCATTTGAGTCCATTGTAGCCATTATATCAAGAAAAGCCAAAAAAATGGGCAGTTAAATAAAAAAAATGTTGTGGAAATTTTTTTAACACAAATTTTAAGCAAAGTATAATAATATAACCATAAGTAAAATTATTAATAGAAAACAAAACCAAATTTAAATTTTCTGCAATCCAACTTGTGATATAATAGTATATTATTTAACGAGCATATAATGTATACTATAATTCGCGAGGATGAATTTCATACACGAGCCGAAGGCGAGTGTGTAATTATGTCACTTCATTATAGCCATTATGTTAGACAGTCCAAAGTTATATAAAAAAAAATGTTGGAAACAATTTTTTAACACAAATTTTGAGCAAAGTATAATAATATAACCATAAAGTAAAATAATTAATAGAAAACAAAACAAAATTTAAATTTTATGCAATCCAACTTGTGATATAATACTATATTATTTAACGAGCATATAACGTAGACTGTAATTCGCGAGGATAAATTTAATACACGAGCCGAAGGCGAGTGTATAATTATGTCAGTGCATTATAGCCATTATGTCAGGCAGTCCAAAGTTAAATAAAAAACTTGTTAAAAACAATTTTTTAACACAAATTTTAAGTAAAGTATAATAATACAATTATAAAGTAAAATGATTAATAGAAAACAAAACAAAATTTAAATTTTCTGCAATCCAACTTGTGATATAATAATATATTATTTATCAAGCATGTAACGTATACTATAATTCGCGAGGATGAATTTAATACACGAGCCGAAGCCGAGTGTATAATTATGTCAGTGCATTATAGTCATTATGTTAGACAGTCCAATATTAAATTTAAAGAAATGTTAAAAACAATTTTTTAACACAAATTTTGAGGAAAGTATAATAATACAATTATAAAGTAAAATGATTAATAGAAAACAAAACAAAATTTAAAGTTTCTGCAATCCAACTTGTAATATAATAGTATATTATTTAACGAGCATATAACGTAGACTATAATTCGCTAGGATGAATTTAATACACGAGCCGAAGGCGAGTGTATAATTATGTCAGTGCATTATAGTCATTATGTTATACAGTCCAATATTAAATTTTAAAAAATGTTAAAAACAATTTTTTAACACAAATTTTAAGGAAAGTATAATAATACAATTATAAAGTAATATAATTAATAGAAAACAAAACAAAATTTAAATTTTCTGCAATCCAACTTGTAATATAATAGTATATTATTTAACGAGCATATAACGTATACTATAATTTGCGAGAATGAATTTAATACACGAGCAGACGGCGAGTGTATAATCATCCCAGTGCATTATCGCCACTATGTAAGACAGTCCAAAGTTAAATTTTAAAAAATGTTGGAAACAATTTTTTAACACAAACTTTGAGCAAAGTATAATAATATAACCATAATGTAAAATGATCTGCAATCCAACTTGTGATATAATAGTTTATTATTTAACGAAGATATAACGTACACTATTATTCGCGACGATGAATTTAATAAATAAATAAATAAAAATTGTTGGAAACAATTTTTTAACACAATTTTTGAGCAAAGCATAACAATATAACCATAAAGTAAAATGATTAATAGAAATCAAAAAAAAGTTAAATTTTCTGCAATCCAACTTGTGATATAATAGTATATTATTTATAGAGCATATAATGTAGACTATAATTGACGAGGATGAATTTAATACACGAGCCGCAGGCGAGTGTATAATCATCCCAGTGCATTATTGCCATTATGTAAGACAGTCCAAAGTTAAATTTAAAAAAATGTTGGAAACAATTTTTTAGCACAAACTTTGAGCAAAGTATAATAATATAACCATAATGTAAAATGATTATTAGAAAACAAATCAAAATTTAAATTTTCTGCAATCCAACTTGTGATATAATAGTTTATTATTTAACGAAGATATAACGTACACTATTATTCGCGACGATGAATTTAATAAATAAATAAATAAAAATTGTTGGAAACATTTTTTTAACACAATTTTTGAGCAAAGCATAACAATATAACCATAAAGTAAAATGATTAATAGAAATCAAAAAAAAGTTAAATTTTCTGCAATCCAACTTATGATATAATAGTATATTATTTATAGAGCATATAATGTAGACTATAATTGGCGAGGATGAATTTAATACACGAGCCGCAGGCGAGTGTATAATCATCCCAGTGCATTATTGCCATTATGTAAGACAGTCCAAAGTTAAATTTAAAAAAATGTTGGAAACAATTTTTTAGCACAAACTTTGAGCAAAGTATAATAATATAACCATAATGTAAAATGATTATTAGAAAACAAATCAAAATTTAAATTTTCTGCAATCCAACTTGTGATATAATAGTTTATTATTTAACGAATGTATAACGTACACTATTATTCGCGACGATGAATTTAATAAATAAATAAATAAAAATTGTAGGAAACAATTTTTTAACACAAATTTTGAGCAAAGCATAACAATATAACCATAAAGTAAAATGATTAATAGAAAACAAAACAAAATTAAAATTTTCTGCAATCCAACTTGTGATATAATGGTATATTATTTAACGAGCATATAACGTAGACTATAATTCGCGAGGATGAATTTAATATACGAGCCGAAGGCGAGTGTATAATTATCTCAGTGCATTATAGCCATTATGTCAGACAGTCCAAAGCTAAATTAAAAAAATTGTTGGAAACAATTATTTAACACAAATTTTGAGCAAAGTATAATAATACAATTATAAAGTAAAATGATTAATAGAAATAAAAACAAAAGTTAAATTTTCTGCAATCCAACTTGTGATATAATAGTATATTATTTATCGAGCATATAACGTGTACTATAATTCGCGAGGATGAATTTAATACACGAGCCGAAGGCGAGTGTATAATTACCTCAGTGCAGTATAGCCATTATGTCAGACAGTCCAAAGTTATATAAAAACAATTGTCGGAAACAACTTTTTAACACAAATTTTGAGAAACTAATAGGTATTTTCAAATTTACTCGATTTAGGCAGAAACACATTCTGGCATCTCTGGAAGTACTTACTTACGTAAGAACTTTATGTTTTTATAACCTAGGCCATGAAAGTAGTTACTCATTTTTTTTCATTTAACTAAACTATTTAAATCTAAACTCTAAAGTCTAAACTAAATTATTTGTCATTTATGTAATCGATTTCGTATTCAATAGGGACTAATAATGTAGCCACATAAAGGATGGGCAACATTTTTAAAACACCCTGTATGTAAATAAGCCTGCATAAAAAAAGTTACTAAAACCTCAAGTGTTGCACATTATTATAATAGTATTGACGAGTAGAACTAAAAAAAAAAAAATATATAGGTCTATATTTAAAAATTTAGACGATTGCACTCACACGAAACGTCTGATCGAAAATCTAAGATTCTCTTGTTGTAGAGGAGAAAAAGTGACAATCAAAATATTATTATTGTTTTTTAATATCTCTTCAAATAAGACAGGAAAACATAAATAATATTATCGAATATTCCAATTTAAAAAAAAATCTCAGTAAGCATAGAAATTTTCAAAATTATTGATTCTTGTTGTCTATGTGATTATGTAACTTTGCCCCAATTTAACCGACTTAGTAACCGTTTCTGATATCCCCATAGTGATTATCGAATTTGAATAACCCTGTATATGAAATTAGGAGCATCATACACTGATATATTTAACGTAAACAGGTTCAATAAATAATCAATTACGTTTACTAAAAATATAATGCCTTGAAAATGTGAACTTTAAATTAACGTTTCCCTTAAACTTTAACATGCATGAAATTAGCTTCCCAAATAACATCGGATTTTGCCAGAAAATCAATTTTAAATTAATTACTGCAAGTTGCCGGATTGGCTGATAGGTTCCAGTGCTTGCCTTACAAGCACTGAAGCCTGAACTCGAGTCCCAAAACAGATATACGTGTATGCACTTTGATAAACTGGCACAGCTCATGAATCGTACTTCTATTCAGTCTACAGGAAAAAGCACAATATTAGACTGTAACGTGATGAGGGGCATAATAATCATTTTACAGCCTTAAATGAGTCCGTAAAACAGCTATTATGGGGAGCATGTACAAAAATATTTTTCGACTAACGAATAGCCTCATGATCTCTTATGATAGCCGATTGACCAGTTAGACGAAATATATTTAAGTACATGCTCCCAATAATAGTTGTTTTACGGACTCATTTAAGTCCATAAAATGAGTATTTTCCTGACTCAATTCCAAAAAGTTGCTACATTTAAAACAATCTGGTTGCTGTGGTGGATTGGTAGTTAAAATCCGAAACTGACTATTTTTTTTAGATATATATTTAATTTCCGAAACTTGAAATTTCAAATTTGCCAATTTGTTTAATTATTTCCCAGAAGCCCTCAGAAAAAGTTACGTGCATGATTTTTGTTATACCCTGTTAACCTAAAACATACATCTTCCACTTCGCTTAGATATTTTCGTTTATACGTATTTCCTATGGTTTACTTAAGACACGGTTAGGAAATAAAGCTAACTAGATTGCCAAATGCATAATATTTGATTTCCTGGCACAGGTGCATCTCTAATCTGTTTCTAATATAATAACCCATTCCCACGGATAAAGCAAAACTTACAAACATGGCAAACTTATTGCAAACTTTGCCAGCAAAATTTGGCGGCTATTTTTAGAAGCGATGAATAATTCATGGTTCGAAATTTTACCATAATTTGTCCGGCATAATGAACGAGTCATGTTATTTATTTCTAAATCATTCATTTAATTAATAGTCTTCATTCACTCTCAATTTATTATCTCCGCTCGCGGATCTTATTTTGGAACTGTATCAAAAGCTCAGTGCGCGAGTGATCATTTACTTCGAGATTTATTAAGCGGGTAATGTTGTGGAAATTTTCTAATGGGACCCGAATTATAGCATTAATTTAAAATTTATCAAATCTATATCAGGTAGGAGGTGCACAGTAAATCCTGAGTAATGGCTGTGTAAATTGTAAGCATGGGACATTTAAAACAATTAATTATTTTATTTCTGGCATCGCTCAATTTACCTTGAAGATCTTAGAAGACAATAAGGTGAATGAGAATAGAAACTTATTTTTATTCTGACGTTTTGATATGTCCCTGATTAGATATATAAAAACCATCTACTTAGGCTCACATGAATTACGAGACTACCCGAATATACAGGGTCCTGCATTTCACCTCCCGTCTTCTATAGCTGAGTTACTAATTAAGTTAGGATTTTGATCTTTTTCAGAATTTACTTGCATCTTAGGGCGTATTTCAGGAAAATATTTGCGTTTATACAGGGTGTCCCAAAGAAGTGTGATGCCGTAAAGATATTTATTTTTAGACTACACGCTGTATATTTTGTTGCTATTTGGGTGTCTTTCATGGCTACCTACATACCCCTAAAATTTTATTAAAATCAGTTCAGTGATATCAGCAAAAAAAAAAACTAAAAAAAAAGTTTTGCACCATTGATTGGTTTAAAAAATTAATTATTTTTACATAATATTTAGCTCATTGACATTGATAAAGTTATGTTTATAATTTAGTAATTGTGCAAAAAAAAAGTGCATCTAAGTGTGTATGAGTTATCATAATTTAAATTTTTTCAAGCATCATTTTCATTTTTATTGCTACTTATTGATATATTATTATTTATAATTTAATTATTAGATTTACTAGACTAGATGGTCAGTTACCGATGTCAATAACAATAATATAAAAAAAAGATGAAACAACATAAATTGTAAGCACTTTAGCAATGCATTATATTTGCTTGCGTCAACTAATTGTAAGCACATGCAATCGACATATTATTGGATGTTGTCCAGAAATTGAATTGTATTCCCAGAATATGCTTTAGTACATTATGTCCTCTCCTGTTCCACACGTGATATTTCCTCGCATTGTCTCATTATTAATGCCACAGTTGCTATAACAGGCCATTGTTAACTATTTTGCATAGAATATAGTATGAACTATCTATTTAACATTAATTGGAAAATGATAAACTTTATATGCATGCTAGGAATTTCCATTAGAATATTTTGTATTGTTTTTATTATTTTATTTTAGGATTTATCACATTCACGGCTTCGCTAATAAAGAATTATTATTATTAATAGCAATTTTTTATTGGGAAATCTTTGAATTCATTGAAAAGTTTCCAGAAATCTTGATAAGTATTGCGAAATATGTAACAGATCCCAAAAAATAATTGAGAAATCAGGGAATGATTACAAATGATTGACAAAACTCTAGAAATCATGATAATTATTGGTAAATCTGTAAAGTTCTCAAAAAATATTGAGAAATCGTGGAAATTATTGGAAAATCTCCTGAAATTTGGATAAAATTTATAAATGTTTAGATATTTTAAGCATTATCGAAATATTTGTAGCATGAAAATTCTCTTGAAATTTGTGAAATTTGTAGAAAGAAAACATACTGATACTGATGATTTCTAATATTTTAGATCTCGAAATTATGGAGTTATATCTCAAAATCTTAAGAATAAGTATGAATAAAGGTATACTTGGTTAAGTTCAACTTTACCAACTTTTCCAAGCTTGCAAGTTTCTTTTCTTTATGTGAAACTTTACCAAGCCGATTCATACAATCTAATCTTAAAAATTGCAGAAATATCTCTATTCATCTCTAAAATTACTGGGAAATATAAAAAAATATTCAAAAATATCTGGAATTAGTGATATTTATTGGGAAATTTGTGAAAATCGCCAAAATTATTTAGAAATCTTAGGAATTATTGAAAATTGTCAACCAACCTGCAATTTTTGATGTCAAAATCATTGACAAATCTCTAGAAATCATGATAATTATTGGGAAATCTGTAAAGTTCTCAAAAATTATTGAGAAATCGTGGAAATTATTGGAAAATCTCCTGAAATTTGGATAAAATTTATAAATGTTTAGATATTTTAAGCATTATCGAAATATTTGTAGCATAAAAAATCTCATAAACGAAAATTTAAGTTGCCTCAATCATGTGAATAATTTTCTGATTTTAATAATATCTCGAAATTATTAAAAAATCTTGTGAAATCTTGAGAATTAATGAGAAATCTCTACAAATCTCGAAATTTATTAAGAATTCATGAGAATTATTGAAAAACCTCTAGCAAAATCGATAATTATAATTATTGAGAAAACAGTACAAATCTCAAAAAAACAATCGAGAAATCAGGGAAATATTGAAAAATTTCTCGAAATTTGAAAATATTTAGAAATGCCTCGATATTTTCTAAATTATCGATATATTTGGATAAAGCAATGTGAGTAATAATCATGTCAATCATTTCTGATTCTTATGATACATAGATAGATATTTATTTGATTCCATATACATAAGTATATATATAAGTGATGAAATGTTCTCGAAATTATTAAGTAATCTCACAAAATCTCGAGAATTATTGAGATACCTCTAAAAATCTCAAAAATTATTGGGAAATGGATGATTGGGAGTTATTATTAATATTGAAAAATTTCTCGAAATTTGAAAATATTTAGAAATGCCTCGATATTTTCTAAATTATCGACAAATTTGAATAAAGCAATGAGAGTAATAATCTTGTCAATCATTTCTGATTCTTATGATATATATATATATATATATATATATATATATATATAAATATATATATATATATAAATATATATATATATATATTTATTTGATTCCATATACAAAAGTATATATATATATATATATAAGTGATGATATATACATAAAATTACCAGTTAGTGTAGAACGCGTCATTATGTTCTCGAAATTATTAAGTAATCTCTCAAAATCTCGAGAATTATTGAGATACCTTTAAAAATCTCGAAAATTATTGGGAAACTTATTTGGGAAATGAATGATTGGCAGTTGGGAAATTTCCAGATATTTTGATATTATAACTAAATTTTCTGCAATTTTCTCCCTTTTTTATTATTTATATGTGTATATTGGATGTATTGTGAAATTACTCTCTTTACCATATAACTATTTATTGGATGTATTGTGAAATTACTCTCTTTACCATATAACTATTTATTGGACATAAGTAAATCCTCCTCAATATTGACATGTATAAATTTATTATAATTATTCAAAAATCTCCGAAATTATTGATACTTATTGGAAAATTTTGTGGAAATCTCAAAAATTATTGAGAAATCTTTTGGATTATTTAAAAATACCATCTAGTTTGCAATTTTTGATCTCGAAATCATTATCAAATCTGCAGAAATTATGATAATTATTGGGAAATCTGTAGGAATCTCAAAAATATTAAGAAATTGTGGAAATTATTGGAAAATCACACGGAAAATTGATAAAATTAAGAAACGTTTAGGTATTTTAAGAATTATCGAACAATCTGTAGAATGAAAAAATGTAAATAATAACGGTGTCAATCGTGTGAACCAATTTGGATTTTATTGATTTTAATGATCTCGAAATTATTGAATAATTTTTCGAAGGCTTGAGAATAAATATTAAGAAATCGTGGAAATTATTGGAAAATCTCATGAAAATTGATAAAATTTGGAAACGTTTATATATCTTAAGAATTATCGATCAATCTGTAGAATGAAAAAAATGTAAGTAATAACGGTGTCAATCGTGTGAACCAATTTGGATTTTATTGATTTTTATGATCTCGAAATTTTGAAAAAAAAATCGAAATCTTGAGAATTAATGAGAAAAATCTCTAAAATTATTAAGTAATCGTGGGAATTACTGAAAAATATCTAGAAATCTCGATAATTATTGAGAAATCTGTAGAAATCTCGAAAAATATTGAAAAATCTTGGAAATGGTTAAGAAATCTCTAGAAACCTTAGTAATGAAAAATGTTGAGAAATCATGGAATTTATTGTAGAATCTCTTGATACTACTTGCTAGATATTTTAAGAATTATCGAAAAAAATTGGAGAATGAAAAATGTATATAATAATCGTGCCAACCAAATTGCATTTTTTTATTTTAATTATCTCGATATTATTTTAAAATCTCTTGAAATCTTGATAACTAATGAGAAATCTATAGAAAATCAATAAAAATGATTGAGAAATTCTCCATTTTTTTAAGGATATAATAAGTATTTTTGCAAAAAAATGTGCCTGCAAGAAGATTAGAGCTCTTCCAAAGTTGTGAAATAAAAAAAATCCAATCCCATGTGAAAATGGGATATTTTCATATTTTTCTCAGTCATATTTTTATTTGCCAGTAATAATCATCATCGATCATCGAAGATCAGATTTTGTAGGGTTAGTCCCAAATATCAGAAATCATGGAAATTATTGCAAAATCTCTCAAAATCTTGATAATGCTTTGAATTACTAGATATTTTAAGAATTGTCGAGAAATTTGGATAATGCAAAATGTATATAATAATCGTGTCAAACCTGCCAACCAAATTGGATTTTCTGATTTTAATAATCTCGAAATTATTTTAAAATCTCAATTTCAATTCTATTTTATAAAAAAAATCGTTTTTGCGATTTTCATCTCATAATATTGTACTAAAACAGACTCAGAAATGTGTTTGATGGAGTTTGTAATATAACTTACGGATAGCTGCATGGAATTTTCTGTACATTGTACGTACTCGATTGTGTATGAAAACATTAATGAGGGCAAATATTATCCAGGACAAATACCTTTTGGTCTACTACACCGACGCAATGTTCAGGAATGTCTCCGGGAAAACAAATATTGCATACCAGTTCGGATTTAGCATGTTGTAAATATGATTAATATGCGTTTATTGTAGTTTATGTTTCCTCGTACATAATATTTTAATTTATATTTTTCAACTTTTTTTTGAGTTTTCAACTTTTTTTTGAGTTTTCAACTCAAAATGTAGTTCGTAAATATATTAAACATAAGAATGATGAATAGTTGATCTTTATTATGTTTAATAATAATAATAATAATAATAATTTATTTACGGGAACTTCCCTTTTAAATATACAAAATACACAAATGTGATATATAGGCTTATACAAATGCGTAAAATGCGTTTCGTTGTAAAATTATTGTTAAAAATTTATATACAATAAAACAATCTTCTTAGAACAATTTCAAATTTTGCCAATATAAATTTTGCACGCCAATGATTAAATAAGTTAAATATATAATACAGTTTTTTTGTATTTCTGAATTTGTAAATTTTGTGTCGTCTTTACCAAACATTATGAATGGTGCCAAATTTCTACTATTTCGATATTCTGTAATATCAATATGATTACATATACAATATGTAAATATACATATTTTTTCATGTAAATGCAATATTGTTGAAAATAATAATTCATAATAATAAGAATGAGAATAATAATATTACAAAATAATGTAAATACCTAATAATATTTGTAGATAATCTGTAAGCATTAAGGCAGAAAAGCCGAGGACCGATAGCTCAATAAAAATAGTAATCTCAAAATTCTCAAAATGTGAAAACGATTAAATAATATAGAAATATTCGACGAGAAACACTCCAAAACGTATCCAAAAATACCAAAAATATCATTAACGAATTTAATGAAGATTAATTTATTGAATACGACTTGAATTTTGAAATTTAGGGTTTTTGTTGGACGGTTTTGAAAATTTTAAGACAAAAAATTACACCACCCAATACAATTTTGTTTAATTTTTTTGTAGAGTAGCGTTGAATATTAATACAGTTTTAATGATAATTTCAATCATGAAACTTTTTTATACAAATAAATTCTGAAAGAATTTGAATCGTTTCATGTAGATTTCAGAAATATGAATTAAAATTTCTATATTGTTTCCCTTTTCCCTCGTATTTAGAGGGAAGATTACAGCAAAATTTTAATTTTTGATGAAATTTGAGTTATTTCTTCTTAATTTTCAAAACCAATTTTCAATGTTTAATGATAAAATTTCAATTACCATCAAATGTGGACTTACAACTGTCAAAATAGCAATTATTGTCCTACTCCCTATTCAAGAATTAACTGTAAACAATTAAATTATTTCTTTCAGAATTGCATTGATTTCTCGTCAAACTATTCATTGCAAATTTAAAGATTACTGGCAAATTTTATTTTTTGGTAAAGTTTCAGTTATTACTTTCTCTTAAAATTTCGACTATTTTCAATTTTTAATGACATAATGTCCATTATAACCTCAAAGCTGCACGTATTACTGTCATAATAGCAATTGTTACTGCAAAAATAACAATTATTGCTGTCAAAATTACAATTATTACTCTCAATATTACAATAACAAACTGCCAATACTTTAATTCTATTAAAATGTTAAATTTTACATTTTTAATAAAATGTCTGTTACTTTTACTGATGCTGTTCTGTCATTATAACAAAATTTAAATTATAACATCAAAGCTGCACGTATTACTGTCAAAATAGCAATTGTTACTGTAAAAATAACAATTATTGCTGTCAAAATTACAATTATTACTATCAATATTACAATAACAAACTGCCAATACTTTAATTCTATTAAAATGTTAAAATTTACATTTTTAATAAAATGTCTGTTACTTTTACTGATGCTGTTCTGTCATTATAACAACATTTAAATTATAACATCAAAGCTGCGCGTATTACTGTCAAAATAGCAATTGTTACTGTAAAAATAGCAATTATTGCTGTCAAAATTACAATTATTACTATCAATATTACAATAACAAACTGCCAATACTTTAATTCTATTAAAATGTTAAAATTTACATTTTTAATAAAATGTCTGTTACTTTTACTGATGCTGTTCTGTCATTATAACAACATTTAAATTATAACATCAAATCTGCACTTATTACTGTCAAAATAGCAATTGTTACTGCAAAAATAACGATTATTGCTGTCAAAATTACAATTATTACTATCAATATTACAATAACAAACTGCCAATACTTTAATTCTATTAAAATGTTATAATTTACATTTTTAATAAAATGTCTGTTACTTTTACTGATGCTGTTCTGTCATTATAACAACATTTAAATTATAACATCAAATCTGCACTTATTACTGTCAAAATAGCAATTGTTACTGTCAAAATAACGATTATTGCTGTCAAAATTACAATTATTACTATCAATATTACAATAACAAACTGCCAATTCCTTTATTCTATTAAAATGTTAAAATTTACATTTTTAATAAAATGTCTGTTACTTTTACTGATGCTGTTCTGTCATTATAACAACATTTAAATTATAACATCAAATCTGCACTTATTACTGTCAAAATAGCAATTGCTACTGTAAAAATAACAATTATTTCTGTCAAAATTACAATTATTACTATCAATATTACAATAACAAACTGCCAATTCCTTTATTCTATTAAAATGTTAAAATTTACATTTTTAATAAAATGTCTGTTACTTTTACTGATGCTGTTTTGTCATTATAACAACATTTAAATTATAACATCAAATCTGCACGTATTACTGTCAAAATAGCAATTGTTACTGTCAAAATAACGATTAGTTCTGTCAAAATTACAATTATTACTATCAAAATTACAATAACAAACTGCCAATACTTTAATTCTATTAAAATGTTAAAATTTACATTTTTAATAAAATGTCTGTTACTTTTACTGTTGCTGTTCTGTCATTATAACAACATTTAAATTATAACATCAAATCTGCACGTATTACTGTCAAAATAGCAATTGTTACTGTCAAAATAACGATTAGTTCTGTCAAAATTACAATTATTACTATCAATATTATAATAACAAACTGCCAATTCCTTTATTCTATTGAAATGTTAATAAAATTTACATTTTTAATAAAATGTCTGTTACTTTTACTGATGCTGTTCTGTCATTATAACAACATTTAAATTATAACATCAAATCTGCACTTATTACTGTCAAAATAGCAATTGTTACTGTAAAAATAACGATTATTGCTGTCAAAATTACAATTATTACTGTCAATATTACAATAACAAACTGCCAATTCTTTTATTCTATTAAAATGTTAAAATTTACATTTTTAATAAAATGTCTGTTACTTTTACTGATGCTGTTCTGTCATTATAACAACATTTAAATTATAACATCAAATCTGCACTTATTACTGTCAAAATAGCAATTGCTACTGTAAAAATAACAATTATTTCTGTCAAAATTACAATTATTACTATCAATATTACAATAACAAACTGCCAATTCCTTTATTCTATTAAAATGTTAAAATTTACATTTTTAATAAAATGTCTGTTACTTTTACTGATGCTGTTTTGTCATTATAACAACATTTAAATTATAACATCAAATCTGCACGTATTACTGTCAAAATAGCAATTGTTACTGTCAAAATAACGATTAGTTCTGTCAAAATTACAATTATTACTATCAAAATTACAATAACAAACTGCCAATACTTTAATTCTATTAAAATGTTAAAATTTACATTTTTAATAAAATGTCTGTTACTTTTACTGTTGCTGTTCTGTCATTATAACAACATTTAAATTATAACATCAAAGCTTCACGTATTACTGCCAAAATAGCAATTGCTACTGTAAAAATTACAATTATTGCTGTAAAAATTACAATGATTACTATCAATATTATAATAACAAACTGCCAATACTTTAATTCTATTAAAATGTTATAATTTACATTTTTAATAAAATGTCTGTTACTTTTACTGATGCTGTTCTGTCATTATAACAACATTTAAATTATAACATCAAATCTGCACTTATTACTGTCAAAATAGCAATTGTTACTGTCAAAATAACGATTATTGCTGTCAAAATTACAATTATTACTATCAATATTACAATAACAAACTGCCAATTCCTTTATTCTATTAAAATGTTAAAATTTACATTTTTAATAAAATGTCTGTTACTTTTACTGATGCTGTTCTGTCATTATAACAACATTTAAATTATAACATCAAATCTGCACTTATTACTGTCAAAATAGCAATTGCTACTGTAAAAATAACAATTATTTCTGTCAAAATTACAATTATTACTATCAATATTACAATAAGAAACTGCCAATTCCTTTATTCTATTAAAATGTTAAAATTTACATTTTTAATAAAATGTCTGTTACTTTTACTGATGCTGTTCTGTAATTATAACAAAATTTAAATTGTAACATCAAAGCTGCACGTATTACTGTCAAAATAGCAATTGTTACTGTGAAAATAACAAAATTACAATTATTATTATCAATATTACAATAACAAACTGCCAATTCCTTTATTCTATTAAAATGTTAAAATTTACATTTTTAATAAAATGTCTGTTACTTTTACTGATGCTGTTCTGTAATTATAACAAAATTTAAATTATAACATCAAAGCTGCACGTATTACTGTCAAAATAGCAATTGTTACTGTAAAAATAACGATTATTGCTGTCAAAATTACAATTATTACTATCAATATTACAGTAACAAACTGCCAATACTTTAATTCTATTAAAATGTTAAATTTTACATGTTTAATAAAATGTCTGTTACTTTTACTGATGCTGTTCTGTCATTATAACAAAATTTAAATTATAACATCAAAGCTGCACGTATTACTGTCAAAATAGCAATTGTTACTGTGAAAATAACAAAATTACAATTATTATTATGAATATTACAATAACAAACTGCCAATTCCTTTATTCTATTAAAATGTTAAAATTTACATTTTTAATAAAATGTCTGTTACTTTTACTGATGCTGTTCTGTCTTTATAAAAACATTTAAATTATAACATCAAAGCTGCACGTATTACTACCAAAATAGCAATTGCTACTGTAAAAATAACAATTATTGCTGTAAAAATTACAATTATTACTATCAATATTACAATAACAAACTGCCAATTCCTTTATTCTATTAAAATGTTAAAATTTATATTTTTAATAAAATGTCTGTTACTTTTACTGATGCTGTTCTGTCATTATAACAAAATTTAAACTATAACATCAAAGCTGCACGTATTACTGTCATAATAGCAATTGTTACTGGCAAATTAGTAATTGTTACTGTCAAACTAGCAATTGTTACGGTCTAAATAGCAATTATTGCTGTCAAAATTACAATTATTACTATCAAAATTACAAAGGTAATTTGCCAATAATTTAGTTCTAAAGTTTGTAATGTCCAAGATTACATTTTTATAAAAAAAAACTGTTACGCTTACTGATGCAGTTCTGCCTTACTGTAAAATTTTCAATTGTTAGAGTAAACTATTTAACATTTACTTATGTGTAATATAACAATATAGTAACAAATACTAATACATAAATTATTTAAATAAATTTAAATAAATTTGCCTTGCCAACTTTAATATGAGAAATATTACAGAATTTAGATTTTTCACCAAAAGTGAAATGTTACTTAATTTCTTTTTTTTTCAAGTTATTAGTTTGCTCATAATTATTTTTATCTTATTTGCCAAATTTGCGAATACAATAGTTCATCCATTCTAATTCAGATTTTCATAAAATTTGTCAAATTTCGACAGTTTAAACACAAAGTAGTCTTTGAAAATTATGAACTTTTCCTTGTGTTCCAAAACATTTTAATTTTTGAAAATGGTATTGACAAGTTTTGCATTTATTTTTGCTGTAATTTTAGACGATTTTTTACGAAATAATTAGATTTTTGACCATTTGACCAACAGATATATAAGCTGTAGGTTTATTACCGGTCGGGACAACAAATCTTTAGTTGTGGTTCAAATATGGTATAAATCCATATTTGTCCTAAAAGTCCAAAATTTAAAGATTTTTTTTTAATATCAATGTGTCTAAAACATACTTATCTATTTATGAAATATTTACATTTTCTAAGACATTCGTAGTTTATTCTGTATAAAACATACTTATTTTTTCATGAAATATTTACATTTTCAAAGAAATTCGTACTTTTTTCTGTAAACTCATAATTGACCAAGTCCATTTATAAATTAAATGTACTGGACTTCTACAGGATTCTTCTACAAGTACTTCGATTCATTAAAATTATGTACGGATGTAGGAAAATGTAGGCCCAGAGTTAACAAAATTTTCATGTGGCCTTTCTGTGTATTTCGAAGACATTCATATTTTTTGCTTGGAAAGAGACAAAATAGGTATATACAGGGTGTTAATACTAAGTTGTAACACCCGAAAATGGCAGTTAGAACTCATTGAACTCAAAAATTTTTGAATTGGAGCCCAAGTTCATAGTTATTGGCGTTCTTTTGTTTTTCGAAAAATCGTCATTACTCCCTTATTTTAAGAAATATTTAAAAAATACAAAAACGTTCAGCATGCGCTATCGGTTCTCTAAAACATTTGTATTTACAATTATTATCTATTTTATTAAATAACAAAATGGCGACCGATCAAAAATTTCTAAGCAAGATATTTTGAAAACCAATCGATAGATTTTTGAAAATAAAACATTTATAAAATCCTTGAACTATCTTATAACATTTGTCTGGTTTGATAATTAAAGCATAAAGTATGCTTTTAAACCTATAAAAACCTATATTTTTCAAATGTTTTATAATTAATTAATAATTAAGTTTAAGTTTTATCTATAAGTTACCTGTCATGTATTTAAGGTAATATTATTGGGTACTTACTGGTAGAATTATTTTTATTTTATTTTATTACCGATTTATTTTATTTTGCCTGACTAGTTTCGGTCTCTAAAAAACCATCACCAGAAACATGATATATGTATTTTCCTATGTATATATCTTGATCTTATGTTAACCATAAATATGTGTAATCAATTTGAATTTTTAAATTTTAAAAATTTAGAAAAATAGAAAAATTAAAAAAAAATTATCAATTTTTCCATATATCGATTTTTTTGACAGCTATCACAGGAAGCTGTCAAAATGGCCGCGAGTGAGAACGTCGATATCTCGGCTATTATAAATCCGGGAAAATTGAAACTTGGACACAAAAATAGAGCAAAAAATTAGCTTTCTTTCCATACATTGTTTTTTTTTTGACAGCTGTCACACAAAGCTGTCAAAATGGCCGAAAGTGAGTACGTCGATATCTCCGCTATTATAAATCCGGGAAAATTGAAACTTGGACACAAAAATAGAGCAAAAAATTAGCTATCTTTCCATATATTGTTTTTCTTTGACAGCTGTCACAGGAAGCTGTCAAAATGGCCGCGAGTGAGAACGTCGATATCTCGGTTATTATAAATCCGGAAAAGTTGAAACATAGATAGAAAAATAGAGCAAAAAATTAGCTATATTTTCATACATCGATTTTTTTGACAGCTGTCACAGGAAGCTGTCAAAATGGCCGCGAGTGAGAACGTCGATATCTCGGCTATTATAATAGAGTAAAAAATTAGCTATCTTCCCATATATTGTTTTTCTTTGAAAGCTGTCACACAAAGCTGTCAAAATGGCCGAAAGTGAGTACGTCGATATCTCGGCTATTATAAATCCGGGAAAATTGAAACTTGGACACAAAAATAGAGCACAAAATTAGCTATCTTTCCATATATTGTTTTTTTTTTACAGCTGTCACAGGAAGCTGTCAAAATGGCCGCGAGTGAGAACGTCGATATCTCGGCTATTATAAATCCGGAAAAGTTGAAACATAGATAGCAAAAAATTAGCTATCTTTCCATATATCGATTTTTTTGACAGCTGTCACAGGAAGCTGTCAAAATGGCCGCAAGTGAGAACGTCGATATCTCGGCTATTATAAATCCGGGAAATTTGAAACTTGGACAGAAAAATACAGCAAAAAATTAGCTATCTTTCCATATAATGATTTTATTGACAGTTGTCACAGGAAGTTGTCAAAATGGCCGCGAATGAGAACGTCGATATCTCGGCTATTATAAATCCGGGAAAGTTGAAACTTGGACAGAAAAATACAGCAAACAAATAGCTATCTTTCCATATAACGATTTTATTGACAGCTGTCACAGGAAGCTGTCAAAATGGCCGCGAGTGAGAACGTCGATATCTCGGCTATTATAAATCCGGGAAATTTGAAACTTGGACAGAAAAATACAGCAAAAAATTAGCTATCTTTCCATATAATGATTTTATTGACAGCTGTCACAGGAAGTTGTCAAAATGGCAGCGAATGAGAACGTTGATATCTCGGCTATTATAAATCCGGGAAAGTTGAAACTTGGACCGAAAAATAGAGCAAACAAATAGCTATCTTTCCAAATAACGATTTTATTGACAGCTGTCACAGGAAGCTGTCAAAATGGCCGCGAGTGAGAACGTCGATATCTCGGCTATTATAAATCCGGGAAATTTGAAACTTGGACAGAAAAATACAGCAAAAAATTAGCTATCTTTCCATATAATGATTTTATTGACAGCTGTCACAGGAAGTTGTCAAAATGGCCGCGAATGAGAACGTTGATATCTCGGCTATTATAAATCCGGGAAAGTTGAAACTTGGACAGAAAAATAGAGCAAAAATAGCTATCTTTCCATATAACGACTTGATTGACAGCTTTCACAGGAAGCTGTCAAAATGGCCGCGAATGAGAACGTCGATATCTCGGCTATTATAAATCCGGGAAAGTTGAAACTTGGACAGAAAAATAGAGTAGTGCTAACTACTTCTTCAAAGCTACTTAATCAGAATGGATCTAAACACATTTAAATCTTGTTGAATTTTTTTCCACGAGCATGATTTTTCATTAAATTTGATTAACATCAACGGCAACGTTACATCTGATACCAAAAAATTAAAATGATTTGTGAAGCCCACATAAAGCAGATTCTAAAAATAAAATAATATACAGGGTGATCTATTTAACAATGAGACAAAATTTTGTGTCCCGGATTTATGATGCTCACATAAATCTAGTACAAGAAATTAGGTTACACCAACAATTTTATATAGCAATGTCAAATTTTTTGTACTAGATTTATGTGATCATGACTGTACACTCTGTATACTCGAAAATAATTTTAAAAAGTAGCACATTAAGTGTCCAATAACTTCCAATCAGATGTTTTCCTCGACTTTTGATTAGTCTAGCAGCAATGGTCCGAGCGAGGATAGGTGGGCCACCCTGTATAGTATAGGATAGTAAAATAATATTCGAAATAGAATCATTCAGGCTGAAAAGCTGCTGCTGATGGCCATTTGAAGCTTTGCAGCAAGATCTTCTTTTACAAATTAATAATGTACATACAACACGAATTATATCTTATATATATAGAATCATTCTCTGCTTATTACATCTATATGTAATGTACTTGTAACTTTTACAAGAAAGAGAAAAATTGAACGTAAAATTAACCTGACATATTACATAGATTACGCCAAAAACCTTTGATGTCGAATACATAATTGAACTAACAATGCACACGTATAATTAGCGCGAAGAACACTATTTCAAAACCTGAATCGCGTTCCAAGTGATGAATAGCACGGTAAAGTATTCGTAAATAAGGAAGGCTTAATTGACAGCGCTTGCCACAAGTATAATAAGCTTCATTGCTCTTCAAATGAATGTACGATATTGCAATTTCCGTGACACGCTCATTGTTTCTCAACGTGTGTCTGTCTCCATTGTAGTAGCTGCCCATTACTGAGCCAAGATTCAACTCTGACTATTTATGTGTGAGCTAGAGACACAAATAAAACACCTGCCAGCGAAACTTGAAATGCGATAAGCGATTAATAGCTTTATTGGCATTAAGAATGGCAATTTTTAGATTTTCAATTGAAGACATAATTTAATTTGTATTACTATTAGGGCATCGCATATGATTACCAAATATTGAATGAATAGTGTTTTATGGCTGCATGCTTCAAATGTAATTGGGCCACTTAAAAGTGGAAGAGTTGACGAATAATTGTTAATTAAGTCGTAAGTTATTATTAATAATAACTTATGAGTAATAATTACCACAATAGCTTAGAAAACAGTAGGTTAGTCATGTGGAGTAAAACAAATTTATTTTTGGAATATTACAAAAGTGTAAACCTATAATTCACTTGATGTATAAGGTTAACACGAGTCTGGGTGGATGAAGGGCGAGGAAATAACTTGGACGGGTTTCAGATGTATTTCCTGTGGGCACCTTCCACCAAGGGTCATAACGTGATGATAACGTAAGAGAAAATGGGACATATAAATAAAGAGGCAGCGTTTAGGTTCGTGATTGGCAAAGTACAGGGAGGCGGGGAGTTATTTGGTTCCGTTTAAATCTGTCGTGCAGTTAGATCATCACACTTTGCGAAAGGTTCGCAGTGAATAGGTGCTCTATCTACTGTGAGTTGTAACTGTTGTAACAGTAAGTGTTGTAACTGGTGTCGAACTGTGAACGTAAATTACAAGTTAACTGCAACCGTCGGCTTAATAATAAAAGGAAATTGTAGATACACATTGAAACATGGATGATGAAGGAGGTGACTGGTTTACTGACGCAGCTGACGATCCTCCACCACCGGAACCAGTTTCGCTGGTGAAGAAAGCCAAAGGCAAGGACAAAGAGGAAGCAGCTCCTGCAGCTGCGGCACCTACAGCCGAAGAAGCAGCCGCCGCTGCTGAAGCTGCTGCTGAAGAAGTAGCAGAAGAACTCGAATTTCTGGACCCCGACAAACTCTTACTTTGCAAACACTGGATAAGGTAAATAAATTAACGAAAACTAAAATTTTCGTACCGTGCGAGCAAAAATGTATGGCTTGGTTTAGATCACTACTACAGGAGGATATATCAAATCAAATCTAGCTTAAAATTGTGTAAAACTGCCAAACTGAAGAATTTTAAGCTAAGCTTAAAAGCTTAAGGCAAAGCAAACTTTTTGGTTTGTTTTTGATGTGTAATTTAATTTGACCTGTGTAAGACATACTAGTGCCAGAAGCATTAATAAAATTATTATTATTATTATTAAAACTTTGATGATAAAAAATTTTGCTCGCACACTGCATATATATATATATGCATATATATATATATATATATATATATATATATATATATATATATATATATATATATATATATATATATATTGCAATATATATATATATATATATATATTGCAATATATATGCAATATTGTGCGTCAACATTAGCTGAAATATAATAACCACTGCATTTCAGGCCAAGATTCCTGCAGTACAAATATCTGTTCGACTACAGACACAACTATTACGATGACGTAATCGACTTCTTAGATAAACGACAGAGAGGATATTCAAGGGAAATCCCGAGACCTCAGACGTGGGCCGAAAGGGCCTTGCGCACGTACAGCAGCAAGATTAACAGGTCCGACTTCTACAAGTCTCTGGACGAGGACAGGAAGCTCGCCGCCAAAATGAAACTCACCGGATCCTTCTATCATTACCATACAAGAGAATACTTCAACAGAAAGTACGCATCTATTTTGTAAGCTAGCCGCAGCGTTAGATTGTTTTTAGAATAAAAGACATGTTATAGATGTGACGATCATAAGCATCACCGTCATTATTTCCCTGTATATATGCGAAATATTCTGTGCGAACTCATGTAAATAAATTTGATTTTTTTGTTTATCACCATTTGTTTCATATACCGCAAACGCAAACAGAAAACGATTCGCCACCATAATTTAAATTTATGCCCTGGTGAGTTAAGGTTCCGATTCTATCTTGAGGCATTAATAGTTATTTATGCATTAAGGTTTTAATCCCAAAGGCCTGATCAAGGTTCTGATTCTTCAATTCTCTCTTGAGGCATTAATAATATTAATGCATTAAGGGAATAAACGAAGATTTTAATCCCAACGCGGAAGTTGTTACTTATACATTAAGGGAATAAACGAAGGTTTTAACCCCGAAGGCGTAAGTCGTCCCGTTTCGCTCTCTACGGTCGCTCAGGCATATTCGGCTAATTGAGGCTTATTCCCGAAGGCGTAAGTCATCCTGTTTCGCTCCCTACGGTCGCTCAGGCATATTCGGCTGAGGGATAATTGAGGCTTATTCCCGAAGGCGTAAGTCATCCTGTTTCGCTCCCTACGGTCGCTCAGGCATATTCGGCTGAGGGATAATTGAGGCTTATTCCCGAAGGCGTAAGTCATCCTGTTTCGCTCCCTACGGTCGCTCAGGCATATTCGGCTGAGGGATAATTGAGGCTTACTCCCAAGAGCGTAAGTCATCCTGTTTCACTCCCTGCGGTCGCTCAGGCATATTCGGCTGAGGGATAATTAAGCCATATTCCCGAATTGCGTATATTCCGTAAAGTTTACATATTAATTTTAATATTTACTTATTTTTGTTATAGTTTCATCCATTTTGGATACCAGTTATTATATTTTTTATCGTTTTCTTCCTTCTTTATTGGAGTGCTTACTGGTAGTTTATATATAGTTTATAATTTATGCTATTAAATGTCAAATTTCCAAATACAAATTTCCGGGGGTGTTCATTTCTGATTGCTTATTGAAAAATTATATTAAATCTACAAGTGCAACAGATTAAATTTGACATATTTTCTATTGCAACTACCCAAATTTCTCAAACTTTCATTTAGGAGTGTCAAAAACTACCATTTTGAAAGTGGAATAATCGAAATCTGTCATTTGCATCCATCTGCATCAAAATCTATGATTTTTTTATTTACAGCTGTAATTTGCAATAGCATAGTCGTATCATGGCCAATTTTCACAATGAAGTTATTAAATCTGTTCAATTTTCAATTGTAATTGTCAAAATCTGTCAATTTATCTACACAACTATTTAAACACTATGCCGCAGAGGTAGAATTCGTTAAAACTTTTATTGCCGATGTCAAAAGTTTCAACTGCTACTTTCAAAAACTGTCATATTTTCGTCTAAACCGTTGTAACCTTATGACCTTTTAGCAACGCAACTGGGCACATCTGTCGAATACTAGACATGTTTAACTTTTATTTCAAAAAAAGTAAAGTCAATTTCAGAAAAAAAGTAAAACCAATTTTAAAACAAGGATCATCAAATTCAGAAAAAGTAACATCGGCTTCTGAAGTAATTTAAATTTCAGAATTTTTATACAGTAGACTGCTAGAGTGAATAATCAATTTTAGAACAAGGAACATCAAATTCAGAAAAAAGTAACATCGACTTCAGAAGTAATTTAAATTTCAGAATATTTATACAGTAGAGTGCTAGAGTGAATAAAACTGAATGAACTGTTCAATAGTTTTGTATTTCAATAATGTGAATAGTTTTGTATTTAATATTGTAAAATCACTACGATAACCACAAACTATTGGAAAATGATAATGAAAATCGTCAAAATAGATGCAAAAGAAGGTATAACAAAGCCAGCGATGAATCTCGTGCGCGCGAATAATGCAAGAAACTGAAGCAGAAGGAAAACGGAAATTAGGAAGACACTGTACGATATAAATTAATTGTAATGTACATCAAATATTGTAGTGAGTATTCTTAACTGTGTTGTAAGTACTAGGTAAGTTATTCAAGATACAATTTTTGAAACAAAAACCATTCTGAATGGACTTTCTCTGAAGTCGAAGTTGATTCTTCTGAATATGATGTTACTTTTCCTGAAATTTATTTTACATTTTCTAAAATTGATTTTGCTTTTTCAGAAATTCACTTTACTTCTTCTGAAATTGAAGTTTAGGTGATGGTTTTATATATTAACTGCCACTGTCAAATTTTCTGTAGAGTACTACAAATCTCAAAAAATAAAAATTTGTCAAATCTATAGTTACAATATTGTTAATTCATAAATAGCAACTTCGTGTCACATTCTATCATCAAATGTGAAAATCAGTAAAATTTTCAACTTCAACAAGTGTAGATATTTGACCTATTTTCCATCTGAAGTCTACTCTGAACTCTCTGAACTGTCAAATCTGAACTCTCTGTACTGTAATTATTTTAAATTTTCGTAAACTGTTAAAATTTGTTAAATTTTCAAATGCATCTGCCAAAATCTGTTAATTTTTAAGCATCACCTGTTAAATTTTGTCATATTTACTACTCTAACAATTGAAGTGTGTTATATTTTCTTGCCACTCTCAATCTATTGACATCAGATGTGAAAATCTGTACAATTTATAACTGCAACTATCAAAATTTGCCAAATTCTGAAGTGTGCTTCAAATCTTCAAATTTTGAGGCTACTAACAAAATTTGACAAATAATTACTTCCAATTGTAAAAATTTGTCAATTTACACGAATAATAATCATATTTTAAAAACTTTCATTAATTCTCTGCCATTGAATATTGTGATTCATAAACACCTTTTGGCATATCTTATATTCGTTATAATATATGTGGCCACATTATAAGTGTGTAATAATAAATGATTATTTATTGATATTTTACTACAATTGTCAAAATATTTTCAACTGTACTAACTGTGAAAATTTCTAAAAAAAAAAATATTAATTCAATTCCAGTTGACAAATCTTCCAAATTTTCCAAACCAAACTCTGGTTTGGATTGATTTTTTAAATTTTTTAATTAAAATTGGACAAACAGGTGGGAGCTATTAACAGATTTTGATAGATGCATCTGCGACTGTCAAAATTACAATTTATTTAAACGACGCAATTGATATCCGACACGTAAGTGCAATTATTGTAAATTGTTCAAATTTGTGAAATTTCTTGAAATTCAACTGACATATATTTTAGCTTCAACTGATAATATCATATTTGAGATATTTTGGAACAAAAAAGTTACTTAATTGTACAGGGTGGATAAATTTAGATGTTTTAATAGTGAATCTCGATAACTATGACAGGAATGATAGAGTGGACCCCCCATCCTTGATCTCTTTTTTCGAGAAAAACTTAATGGCGAAAACAAAAATTGGCTATTGTCCTTTGTCTTCGAGTTATTCGCAAAACATGTTTTTGACTTCGTTTTGCGGCTGTAGGTCACTTATTTATGAGAATAGAAATAAATAATTTCTGCGTTCTGCATGCACTTTTTTGATAAAAATGCAGCGGCGTAGTCAATTTTTAATCAGTCAAAGATACACATATTTTTTAATTATAATTATATGTCAGGAAGACAACTTTTCAAAAACTTATTTTGCTACACTTACCCACAAATATTTTCTTTTCGGGGCCTGGCCCGCTAAAAGCTTGTAATATATGTATGTGGCCCTTCTACCAAAAAGTTTGGAGACCCCTGTAATATACCATTGCTCTGTATGATTGTCCCTAAATATCTGTATTGATCTACTTGTTCAATTTTTTTTTCGTTGTATTTTTATTTCGTGTTTCTTTTCCTCTTTGGCAATTATCGTGGCGTTTGTCTCTTGTTTTGTAAGTTAGCATTCGTCTAATTACTGTTTTGACTATTTCCTTTTTTATGTTTCATATACCGCAAACGCAAACGGAAAACTGTTCGTCAACATAATTTAAATTTATGCCCTGGTGAGTTAAGGTTCCGATTCTATCTTAAGACATTAATAGTTATTTATGCATTAAGGTTGTAATTCCAAAGGCGGAAGTTGTCAAGGTTCCAATTCCTCGATTCTCTCTTGAGGCATTCATAATTATTAATGCATTAAGGGAATAAACGAAGATTTTAATCCCCAACGCGGAAGTTGTTACTTATACATTAAGGGAATAAACGAAGGTTTCAACCCCGAAGGCGTAAGTTATCCCGTTTCGCTCCCTATGGTCGCTCAGGCATATTCGGCTGAGGGATAATTGAGGCTTACTCCCGAAGGCATAAGTCATCCTGTTTCGCTCCCTACGGTCGCTCAGGCATATTCGGCTGAGGGATAATTGAGGCTTATTCCCGAAGGCGAAAGTCATCCTGTTTCGCTCCCTACGGTCGCTCAGGCATATTCGGCTGAGGGATAATTGAGGCTTATTCCCTAAGGCGTAAGTCATCCTGTTTCGCTCCCTACGGTCGGTCAGGCATATTCGGCTGAGGGATAATTAAGCCCTATTCCCGAATTGCGTATATACCGTAAAGTTTACTTATTAATTTTGATTTTTAATATTTATTTATTTTTGTTATGGTTTCATCCATTTTGACTACCAGTTATTATATTTTATATTATTTTCTTCCTTATTTATTGGAGTACTTACTGGTAGTTTATATGTTTAGATATAACGATGTTTTTTAATTTTTATTATGTATTCTTCACCTGACTACTTTTTAACAATAAAAACAAAAAAACATTTTTATATCTAAACATATTAACTATATCCCCAATGCAGAAGTTGTTACTTATACATTAAGGGAATAAACGAAGGTTTTAACCCCGAAGGCGTAAGTCATCCCGTTTCGCTCCCTACGGTCGCTCAGGCATATACGGCTGAGGGATGATTGAGGCTTATTCCCAAATTGCGCATATACCGTAAAGTTTACATATTAATTTCGATTTTTGATATTTACTTATTTTTGTTATAGTTTCATCCATTTTGGATACCAGTTATTATATTTTTTATCGTGTTCTTCCTTCTTTATAGGAGTACTTACTGGCAGTATATATGTTCAGATATAACAATGTTTTATTTTTATTTTTATTATGTCTTCTTCACCTGACTACTTTTTAATAATAAAAACAAAAACATATTTTTATATCGAAACATATAAACTACCAGTAAGTATTCCAATAAAGATGGAAGAAAACAATAAAAATATAATCCTAAATGTTTACTGATAACATTCATAATAAAATAAAATTACATATATCTGAATTCTTTGAATTGAATGTGAAAAAAAGTTTTTAATTTTTGTTATGACTTCTTCACCTGACTAGTTTCGGCTATCTTTCAGCCATGTTCAGAGGTGTTAATTTTTTTAAATTCAATATACAGGGTGGTCACTTTTACGACGCCCACCATTAGGATGTATTAAACGGAAATATATACAGAGTTGGTCAAATGGGATAAAAGTTTCTCATTTTTGTGCCTTTCAATATACTGAAACGAAATCGGGGATATCTTGCGCAGTTCCTGAAATATCGCTGAAATACTGAAAAGTGCACTTTTCTTTTCCTTTGAAGAAAATTTTACGAAACTTGACACTCGATTTTCGACTAAATGTCGAAACATTTCTGAAACTTGCCAGTAAATCCAGACAAAGTGCAATTAAACCAATAAATCAATTATTATTTGACAGTTTAACATTTTTGTATACTGTTATTGTACATTTTGACTGTAATATTCTCTGTGAATCCAAGTACAATAAATAAATAAAGTTTATGGAGGAAGCTTACTATGTGATAATTAATCACGATAGTACAAAAATGAAACACGTTACTACGTTACACTTTATTTTTTTCGTTAAAACAATATTTTTGTATATGAATCACTGAGAATGATCTAATTGTGGTCGAAACTGCAGCCGTGTTTAACGAAAAAAAATAAAGTGATAAAAAACGTAGCAACGTGTTTCATTTTTGTATCACAATAAATGAAATTATTATTATTATTAATGAAGTGCAATGAAACCAAGAAACACAAAAACGAAACAAAATTACAAAAAAAAAGTATATCAAAATATACAAATAAATATCCATATTACACTTTTAAGATTTTAGAGATTGCCATAAAGTTTTGTGAAAATTTCTAGAATCTGCAATCAAAATTTTCCAAAAGCAAAAGCTTCGAGTGTTTCTTAAAAACATATTTTGCAATAAAAATTAGACCACTCGTTACAATACCTACGAAAAAATTTGCTTGAAAGTTTTTTTTTTTTGTATTATTTATGACATATAATCAATTCATTTCATTAACTATTCTGATATTTTGATTTCAGATTCTATAAATGTTCATAAGAATAATACACACACAATATTACAATAAATAATTAATTATTTGATAATCAAATTGCTCTTCATTATACTATTTTTAATGCAAATATATGAATAGTATCATTTGTTCACCTATAGATTATAAATCTTAAAGTTCAGAATTTCAATCAAAATATCAAAACTGTGAGAATCTGCAATCAAAATTTTTCAAAATCAAAAGCTTCGAGTGTTTCTTAAACACAAATTTAGTAAAAAAAATAGACCGCTCGTTACAATACATACGAAAAAAATTGCTTGAAAAAGATTTGTTTACTATTATTTATTAAAGGAATAATAGATAATTAATTAATTTCTTTAACTATTCTGATATTTTGATTTAAGATTCTAGAAATTTTCATAAGAATAATACACACACAATACTATAATAAAAAAATAATTATTTGATAATCAAATTGCCCTTCATTATACATTTTTTATGCAAATATATGAATAATATTATTTGTTCGCCCATTAATTATAAATCTTAAAGTTCAGAATTTCAATCAAAATATCAAAAATATCAGAATCTGCAATCAAAATTTTCCAAAAGCAAAAGCTTCAAGTGTTTATTAAACACCAATTTTGCAATAAAAATTATACCACTCATTACAATACATACGAAAAAAAATTGCTTGAAAAAGATTTGTTTTCTATTATTTATTAAAGGAATAATAGATAATTAATTACCTTCAGTAACTATTCTCATATGTTGATTTCATATTCTAGTAATTTTCATAAGAATAATACACACACAATACTATAATAAATAATTAATTATTTGATAATCATATAATGATTAATTCATCAAATAATGATGAATTGCTCTTCATTGTACATTTTCTATGCAAATATATGAATAGTATCATTTGTTCACCCATAAATTATAAATCTTAAAGTTCAGAATTTCAATCAAAATATCAAAAATTTCAGAATCTGCAATCAAAATTTATCAAAAGCAAAAGCTTCCAGTGTTTCTTAAACACAAATTTTGTAAAAAAATTAGACCACTCGTTACAATACATACGAAAAAAAATGCTTGAAAAAGCTTTGTTTTTTCTATTATTTATTAAAGGAATAATAGATAATCAATTAATTTCCTTACCTATTCTGATATTTTGATTTCAGATTCTAGAAATTTTTAATAAGAACAATACACATATAATACCACAATAAATAATTAATTATTTGTTAATCACATTGCTTTTCATAATACATTTTGTATGCAAATATATAAATAGTTATTTGTTCGCCCATTAATTATAAATCTTAAAGTTAAGAATTTCAATCAAAATATCAAAAATATCAGAATCTGCAATCAAAATTTTCCAAAAGCAAAAGCTTCAAGTGTTTATTAAACACCAATTTTGCAATAAAAATTATACCACTCATTACAATACATACAAAAAAAAATTGCTTGAGAAAGATTTGTTTTCTATTATTTATTAAAGGAATAATAGATAATTAATTAACTTCAGTAACTATTCTCATATGTTGATTTCATCACAAACAATACTATAATAAATAATTAATTATTTGATAATCAAATTGCTCTTCATTGTACATTTGTTATGCAAATATATGAATAGTATCATTTGTTCGCCCATAAATTATAAATCTTTAAGTTCAGAATTTCAATCAAAATATCAAAAGTATCGGAAGGTTCAGAAATTTCGAACGTTGTAGTAAACTTTTATAGAAATTGCAGAAAATTTAACAATTATATCATATGTAAATCAATATACTAAACTTTCAGCAATTTTAATAAAATAAATAACAAAGATACATCATCATCTCATAAAGATTTTAGATACTGCCAGAAAATGATTTTTGATTTGTTTTAGAAAAGTACAAAATTTCTATAAAAAAGTTTCAAAATACTTAATAATAATATAAAAAATATATAAATAAATAAACTAATCTTTCCACATTTTTTTTAAATAATCAATGAAGCTACATAAAACTTAATAAAGATTTTAGAAATTGCTAAAAGATTTTATGGAAATTGCAAATTTCGAAAATATTCAATGCAAATATCAAGTCAGTTAAAACGTTCAGAATGTTAACAAAAATATTGATCAGTTCAGAAACTACGAACATTATGAAAACTAATGTTACAAATTACGAAAATTCCAGAAAATGCAGAAGTACAAAATCTCTGTTAAAATAGTCAAATTTTCAGAAAAATTCACGAAACCTTTAACAAACCTGCAAAAGTTGATAAAATTATGAAACTCCAACCAGTTTTGGATTTAGCAATATCACATAAAATATTATGTAAAGAAAAACGTAATTATAATGTAATTGTATTACAAATTTAAATCATTCTGAAACTAATCTAGATTTAATTTATATTCCAAGAAAAGGTGGTAAAAGTGTATGAACAATCAAATATTTTGTTTGAAACTGCCAGAAAATATAAAAGCACAACTTCTCTGTTAAATTAGCCAAATTTTTAGAGAAATACACGAAACTTTTAACAAAACTGCTAAAGTTAATAAAAAAGTATATACAGGATGTCCAAGATAAGAATGGACAGCATATTGATCTCTGAAACCATAAAAGTTACAAAGGCCGTTAAATTACAACAAAGTTGAGCTTTTGGACACCTTACCAATTACCAATTACAATCAAAACTATTGCACACCAATGATATTGATGTAATGAATATTCTGATTTAATTTTTTTTTTCAATTTTTATTTGTTGCTATATTATAATAATAATAATAATAGTTTATTATCTCAAGAAATGTTTACAAAACAACAGTGTTATTACAAACATAAATGAAATTGTGTCAAAGGAAAAAATATTAAAAAATCGCAAAAAAAATTGTTGAAATTTTAGTTATTATTTTATTGTACATTGAACTCATTCTAAAATCTTTAAATCTACACTAGGATTCAAATTCAATTCAAAGAAAAGGTGCTAAATATATTTTAACAAATATTTTGCTTCTCTGAAAAACTATTTAAAAAATCTAAATTCTGTTTTTCATTGCACAAACAATTGGTTTTGACATTAGAATTGATTACATTTTTTTCTACTAACTCTATATAACAGTTTTGGATTTAGCAATATCACATAAAATATCATGTTTCAAAAAATGTTATCATTACTTGTTGTAAATTTAAATCATTCTAAAATATTCTAGATTTAAATTCTATTTCAAGAAAGTCCTCCGGAAATTTGGATACATGGAAAAATATTTTTTACATGATAAAATTAGAATTGATGACATTTTTTTCTACTAACTCTATATAACAGTTTTGGATTTAGCAATATCACATAAAATGTCATGTCTCGAAAAATGTTATCATTACTTATTGTAAATTTAAATCATTCTAAAAATATTCTAGATTTAAATTCTATTTCAAGAAAGTCCTCCAGAAAGTTGTACACATGGAAAAATATTTCATTACTAACTTGTCAGAAAATTTTATTTTTTCAAAAAGTTTCTGTATTATTTCAAATTCAATAAGCGACTGTCGAAGTAAAATTATCTGCTTCTGTATACGAGGTATAACAAAAAATAGTTAAACAGCTTAAGAGTAAACTACCCTTGTTTTTAAGATATAAGAAATTGTTATTTGGAATAGTTTCTTGGAACTGCCATAAGGCTCTAAATGCAAAATTAGAACCACCTAAAACAATATTTTCCTTTTTATTAAATTTTTTTTATTAAATCTTTATTTCGCTTCGGACAGAAACAAATAATGTACAATACAATAAAAGACAATATGCAATACAATAAAATAAAATAGAATAAAAGCAAGCTGACAAAGTTCATTGGTTAGTGTTAGACAAATTATTTTGATATCAAAATATTGAGGTGTTTTGATTATCGATTGTATTAGGTTAACCCGACTTTACAAATGACACATTTGACAATGACAGGTAAGAAGAAAAGCTGGCTCTATCTTCTTACCTGTCATTGTCAAATGTGTCATTTGTAAAGTCGGGTTAACCTAATACAATCGATAATCAAAACACCTCAATATTTTGACATCAAAATAATTTGTCTGAATCGCTATAAATCTTTTATAAATAATTATTTTCATGGAGGCAGGGAAATAATCCTAAAAGATTATTAAATAAAATAAATGAAAATAAAGAAACAATAATTAAAGTTGTTCCTTTTATATTATTTCTTAATAAATTTGAAATTTCGGCAGTTTCGCTGCAAGTGTGATAATTATCACCTTGAATTAACACAATTTCTGCCTTTTTTATCAACTCAGAACTGGAGCTATTTTCAATTGCAAGTCAAAATATTATCTATAAAAGATTTATAATGATTTAGGCAAATTATTTTGATAATGTCAAAATATCAGACGCAGATGGATTAACCTCATATAATCGGTAACCATATGACCGGAATATTTTGACAATGTCAAAATATCCGACTAAGTCGGATTAACCTAATATAATCAATAACCATATGACCAGAATATTTTGACAATGTCAAAATATCCGACTAAGTCGGATTAACCTAATATAATCAATAACCAAATGACCGGAATATTTGGACATTGTCGAAAGAATTTGTCTAAATTGTTTGCTTACCTTTGTATACCGCTCATAGTTGCACGAACTGATGCTAGCTTGGTAAATCTTAAATAAGTGACTAGGAAGTAATTAAATGGAAGTGTGAATAGTAATTACAGTGTTAAGATGCAGTAGCAATTTTATTTATTTCGAATATTACATGTAGACAAGTATTTGATAAAACCACAGTTTCGCGCAAGACACGGGAAGATCAAGACATATTTTCGGTATGTGCTTGCACTTTTGTGCTGCAGAGCGGTGAAGCTCCGCCAGTTAACTGTCATATCGACGACTAGAACTATTGCAAATATCGCTTGTTAGGCCTCGATTTGATGCATATTTTGTTAGAAATTCATTTAAAAAAATCCAACGAGGTCGAAATCCAGTTGAATTTGGTAAGGAAACGCGAATTTCTGAATTCCACATTATAATTAAATTTTATAATCTCTATCGATAATATCTACTATGGTAATAGTTAAAGAACACATATCCATAAAAATCGAAAGTAAGTGCAAGATAGAAACAAGTCAGATTAGAAACCAATCTGATGACATAACATGGCGAGTGTAGACGAACGGGTATTTCGATATCATGTGTACAGTTGCTTTCCTAAATTAACGCACCTATCCTAGAGCCTATCTAATATCTATGGGTCATTCTCGTACTCAAAACATACCGAAACAAACCCGTCCGCGTGTGTAAATTTAAGCACCAAATACCATCGAGTTTAACATTGCGTTTAAAATATATACCATCTACATTCAACTTCGACTCAAATCACATAAAAACTTTGAAAACAGTAACATTTAATTGATATATTTCAAGAATATACAATTTAGAATTTTTAAAGGTCATTTTGATTCAGCAACTATGAAATTCAACGAGTCTAAATAGTTACTAAATGCAATGAAATTTTAAAATCCTGCTGAATGTATTGATATTTATATAAGATTGAAAGTTGAATAATTATAGCAGTAAATAGTTTTCTTTCACAGAACTTGTAATAATTTAATAGTATATTTTCTTTGTAAACCGCTTATAACATACTTAGTCTAAAGAATTAAATTAGGATTAAATAAACTGTTACTAAAACTATGCGAGGGTGAGCAAAACAATCCGCGGCTTTGAAATTAATAAATCGTGATGTTAGTTGTTCTTTTTATTACAGTTTAATATATATTTTTTAAATTACCGGGATGTCGCAGCGAAAACCTCGCGATCACACAACAGTGGTTGAAAACTTAAAGTAATAAATAGTCTATTCATTGATTCAGGTTTCAGGCCCTTAGGGCTACTGAGACTGAGGGTCGCACTGCAACAACCTTACTATTGATGGATCGCTCTTTGCCCCTTCAATGAACTCCTCCAGGCTTAACTTACCGTCTTTATTTCTATCCATTTGACGGAATATTTTATCGGTACGTTTCTCGGGCGTACTCTCGTCTTCAGGCATTTTCATCACAGAACCCACCATTTTATAAATTGCCTGCAACAATACCACACAAATCATTAGCAACATTACCGTACCAACAAACCGTATAAAAGCATCCGTTAAAATATTTACCGTGACAATTTCCAGCATTTCTTGCCGCGATATGTAGCCATTCCCGTCGAGGTCATACATGGAAAATGCCCACTTTAATTTCTGTTCTAATTTTCCTCTTGACGTCACCGAGAGAGCGCATAAGAATTCCCGGAAGTCTATGGTGCCGTCTCCATTCGCGTCGAACGTGCGGAACACATGTTCCGCAAATTTACTAGCATCTCCATAAGGGAAAAAATTACCATATATCTTCTTAAATTCGTCTACGGATAGATGGCCACTGGGACAGTCTTTAAGGAAACCTTTGTACCATTCTTGAATTTCTGCGTCTGAAAGAATTACATAAACCTAGAGTATTTTAACCGTTCAAGCCCACGACAAATAAGCCACTTTTCCCATAAAACCAAAATCACACCAGTCAGTCAGACTAATGAGAAACCACACAAAACTTGCGGAAGCGGTTTTGAGCCATACATCAATTCTGTTAATTCCTTACACCGTTATTGATAAAAAATTAAACCGTGGTTTAGCGGTGGTTTACAAAAGGTTACCAAGATTACTAAGACTAAACCACTATTAAACCGTGGCTTAAATTTTTATGAATAACACTATGAGAAATTAAATACTGCATTGCTAAAGGATTTGAGATGCACTTGCATTTGTGTTGTCCATTTTACTAGGATAGAAGGTTTGGTCCATCTATTTAGTCTATCTAGTAGGTCCATCTAGCATTGTTCATCTATCTAGAAGGTTTGGTCCATCTATTTAGTCTATCTAGTAGGTCCATCTAGCGTTGTTCATCTATCCTAGCGGAATGGACACACAAATGCAAGTGCATTTCTCGGTGCATCCTAACTTATTGAGGTACGATTGTGAGCTTAAAGTTCCGGCTTTATGGGAAAAGTGACAAATTATCTGGCATACCCGAAGAGGTATTATGGATCAAGACATATAATAGTGGAGCCAATCTGGAAAAATTTTGAGGTGGGGTTTGGAAAATTTGGTAAAAGTAACGGGACCTGGTAGAACTTATTTGTTATAGCAAAAGTTAAAAAACCCTGTGTTTTTGGAAATTGGCAATTTTCATAAAATTATAAAAATTGTAAAAAAAAAATTGAAAAAGTAAGTAGAAATTACAAAGTTTTAATGGAAACAACAAATTTTCATTGGAAGATTCCCATTTTCAAAATTAATTTTCTATTGGAATGGCAAACAACGAAATTTACTATCATTTAAAAATGTTCAATGGAATTTTTTTTGCCAAAAAAGGATAAATCAAATCCCTTTTATTTTTTTTCGACCACTTAAATCAGTAGCTAAGGTACAAAAATGGCATTCTTTTAATGTCAATGTTTAACGAATTTACGGTTAAAATTGTGCATAAATTATAGAAATGCCACTTTAATTAAAAACGCTTTTATTTTGTGTACAAAATTGTGGACTTTTGCATGAAAACCTAACGAAATAGTTGCAATTTTTCATGCAAAATGCAGGGAATTTACAGACTGATCTTTACATATTGTGTTTTTGTGTAAAAAAGTTCGAGATTTTACTTAGAAAACTTTTAAAAATTTGAGGATTTTACTTGAAAAACATAGCAATTTTGTACAAAATATTTGAGGATATTTCATGAAAAATGTTGGTTGATAACATCAAAACCTATAAGCTTTAACATGAAATTACAAACAAAAAATAACATGAATTATATGAAAAATGTTGCAATTTTGCATGGAAAATTTTTAAATTAAAGAAATACCACTTTAATTAAAAACGCTTTTATTTTGTGTATAAAATTGTGGACTTTTGCATGAAAACCTAACGAAATAGTTGCAATTTTTCATGAGAAATGTAGGAAATTTGCAGACTAATCAATACAAATTTTGTGTTTTTGTGTAAAAAAGTTCGAGATTTTACTTAGAAAACTTTTAATTTTAAAATTGAGAGGAATTTACTTGAAAACCTTTGCAATTTTGTATAGAATATTTGGGGATATTTCATGAAAAATGTTGGTTGATAAAATCAAAACCTATAATAATCTTAAACATGAAATTAAAAACAAAAAATAACATGAATTGTATGAAAATCGTTGCAATTTTGCATGGAAAATTTTTGAATTTCAGAAATACCACTTTCATTAAAAGCGCTTTTATTTTGTACACAAAATTGTGGACTTTTACATGAAAACCTAACGAAATAGTTGCAATTTTTCATGCAAAATGCAGGAAATTTACAGACTGGCCTATACAAATTTTGTGTTTTTGTGTGATTTTACTTGAAACACAACGCAATTTTGTATAGAATATTTGAGGATAGTTCATGAAAAATGTTGGTTGATAACATAAAAACTATAAGTTTTAACATGAAACTATAAACAAAAAATAACATGAATTGTATGAAAATCGTTGCAATGTTGCATGGAAAAATTTTAAATTAAAGAAATACCACTTTAATTAATACGCTTTTATTTTGTGTATAAAATTGTGGACTTTTGCATGAAAACCTAACGAAATAGTTGCAATTTTTTATGTAAAATGTAGGAGATTACAGACTGATCTATACAAATTTTGTATTTTGTGTTTTGTGAAAAAAAGTTCAAGATTTAACTTAGACAACTTTTACTTTTAAAAATTAGAGGATTTTATTTGAAAAACATCGCAATTTTGTATAGAATATTTGAGGATATTTCATGAAAAATATTGATTGATAACATAAAAAACTTGAAGCTTTAACATAAAACTACTAATATGAATAACATGAATTGTACGAAAATCGTTGCAATTTTGAATGGAAAATTTTTAAATTACTGAAATACCACTTTAATTAAAACCGATTTTATTTTGTGTAGAAAAATGTAGACTTTTACATGAAAACCCAACAAAATAGTTTCGTTTTTCATGCAAAATTTACAGACTGATCTATACAAATTTTGGGTTTTTGTGTAAAAAAGTTTCGAGATTTTATTTACCAATATCTCGAAAAATATCAATTTTACGAGAGAAAAATTATAATGAAACTTGTTGGTAATTTGATTCCCGACAAAAAAATAGAATGATACACAAGTTTTGATTTTCCGCGTGTATTTCCCGTAAAATCGGAAAAACCTTCACGTGTATAAATACATATCGTTCAATAAATTTAATATATCGGAAAAGAAGGATTTTATGAAAATATATTTTCAATAAATGTTTTATTATTTATGTGAAACAACGAAATCTTCGACAATTTAAACATGTTTAATAAATCACTTGCACAGAAAGAAGTTTTCTTAAAATTTTGCAAAAAATTTAGTGGAAATTGCATAATTTTGATTGTGAATAACTTAAATAAGTAGAAATGATGAAATATTCGTAGTAAACAACAAAATTTCATTCCAAATTTTCAACCTCTTAAAGTATTTAATGATTATCAAAATTTTCAATGAAAATTGTCAAATTTATAATGAAAATGGTCAAAATTTCATTGTAAGTTAATAAACTCCGAAGATATTATGAAATTTTTGTTCTAAATTAAAAGGAATCGGTATAAATTATATAATCTTTATTGTAAGCAACTAAATTTCATAAATAAAATAAAACTTCATCGGCAATGAAGTTTTATATGAATATGTTCAAAAATGTTTTATTATTAATTGAAAATTTCGAGTATTCTATGAAAATTTTCGACCATTTAAAAATATTTTATTATTAATCGGAAAATAATTTTAAATAATTCAAAGTATTCAATAGAAATTATGAAATTTTCATTGTACTTCTTCATTGTAACAAAATTTTATTGCAAATTTTCGACCTTTCAAAAATGTTTTAATTAGAAACAATAATTGGAAACAACAATACTTTCGACATTGAAAAATCTATCACTAGGATAAAAAGAAATTTTCTTAGGATTTTGCCAAATTTTCAATGGAAATTCCACAATCTTCACTGCAAATTTAACAAAAATCAGTAGAAATTATCAAATCTTCATTACAAAATTACAATTACAAATTTTCTTTAGATTTATTTTGGAAATTTCTCTTTTCCAACCTCTTAAAAATGTAAAACATTTTATTTTATTATTATTATTATTATTATTTTATTACCGAGAATTTCAATAAAAATTAACTACTTTTCATTATAATTGGGAAGATATTTGAATGGAAAATGCATCAATTGAATTCTCTTAATGAAATTCCTCCAATGAAATTTTATTGTTTCCATTAAAACTTTGTAATTTCTACAAATTTTTTCAGTTTACAGTTCAAATTTGACAATTTTAATTAAAATTGTCTTCAATTTTAAAGAAACTTCCTATTTCTAGGGAATCGTTTCAGTTTTCAATCAAATTGATGTAATTTCCATTAAATAATCTTCCCAATTACAATGAAAATTCGTCAATTTTTATTAAAAATTGCGATAATAAAATAATAATAATAATAAAATAAAATGTTTTACATTTTTAAGAGGTTGATAAAGAAAATTTTCCAAAAGAAACCTAAAGAAAATTGGTTGTTTACAACGAAAATTTGATAATTTCTAAAAAAAATTTAGTTCGTCCCCACTAATAATAAAATATTTTTTGAAAGACGAAGATTTTAGATATAATTTTGATGTTTACAATGAAACTTCGAAATTTCTATTGAATTGTTTGAATTTACAATCAAAATTATGCAATTTCCATTAAATATTCTTCCCTATTATAATGAAAGTTTGGACATTTTTTATAATAATTTTGATAATAAAATAGTAATAATAATAATAATAATATGAGGTGGAAAGACCGCAGATCGCTTGCCCACCGAAGTAAAACGTTTTACATTTTTTAGAGGTTGACAAAGTGGAAAGAAATTTTGTTAATAACAATGAAGGTTTCATAATTTCTACTGTTTTTTTTTGTATTTAATTTGCAATCAAAATTATACAATTTCCATTGAACATGTTTAAATAGTAGCAAATTTCGTTGTTTATCATTCCAATAGAAAATGAATTTTCAAAATGGGAATCTTCCAATGAAATTTTGTTGTTTCCATTAAAATTTTGTAATTTCTATTAATTTTTTCAGTTTACGGTTCAAATTTGGCAAAATTGCAACGATTTTCAAACAATTCATGTTTTTTCATGTTTCAAGTATTATTTTATTATCGAAATTTTCAATAAAATTTGACGAATTTTCATTGTAATTGGGAAGATTTTTTAATGGAAATTACATCACTTTGATTGTAAATTCAAACGATTCCCTAGAAATTACGAAAGTTTCTTTGAAATTGAAAAACTGAAACTGAAAAAATAGTAGATATTACATACAAAAAATACAAAATTTCATTGGTAAATTCCCATTTTGAACATTCATATTCTACTGGAATAATATGCAACGAAATTTTCTACCATTTAAAAATGTTCTATAAAAATTCAAAGATTTCATTAGAAATTATGAAATTTTCATTGTAGGTACTTCTTCATTGTAACACAATTTTATGGCAAATCTTCGAGCTTTTAAAAACGTTTAATTGGAAACAGCAAGACTTTCCTGTTGAAAAATGTTTAATTATGACTTGGATAAAAATATTTTTTTTAGAATTTCCCGAAATTTTCAATGGAAAATCCACAATTTTCACTGTAATTTTAACAAAAATCAGTAGAAATTATCAAATCTTCATTGTAAACAACAAATTTTCTTTAGGTTTCTTTTGGAAAAGAAATCTTCTCCAACCCCTACAATTCATGTTATTTTTTGTTTGTAGTTTGATGTTAATGCTTATAGTTTTTTTATGTTATCAACCAACATTTTTCATGAAATATCCTCAAATATTCTATACAAAATTGCGATGTTTTTAAGTAAAATCCTCTAATTTTTAGTAATATCTGAGTAATAGAGTAATATTATATCTCGAACTTTTTACACAAAACACAAAATTTATATAGATCAGTCTGTAAATTTCCAACATTTTGCATGAAAAACTGCAACTATTTCGTTACGTTTTCATGCAAAAATCCACAATTTTGTACACAAAATAAAAGCGTTTTTAATTAAAGTCGTATTTCTATAATTTATGCAAAATTTTAACTGTAGATTATTTAAACATTGACATTAAAAGGATACCATTTTTGTACCTTGGCTACTGATTTAAGTGGTCGAAAAAAATTAAAACATAAAATCAACTTCCAAAAAGGATCAGTTTACCCCTTTTTGGCCAAAAACAAAAGGTTGCAGGGAATATTATTTTCAAAAATCTCAGGGTTTTGTTAGTTTTGCTATAATAAACGAGTTCCACCAAGTCTCGTTGGTTTTACCAATAGTTACCTACTTTTGTCCAGATTGATTCCACTATATACTCTGTTTCATTTTTATTTTTAAGTAAGTTGGCTCTGTTAGTGTGATAGTTTTATTGGCCAATGTAAAAAGTCACTAGACTAGAAAAAATGTGTTATATATATAAAAAAAAGAGGATATATTTTATGACAGTGGGCAATGTTGCCATCAAATTGAGTATCTATTGAGTACAGAATTTATTATTATTTTTATTATATTATTTATTATAATTAATATTATTTATTATTATTATTATATATTATATTATACCGGGTGATTCAAGTTTTATTACCAGGCCAAAAATGGCGACTTCTAATTGAAATAAAAAATCCAAAATAAGTACACATGTTTAGATATTGATGAAGCCCAATCTGACGATAAAAAATAATAATTTTAACCATCCGGTAGTTTATACGTTATTTCACAAAGAATTCGTAATTTTATTTATATAGTTTTTGTCAGAACATATTTTAATGCTATTCCAAACATTCCAGTGTAATCCAAGTCAAAAAAATTGCACCAATTATTGAATTAAGTGAATTTTGTGCTACCAGTATCTACCTATAATGGATCTATGCTACCTATAATGGATTTTATGGGTTTTATGATAGGGCCGTACCCAATCCGTCCTGCAAGGCCTGTTCAACCCACGGGCCACTGGCGGTATCATAAAAAGTCATAAAACGTTCCAACCGCACCCGCGGTCAATGCTTTGTAGGGTTCTTGACTTTCAAAATCATAAATCATACCGAGGAAAGTTGGTCAGTAATGTAAAAAATGGTTTAATTTGAAATCTAATAATTTTCGTTAATTTTTGATTTCATAAATGGGTTCTATGAATAAAATAAAACAGTTTAGGGCAAAAATAACGATAGAGAATTTGGCCGAAAAAGAGTTTTTTTTAAATTTTATAACCGTCTATATAATTATATCGAAAAAGGAAAACTACCTTTCCATAGATTAGTATCAGACCTATATAAATCCAATTTTTTATATTTTTTGGGCAACTCCACATGCCTTTTTAGGTGGATGGTAATAAAACTTGAAACACCCGGTATAATTATAGATTATATTGTATTAATTATTATATAATTAATATAATAAAAAAACAGTACAGTTGAATGATTGAAGCAATAATTTAATTATTTTCATATATGAATTAGGCAACGTTGTTAGAAATCTGACATTTAATTTTTTTTTTCACTGTCAGATAATTTTTGTTATTGTTCATGTGTAAAACTTTATGAAATGAAAGCACAGGTTTCTTAGTTAAATATAAAAATGTTTAAGAGTTTAAGTACCTTAATTACTCAACTAACCTGAAAATTCCGTATTTTGTTTGAGATCCTCAAGCACCTCCGGTTTAAGCTTGCTATTTTGCTTTCCCATGACTAGAACTGTTTTGATCCTCTTCTATCTATCTACTGCGTATTTTCTTTAATTTTCGCGTCCCTGTGGAAAGATAACATGAAGTGGGGCCATGTAAGAAACGAAAAATCGGCAAATATGTATATCATTTAATTAATTGTAATATTTAGTGATAAAAATTCAAAGTAACTTTATATCTGCCATCAATGTATGTGTTATATATCCTACGATAGCTGCGACTGGCCTCAATATCATCTACATTAACTATCCAGAAGCGGTGAGATTTCTCAGCTGGATTTCCCTTTGGTCAGATTTTAATTGACAAAACTACACATCACATAATAATTTTAAAATGAAATCTCATCACTTCCTCACAATCATTATGATGTACATAAGTAAACATTTATATAGAATGGTACAATTAATATCTTACAGTATGTGCAAGTAGAAAAATACGAATCATAGTAAATGGGAGTAACAAAACATATAGTTACAGAGACATTTCAATTGGACCATTTGTTTTCCTTATAAAGCCTAGTTAAATTATCTGTTTCTACAATATTTCTCTGTAATTATATGTTTCCTTAAGAAACGCTTTCTCAATTATATTAGAAGATAGTTTCTAGAACATAATTAGATTCTCACGACGCAAAGTAAAACGAAAAACAGCTATGACCTACGAATATTCCGTATGCTTGGCGAGGAGCGTTGGAAAATGGAACATTACAAACTCAAACGACAGGTGTCCATAAATATAATTGTGCACTATATGTATTAGATACAGATATGTTTAGGATGAAGGAAGTTGCTCGCTAATGACGATAACACACAGACACGTGTGTTATCTTCATTTGCAAGTCAGAAATTGTCAAACGCATTCAATTCGGAAAGGTGAGCTATACAAGGTAGAGACACATTCATGATATGCTTAAAATATGTTTAATACATTCAAATGTGAACATCTAGTTGAAACGCGCATATTGAGTGACGACAGCTGCCGGTTTATAGGAAATTCCGGTCAGATAACACCGAATATTCTATTCTTCATCGTAGCTTTTACGCGTTTGTTCTCACGAATGCCGACGAATTAAAACCGCACCACATTAATAAATGCAAGTACGTATATCTACACAGCAACTTATTCTGACCATTACACAATGTTGCGCTTACAAGCAAATAAACAGTGAGTGAGGGCGAAACGAAACAACTTACCATTACTTGAAACTATATCAAAATTACCACCGTAAGCAGACTTGCCAATAAATAAAGATAGTGTACAATGAAAATGAGGTCGATGTGTTTCACTCTTACCAGTATGGAATGACGGATGGTTTCGTTTGGTTCTATGTTTAGGTTCCAAATAGTTTTCCCGATCAATTCCCAAATCACAACTAAATCATCTATACAAACGTATTCGATCGAAACGATTTTTATTAAATCAAAACAGTTAATTGAAATAGGGTAATTTTTTTCTCGACTAAGCAACAACTATGGCGCCAGCATTTTAGACAATTCTTCATCCTGTAAACATCCTTTCAGAAACTCGTCCTGCGTTAGCTGGCCATCGTTGTTCTCGTCCATTTTCGCGAATATATTCTTAGCCCTCTCCTCTGCAGAGTCCGCAGGTCTGTTCGATGAACATGCACCTAACATGTCGTATATAGCCTGTAATTTAATAAAAATGAAATGGCACCATTCAACAACGCATCTACACGCAAACAAACACCAAAGACAACAACAAAATTTCACTGCAAATATGTTATTAATTCGTAATTAGTGGGTATTCAAAAATCATGGTTTAAATCCCACCAACCATGATTTTTGAATACCCATGATTAAAATCAAGATTCAAAGAATTGATTGATTCAACAAAGAAAATGATTCAATAAATCTTTGATGAAAGTCATGATTTAAATCAAATGTTTTTTTTTAAATAAATCATTGATTTAAATCAAATGATTTTTTTTAAATAAATCATTGATTTAAATCAAATGATTTTTTTTAAAAATAAATCATTGATTTAAATCAAATGATTTTTTTGTAAATAAATCATTGATTTAAATCAAAATTGATTTTATTAAAAGAATAATTGCACTGTTTATGCATTCCAATAGGTGAACAATTAAACATATAATGCGACTATAGAGTTGCATGGTTTAAAGTAGATAATTGTAAGTAAGCAAAATATTTGTCTTTTCTTCCATTTTTGGTCGATCACATCCTACAGATATATCGACATATTTAGATCATCGATTCTTGCACAGAGCATTGCGAAAACATGTAAATCCCACACGATTTTCCGCACAATTAAAAAACGCAGCGTGATAAAATGCAGTACTCCTGATGTACCGACTCCTAGTTTTTTTGTCATAGAGCGTCAAAAGCCTTGGCAAATTTTGCATTTATTTTTGCTGTAATTTTAGACAATTTTTTACAAAATATTTAGATTTTTGACCAAAAGTGAAACATAGTAAACCCAGAATTTTTTCAAATATTTGCATTAATTTTTCATCGCATTTAATATTTTTATAAATTTTTCACTTCTGCTACAAATGAAATGAGAGCCAAATTTACCATCTGTTTTCATGAAATTTGCAAAATTGCCGAACATTTTGACTGTTCATTTTATTTGGTTTAAGAATTTTTATTTTTTATTTTACATAGTTTTCTACATTTTTTAATGAAAATAAAATGAAATTCAGTAACATAATAATGAGAACATGATATACAAATGAAAAGACAACCAAATTTTCCATCTGTTTTCATGAAATTTGCAAAATCACCGATAATTTTGACTGTTTATTTGGTTTAAGAATTTTTATTTTTTATTTTACATAGTTTTCTACATTTTTTAATGAGAATAAAATGAAATTCAGTAACATAATAATGAGAACGCGATATACAAATGAAAAGAGAACCAAATTTTCCATCTGTTTTCATGAAATTTGCAAAATCACCGATAATTTTGACTGTTTATTTGGTTTAAGAATTTTTATTTTTTATTTTACATAGTTTTCTACATTTTTTAATGAGAATAAAATGAAATTCAGTAACATAATAATGAGAACACGATATACAAATGAAAAGAGAACCAAATTTTCCATCTGTTTTCATGAAATTTGCAAAATCACCGATAATTTTGACTGTTTATTTGGTTTAAGAATTTTTATTTTTTATTTTACATAGTTTTCTACATTTTTTAATTAGAAAAAAATGAAATTCAGTAACATAATAATGAGAACACGATATACAAATGAAAAGACAACCAAATTTTCCATCTGTTTTCATGAAATTTGCAAAATCGCCGATAATTTTGACTGTTTATTTGGTTTAAGAATTTTTATTTTTTATTTTACATAGTTTTCTACATTTTTTAATGAGAATAAAATGAAATTCAGTAACATAATAATGAGAACGCGATATACAAATGAAAAGAGAACCAAATTTTCCATCTGTTTTCATGAAATTTGCAAAATCACCGATAATTTTGACTGTTTATTTGGTTTAAGAATTTTTATTTTTTATTTTACAGTTTTCTACATTTTTTAATGAGAATAAAATGAAATTCAGTAACATAATAATGAGAACACGATATACAAATGAAAAGAGAACCAAATTTTCCATCTGTTTTCATGAAATTTGCAAAATCACCGATAATGTTGACTGTTCATTTTATTTGGTTTAAGAATTTTTATTTTTTATTTTACATAGTTTTCTACATTTTTTAATTAGAAAAAAATGAAATTCAGTAACATAATAATGAGAACACGATATACAAATGAAAAGAGAACAAAATTTTCCATCTGTTTTCATGAAATTTGCAAAATCACCGATAATTTTGACTGTTCATTTTATTTGTTTTAAGAATTTTTATTTTGCAAACAGCAGTTTTCTATATTTTGTATTATTTGCTCCTATTTTTTTAGTCATACTGCGTCTTCAAATGAACATGTATTGGCATTGACAACACAACAATATTAAATTATTACCTAAAACTTCATGTAATCACGAAATTTGCAAAATCACCGAAAATTTTGACTGTTCGTTTAATTCGTTTTAAGAATTTTTATTTTGCCAAAAGCAGTTTTCTATATTTTTTATTACTTATCCTATTTTCTGTCATAGAGCGTGTTCCAATGAAACACTTTTTTGGCATTCACAACAGCAATTTTAAATTATTACCTAAACCTTTAGTGAACATCATTTCTTTTATTATTACATATCGTAAATTTACAATTACAATTTTTTTTGCATAATTATAATATTTACTAAAGTTTCAGATGATCATCTGATACCATTTTCTCATTATTTTGTTACTGAATTTCATTTTTTCTGGTTATCAGTTCATAATTATCATTATCTAATTTGCCAAATTTGCGAATACAATAGTTCATTTATTCTAATTCAAACTTTCATAAAATTAGTCATAATTATTTGTATCTCATGTGCCAAATTTGCGAATACAATAGTTTATTTATTCAAATTCAGTTTGTCATCAAATTAGTCAAATTTTAACTTTTCCCCCTGTTCCAAAACTTTTTTATTTTTGAAAATGTTATTGTAAAATTTTGCATTTAGTTTTGCTGTAATTTTAGACGATTTTTTACGAAATATTTAGATTTTTGACCAACAGTGAAATATAGTTAACCCAGATTTTCAAGTTTTCTCCAATAATTGAAATAATTTATCATCGCATTTCATATTTTTATAAATTTTTCACATCTGCTACAAATCAAATGGAACCCAAATTTTCCATCTATTTTTATGAAATTTGCAAAATCACAGAAATGTTTGACTATTCGTTTTATTTGTTTCAAGAATTTTTATTTTGCCAACAGCAGTTTTCTATATTTTTTATTATTTACTCCTACTTTTTTTTAGTCATAATGCGTCTTCAAATGAAACATTTTTTTGCATTGAAAACAACAATATTAAATTAGTACCTAAAACTTAAGTGAACATTATTTCTTTTATTATTACATATCGTAATTTTATAAAATAATTTTGGTTTGCAAAATTATAATGTTTACTAAAGTTTCAGATATATCTGATATCATTTTGTTACTGAATTTATTTTTTTCTAGTTATTTGTTCTAATTATTAGTCTAGTTGCTCATAATAATGTTTATCTTATTGTCCAAATTTGCGAATACAATAATTCATTTATTCAAAATCAGATATTCCTAAGATTAGTCAAATTTTGATAGTTTAAAGACAAAATAGTCTTATCAAAATTATAAACTTTTCCACCTGTTCCAAAACTTTATTATTTTTGAAAATGTTATTGACACATTTTGCTGTAATTTTTAACATTTTTTTTTTGCGAAATATTTAGATTTTTGATCAATATTTACCCGATTTTCGAATTTTCTCCATTTGAATTAATTTATCATCGCATTTCATAATTTTATACATTTTTCACATCTGCTACGAATGAAATTGTTTTTTGTTTGGAAGTTTTCGATCTATTTTCATGAAATTTGCAATATCACCGAAATTTTTGACTATTCGTTTTATTTGTTTTAAGAATATTTATTTTTCAAACAGCAGTTTTCTATATTTTTGATTATTTACTCATATTTTTTAGTCATAGTGCACCTTCAAACGAAACATTTTTGCACATTCATTTTTCAACTAATAATTTCACCGAAGTTTTAGGTAATAATTTTATATCATGTTTTCTTTCAAATGTTGTGGCTTCTTTCAAGGAGATGTCAAGTTTTTTATCATAATTTGCAAAATTTCCGTCAAAACATTAAGAATTGTAGGTATTGATTGATAGTGTTTTCTCGATATCGATAGATATTTTGAAACATGTAATGTAATGTTTATGTTTTGAAACATAAATTTCAATTATTACGTATTGCACATTTTCAAAATATTTTTTTGCCAATTATATTTGGCAACTTATACTAAAGTTTCAGATAATAATCGGAAAATATTTTCTCATTATTTGATTACTGAATTCCATTTTGTTTAGTTATTGGTTTGCACTTAAAGAGGAAGCAGATGCAAGTAAAATTAATGATTTTTTTTTAACTTAAATCGCTATGTAAATCAATTGATTTAAATCACATCTACCCTGGCAAAAACTAATCAGAACAATAAACAAAATCAAAAATATAACAAAATCATTATTTTTATATAAAAAAAAAAAAAGTAATGAATTTTTTTGAATCATGATTTATTCCAACCCTGCCAAATAGTAATAACTTATAAATAAAAATAATTCTGTAAAATTTATATCGCATTATAACATTTTTATTTTTACGTTTATAATGTAATTAGGTTTTTTTAAATTCAATCGATTTTTGATTATTTGTTTTTTATATGATTTACTACTGTCAATATTTGATTATTATTTCGTTGTATGGTTATTTACCAAATGCCTATTTCTGCTAATCTGACACATTTTGTTATTACGATGATTGTTAAAGGCAGATGATTGAAAATAAATGAATCATCAAAGTTTCAGTAAATGCAGTAAATGCAATAAATTGGATATAAAATAGTTTACGTTACATGAATTTAAGGGAGGGTGGATGGGCACACTATAATCATCCCCTTATTTGATCCAGCTACAATTGGAATCATCAATTTATTGAGACGAAATCATAAATTTGCTGCATGATTAAAAACTGTGTTGTAGCAAAATATCTAGTTACAGCTAACAAGCAGAATTTATGGGATAATTATACCTATGCCCACCCACCCACCTTCCAATTGTATTTTAATAATGATTAACACTCGATCTATAATTGCTTCTCAAAGATGATTATTGAAATGTAGATGATTACCACCAATAAATGAATCATCAAAGTTCCAGTCATTGCAATAAATTGGATGTTAAATTCTTTGCGTTGCTTGACATTTAAATTGGAGGGTGGGTGAGTATACTATAATCATCCCCTTATTTGATCCAGCTACAATCGGAATCATCAATTTATTGATACAAAATCATAAATTTGCTGGATGATTAAAAATTGTGTTGTAGAAAAATATATAGTTACAGCTCACACGTAGAATTTAGGGGATGATTATACCTGTGGCCACCCACCCACCCTCCAATTGTATTTTAATAATGATTAATACTAGATCTATAATTGGTTTTCAAAGATGATCATTGAAACTTAGATGATTACTAATAAATGAATCATTAAAGTTCCAGTCATTGCAATAAATTTGATGTAAAACTATTTGCGTTGTATGACATTTAAATTAGAGGGTGGGTGGGTATACTATAATCATCCCCTTATTTGATCCAGCTACAATTAGAATCATCAATTTATTGATACAAAATCATAAATTTGCTAGATGATTAAAAATTGTGTTATAGAAATATCTATAGCTATAGCTGACTCGTAGAATTTAGAGGATGATTATACTTGTGACTTACTGGATGATTTACTGGATGATTAAAAATTGTGTTATAGAAAAATCTATAGTTATTGCTGACACGTATAATTTAGAGGATGATTTTACTTGTGACTTACTGGATGATTTACTGGATGATTAAAAATTGTGTTATAGAAAAATCTATAGTTATTGCTGACACGGATAATTTAGAGGATGATTATACTTGTGACTTACTGGATGATTTACTGGATGATTAAAAATTGTGTTATAGAAAAATTTCTAGTTATAGCTGATACGTAGAATATAGATAGAGGATGATATTTATATTTATTTAATTATTTTACATAATACTAATTACACAATGATCTACTAAAACAATAATTAAACAGCATTCAAGAAAACTGTGTATGCACTAAAATAGTATATGACATATACTTGAAAAGTGTATGTCTCAAAATAGACTTGAAAATATTGAGCAATTGTCGTGAAAATATGCAAAAAAAAAAACTAAAAATGTGCAAAATTATGGAAAATGTGTATAAATAATCTTTTATAAAACAAATGCTTTTAGGAGTGTGTTTACATCATTTTTTACCAGTTTTATTTATTATATTGATTTTATTCTTCGCTATTTTATACGTACTGCAATATTTAAATAAACAAAATATAATAAAGATAAAGATCTTTTATTTATATATTACCAGTACGTATAAAATAACGAAGAAAAATATAATGATTTTTTTCTACGTTATTATAATATTTTGTTTAATTGTTGTTGTTGTTGAATTTTTTTTTTTTTTTGTAAAAACATAACTGTCCCAGCCCTATGACAAACGTGTTAAATGTTTTCTTTATTTTGAAACTAGGAAACTGCGAAATTTTCGTGAAAATATGCACAAAAAAAACTAAAAATGTGCAAAAATATGGAAAATATGTATAAATATTCTTTTATACAACAAATGCTTTTAGTAGTGTGTCGTCCATTTTTTACCAGTTATATTTATTATATTGATTTTATTCTTCGTTATTTTATACGTACTGCATTATTTAAATAAACAAAATATAATCAAGATAAAAATATTTTATTTAAATATTACCAGTACAAATAAAATAACGAAGAAAAAAAATCATATAATAAAAGCTTTAAAAAACAAATTGTTTGTAAAAACATAACTATCCTAGCCCTATGACAAACGTGTTAAATGTTTTTTGTATTTTGAAACTTGGAAACATTGCGAAATTTTCGTGAAAATATGAACAAAAAAATTAAAAATATTGCAAAAATTTGTTTTTGTAAAAACATAACTATCCTAGCCCTATGAAAAACGTGTTAAATGTTTTCTGTATTTTGAAACTTGGAAACATTGCGAAATTTTCGTGAAAATATGCACACAAAAATTAAAATGTGCAAAAATATGGAAAATATGTATGAATATTGTTTTATAAAACAAATGCTTGTAGTTGTGTTTCGTCCATATTTTACCAGTTATATTTATTATATTGATTTTTTTCTATGTACTGGTAATATTTAAATAAACAAAATATAATAAAGATAAAAATATTTTCTTAAAAATTAATTAAATCAACGCTTTTACATTTCTTTTTTGTAAAAACTTCAACGCTTGATAAAAAATCAAAGGCCAATTCATAATAATTAATAACAACATATTATTTTCAAGTGAATTCAAGATGTATGAACATTGAATTCATATGCTCCTGATGATGGTTGTTCATAACCGAAACTAGTCAGGCGAAAGAAAAAAATCATAAAATAAAACAAAAATAAATATTATTTACCAGTAACTACTAAATATAACAACCTTAAAAATATTATGGGTTATTAGATCCAGAATAACTAAAACGTAATAACTTTAGTAGCTTTAAACAATTTAATTCAATATTTATATTCTCCATTAAGAGATGATATTATTTAAAAGTTAATAATATATAAATAATAAGGCGGAAAGACCCCATATGGGGTCGATAGCCCAATAAAGATCGATTATATATATTTATATATATATATAAATAATAAAATAATGTTTAATTTAATTTTTGATATAGTTTCATATAAAGAAGGAAGAAAACAATAAAAATATAGTTTAATTTAGATAAATATAATGATATTAATTACTTTAATTTTATATTAATTTTTTTTTAAACTACTCGTCAAATATTATCGTATTTTTAATAATTATTTATCTTTTTATTACCCTAATAATATAAACATTATTAATCAGTTAGTTAGGGCAACTTGTATTACTGTTAAAAATCTAAAAATACTTATATTATTTAATTTAATATTAACATTATTAAACAGTTAGTTAGTACTACGTGTATTACTATTAAATATCTAAAAATACATAGTTCTTATTTAGTACTTGAGACATTCTACATTGTCTGTATTTTTATTCGTTTGTTCCTGAAATTAGCTGTGATAAAAATGATTGCAAGGTACTCACTCAACACTGAAATAGCTTCGTTAGCATAACAATAAGTTGACTAAACGTTTTATATTTAGAATTAGGTGTGAACACGTAGGATAATTATTTATAGATAATAAAAAGACACCTTCTAGTTACTAGCCTAATTAAGTCATCTAATTGGGCAATTATTATTAAAATTGTAGTTACAACAAATTCTATCAATTTTTCAAGATAGATTATTGAACTTGAAACATTGATACAATTTTATATAACTACAAATTCTATATATTTTTCAAGATAAATTATTAAACTTGAAAAATTGATAGAATTTGTTATAACTACAAATTCTATCTATTTTGCAAGTTAGATGATTAAACTTGAAAATTTGATAGAATTTGTAGTAATAACAATTTCTATCAAATTTTCAAGTTCAATAATCTAACTTGAAAAATATATTGAATTTGTAGTTATAACAAATTCTAACAATTTTTCCAATTCTATATATTTTTGAAGTTAAATTATTGAACTTGAAAAGTTGATATAATTTGTTATAACTACAAATTCTATATATTTTTCAAGATAAATTATTAAACTGAAAAGGTAGGGCTGAAAGACGAAAATCAATAGCCCATTTCATATATCATATCATATCATATCATATATCAATATAATAAATATCATCACCATTTATGTATGTATGTTATGTATAATATGTATATATGAAATAAGTATAAACTAAATCAGGGACTCTAGAATTATGAAATAAATGAAAGTCGCAAAATAGTGCAGTAAAACAAAACGCAAATTAGTTTATGATTTATATTCCAAAACTAAAATGATGCATGTACCATAACAAAACACCAAAAATAGATTTTCGCTGAAACATTTGATTTACGGTTTGCAAAAGTTTCGCGGACGAAAACAGAAAATAATAAACAGACCTCAGCGGTGTGGCTCACCTGTACTATTTTAGTCATCTCTTGAATGTCTATGACGCCATTGCCATCAACATCATACATACGGAATGCCCACTTAAGTTTTTCCTCGGGTGTGCCGCTCGACGTAACATCGATCGCAAGTAGAAACTCCTGTGTATAAATGAACTGTATTAATAATGTATGCTACACCAGAGGCAAGAGCCTCTATTTATTATTTCGCGCCGCTTAAGAAACAACAATAAACAATGAGCGATTATCGTCCACTAAAATGGCGAAAATGCCAGGTAAAAATATGCAAATTAATATCACGTACTTTTTCGCATTAGTTAGCGAAATACAAGAGTGTTCATTTCGCTTTGTCATCATATGTGTGATAAATATGTGCCACTAACTTTGTTAATAGAATACGCTTATCGTCGTAAAATACGATACTTACATATTAAAACTAATAATTAATAATTATAATTAATAATAATAATAATAATTAACCATTAAACATAGTTATTTTGAATGGAAACATTAACACTTGATATAGACGGTGTAACAAATAATACCTTTTCTTAGATCTAATTAAACAAATTGGCAAATTTGAAATTTCAATTTTCGGGATATATTATTATATACGATATAATTGTAAGGTTAGGAAAGGCGGAAATACCCCATTGATGGTCGATAGCCTAATAAAGATCGTTTACATATAATTCCCATAAAAATAACAGGTCGATAGCCTAACAAAGATCGTTTACATATAATTCCCATAAACATAACAAAACGCTCTTCAATGGAATAAACCATGTTAGTGCTGCCAAATTGACAGTATTACATTATTATAATACATCAAATATGTTTTCCGACTCTCTTTATCGAGCTCTATATGATCTATCTGGTTCTTTATCTTATAATCTATATTATCTATATCTATACTATATTTATCTATAATTTGTTTTCGAGTAATAGCTTGATTGGCTTTTTTTTTTAATGGCAACCCTATATTTTCCTTGGTTTCGTTGATACTGGCTTTTCTTTTAATGACAAGCCTATATTTTCCTTGGTTGTGTTTATACTTTCCTTAATTATCAAAATGACACCATAAATATGTAGGCATCTTACCCAAGAAAACTTATCTATTTCATAAGTCCATCATAAGTCCATAAGTACAGTATAACTGTTCCAAAAGTGACTAAATTCAAGAATGGCAATTAAATGGGTCTGCCTATTATTTGCTATATTAGGTCGAGGCTCTTCTAACTTAGACCGTCTAATATGGGCGTGAGTGATATGGGCACTTAGCACCTTTTGGCTCTCCACTTCTTGTTCATAAGTTTGTCTTGTGAATGTAAACAAGAAGACGAGACACATTAATATGTATCTGCGATATGTCCTAGAGATATCGATTTGACTGTTATTTGATTGCTGTGTGTGATCAATTTCTGTTATAAAAATATTGTAATTCAGCCTAAAATGGTCAATTTACTAGAATATTCTGCATAAAATGCATATTGGCAGGCAAATTTATTTCTAATAATATTTTTCCTATTTTAGATTTAAATATGAAACTATGAAGTTTCGTTTTATCCCCATAATTCTCTTCAATACACGATCCATTATTGTCTGAACTATTATTATTAGTTGTAGCAATATAATAATAATAATAATAATAATCCCTACTACTCCTGATGATATATATATATATATATATATATATATATATATATATATATATATATATATATATATATATATATATATATATTTTATTGAATTAACTAGTCAATGCCCACAGACAGTAAATACAGACGGAGTACAGACATTAAATACATATTATAAATACCATAATTCCATAAAAATATTATAAAATATATAATATAATAGTTATTAAAATAGTAATATCAGATAAAAGTGGAAATTTTAATAACTACATGAATTTACGACATTTACACGTGAAATTATACACGTGGAATTATGTTTATTATAGAATTCTATCAAATATCAAATTTGAAGAAAATGCACCAGAATTTTCGCTGTGTACTCAACTTATTAAATTTTTAATAATGAATACTATTAGACAATGCCCAATACTTCCAATACTTCAAATTGAAGTTTACATTAATTTCAATAATTAAGTGAATTTACACTTCGGTGTAAGAGGGTCGTTGGTTTCGTACATTTTTCTGAAAATATGAGAAAAATTCTCTTTATAAAATATCGAATAACTTTTTTTGAAAGATTTATCAATATTAAATGAAACTCATTTTGATTGCATATTTTGTAGTTTGAAAATTTCCATAATCTCCATAAAACTAGTTTTTTTTATTATTTATTTTCTTATTTATTCATAAATCTCTTTGATAATTTCTAACACCTTTATAAAATGTATAACTTTACTGAAAGCGGTCATATTTTATTCAAAATGCTGAAAGTTCAGCATATTTATGTCTGTCTGTTTATCTGTTTTCCTGCTATGTGAACGTATCTATCTGTATTTTCTGTACAGCACATACTAAAAAAATCATATATGCGCTTTTAAGAAAAATCGATTTAGACAAAGTAGTTTTCGAAGTCATGTAATATTTCTTTAATATTTCAAACTATTCCTCAAATTCTCAATAAAACGGTACAAATGTAAAAATTGTCAAGAAAACGGCACAAATGTAAAATTGAAATGTAAAAAAATTGAGATCGAAATAGGTTGGATTTATCAATATTAAATGAAACTAATTTTGATTGCATATTTTGTAGTTTGCAGTTTTTTTAAAGCGTTTCTTAAGCTAACTTCAAAAACCACTTTTTCTGAATCGATTTTTCTTAAAACCTGAAATATTATTTCTGTATTACTAAGTCTGAACTATACGGACAGCCTAGAGATACGTTCACATAGCAGATAAACAGACATACATAAATATGCTAAACTTTCAGCATTTTCAATAAAATGCAGGGTTGGAACAAATCACGATTTCAAAATAAAATAAAATATCAATGATTTTTTTTTAAAGAAATCATAAAAATCAAGGTTTTTATTTTTTTTTATTTCTGTTCAGATTTACATATAATCATATTTTTATTATATTTTCCTGATTTTGGAGATTTGCAGTTAAATTACGAAGGAAGTTAAAATGTCAAGAATATTAATAAAAATATGAAAAGGAACCAAATAAGTGAAAAGACAAAAAAAAAATGTAGTTTTATGGATATTAAAAATTTTCAAACTACAAAATATGCAATCAAAATATCAAGAAAGTTAAAGTACCCAAAATTTTAATCAATATGTTAATGTTTAACTGCCATATTTTGTAATAGTTTCAATATTTTTCAAAAAGTTATGATATAAAAAACTGTTTTCGAATATTCCTCATATATATAAAAAAAAACTCCAAACAATTTTGGATTAAGTAATACCAACAATAAATATATCAAATAAGTTAAAATACACAGAATTGTAATCAAAATACCAAAAGAAACTAAATGAAGTGAAAAACTAGAATATTTTATGTTAATTTTTTTGTAGATTGAAAATTTTTAAACAACAATCATAAGTATGCAATCAAAATATCAAAAAAGTTAAAATACCTAGAATTTGAATTAATATGTTAATGCTAAATTGCCACAAAACGAAGTTGCAATGATAGTTTTACAATATTCCACAAATTTTCAGAAAACTTTACGAAACTGACCAATCATCTACAAAACTTGTGTTTATTATCAACTATGTACACCACTTTTTCTGAATTGAATCTTTTTTTTAATAGCTAATATCGAAAGAAACTAAATAAAGTGAAAAACTAGAATATTTTATGTTAATTTTTTTGTAGATTAAAAATTTCCAAACTTCTCAAAATATAAAAAAAGTTTTAAAAAAAACAGAATTTGAATCAATATGTTAATGTTTAATTGCCATAAAATGTGATTGTTTCAATGTTTTCAAAAAAGTTATGTTGCAATGAGAGTTTTAGAATATTTCACAAATTTTCAGACAAATTTTCGAAAGTGACGAAAATATCTGCAAAATTTTTGCAAAATTGCAAAACTCTGCAAAATTTGATAAGTAATAAAATTTGAAACCCTGAATATTAATCAGTATGTTATACGCCATAAAATCTAATTGTTTCAATGTTCCCAAAAACTTGTATTACAATAATAGTTTTAGAATATTCCTCAAATTTTCAGAAAATTTTTATTATCAAACTAAATACACTAAAACTTCGAACAGTTTTGGATTTAGTAATACTAAATAAAACATTATTTGGTTTAGAAAAATTTAATACTCCTTATAAGAAAGAGACAAAGAGAACAATCTCTATTAGGCTATTGGCCTTTTGCTTTTCCGCCTTATTCCTCACAATTTTCTGAGGAATATTTCTTGAGGAATTTGAGGAATATTTCAGAATATTCCTTAAATTCTCAGAAAACTGTACAAAAGTACAACAAATCTGCAAAATTTGATTTAAAAAAATAAATCCTTAAATTTTAATGAATATGTTAATGCTTACAAGCCATAAAATGTAATTGTTTCAATGTTTTAAAAAGTTATGTTTTAAAAATAGTTTGAAATATTCTAGAAATATTACATCGAAAACCACTCAAACCACTGTCTGAATCGATTTTTCTTAAAAGCTTAAATATGATTTTTTTTTAAGCCAGTGCTGGACAGAGAACACAGACAGATACGTTCGCATAGCAGATAAACAAATACACATACAGATAAATATGCTAAATTTTCAACATTTTCAATCAAACATGACGACTTTCATTAAAGTTATGACGTTTTATAAAAGTTTGATGAATTGCCAAAGAGATGCATATGGAGACTGAAAATATGCAGACAAACTGTGAAGAAAGTTAAAAAAATATCAAAAGAAAGCAAAGAAAGTGAAAACGCAGAAAAAAATACTGTAGTTTTATGAAGATTATTGAAATTTTTAAACTACAAAACATGCAATCAAAATTAGTTTAATTTAATATTGATAAATCGAACCTATTTGGAATCTCTTTTTGTTTAATCAAATTTTGCAGATTTGTTTTACAGTTGTACAGTTTTCTTGAAAATTTGAGGAATAGTTTGAAATATTCCAGAAATATTACAGAGGTTTTTTTAACTAACTTCCAAAACAACTTTTTTTAAACGATTTTTCTTAAAAACTTAAATATTATTTTTTAATCTAAGCTGTATAGAGAGCACAGACAGATACGTTCACATAGCAGATAAATAAATGCACAGACAGACGTAAATATGCTAAATTTTCAGCATTTTCATTCAAATATGATGACTTGCAATAAAGTTATGCGACATTTTATAAGGGTTTCAGAAATTGCCAAAGAGATTTATGGAGACTGAAAATATGCAATCTAAATATCAAGAAAGTTAAAATGTCCACAATTTTAATCAAAATATCAAAAGAAAGCAAAGAAAGTGAAAAACGTGAAAATTTTATTGCAGTTTTATTGAGATTGAAAATTTTCAAACTACAAAGTATGAAATCAAAATATCAAGAAAGTAGTGTCCAGAATTTTAATCAAAATATCAAAATAAACCGTTAAATATGTTATACGACATTTTATAAAATGTTCTAGAAACTGTGACAGAGATTTATGAATCAAAATATCTAAAGAAACCCAAGAAAGTGAAAAACAAAACAAAATTACTACAGTTTTACGGAGATTGATCATTTTCAAGTAATATTTTTTTAATATTTCAATCTGTTCTTCAAATTCTCAGAAAACTGTACAAATGTAAAACAAATCTGCAAAATTTGACCGAAAAAAATCGATACTCCAAATACGTTGGATTTATCAATATTTAATATTAAAGAAATATTAAACAAATATTAAATGAAACTAATTTTGATGGCATATATTGTAGTTTGAACATTTTCAATCTCCATAAAACTACAGCATTTCTGTTTTGTTTCACTTTCTTGGGTTTCTTTTGGTATATTGATTCATAAATCTCTTTCACAGTTTCTGGAACCTTTTATAAAATGTCGTAAAACTTTATTGAAAATTTCATTTTGAAAATGCTGAAAGTTTAGCATATTTATGTCTGTCTGTTTATCTGCTATGTGAACGTATCTCTAGGCTGTCCGTATAGTTCAGATAAAATAATACAGAAATAATATTTCAGGTTTTAAGAAAAATCGATTCAGAAAAAGTGGTTTTCGAAGTTAGCTTCAAAAACGGTTAAAAAAAGCTGTGTAATATTTCTTGAATATTTCAATCTGTTCTTCAAATTCTCACAAAACTGTACAAACGTAAAACTAATCTGCAAAATTTGACCGAAAAAAATCGAGACTCCAAATACGTTGGATTTATCAATATTTAATATTAAAGAAATATTAAACAAATATTAAATGAAACTAATTTTGATGGCATATATTGTAGTTTGAAGATTTTCAATGTCCATAAAACTACTGTATTTTTGTTTTGATTTTCACTTTCTTTGGTTTCTTTTGATATATCGATTCATAAATATCTTTGACAGTTTCTGGAACATTTTATAAAATGTCGTATAAATTTATTGAAAGTGGTCATATTTTATTGAAAATGCAGAAAGTATAGCATATTTATGTCTGTCTGTTTATCTGCTATGTGAACGTATCTCTAGGCTGTCCGTATAGTTCAGATAAAATAATACAGAAATAATATTTCAGGTTTTAAGAAAAATCGATTCAGAAAAAGTGGTTTTCGAAGTTAGCTTCAAAAACGGTTAAAAAAAGCTGTGTAATATTTCTTGAATATTTCAATCTGTTCTTCAAATTCTCACAAAACTGTACAAACGTAAAACTAATCTGCAAAATTTGACCGAAAAAAATCGAGACTCCAAATACGTTGGATTTATTAATATTTAATATTAAAGAAATATTAAACAAATATTAAATGAAACTAATTTTGATGGCATATATTGTAGTTTGAAGATTTTCAATATCCATAAAACTACAGTATTTTTGTTTTGATTTTCACTTTCTTGGGTTTCTTTTGATATATTGATTCATAAATCTCTTTGACAGTTTCTGGAACCTTTTATAAAATGTCGTAAAACTTTATTGAAAATTGTCATATTTGATTGAAAATGCTGAAAGTTTAGCATATTTATGTCTGTCTATTTATCTGCTATGTGAACGTATTTCTAGGCTGTCCGTATAGTTCAGACTTAATAATACAGAAATAATATTTTAGGTTTAAGAAATATCGATTCAGAAAAAGTGGTTTTCGAAGTTGGCTTAAAAAACGCTTAAAAAAGCTGTGTAATATTTCTTGAATATTTCGATCTGTTCAGAAAATTCTCAGAAAACTATATAAATGTAAAACAAATCTGCAAAATTTGATTGAAAAAATCGAGACTCCAAATACGTTGGATTTATTAGGAATATTTAATATTAAACAACTATTAAATGAAACTAATTTTGAGTGCATATTTTGTAGTTTGAAGATTTTAAATCTCCATAAAACTACAGTATTTCTGTTTTGATTTTCACTTTCTTGGGTTTCTTTTGATATATCGATTCACAAATCTCTTTGACAGTTTCTGGAACCTTTTATAAAATGTCGTATAACTTTATTGAAAGTTGTTATATTTTATTGAAAATGCTGTAAGTTTAGCATATGTATGTCATTATGGTAATGTGTTTGTCTTCTGTGTGAACGTACTGTAACGTTATATTTTTTACGCACGGCGCAGCATATTGTCTGCAGCTGTGTAAGATCATGTATCATCCAACACTAATAAATATATTATTATTATTATTGAAGAAATTATTAATTTTTCATCAGCATTTTCATTTCTTCAAGTTATTCTGTCACCAATAAAAAATCTGTTAGTCAATCAGTCGCATATTTTGTGCGAATGTCTCAATTTAGTTGAAGTACTAACAGGTACTAATTAATAGGTACCATAATAATACTATAAGTATAACATTGGTAGTATTAGTAACATTAGTATAACAATACTAATAGTACTAACCCTAGGATAATCAAATCCTAGGGATCTTACAACAATTAATGTATTTCTCTGTTTATGTTTTTGTTTTAATGGGCATGGTCCCGTAAATAAATAAATAAATAAATTAAGATGTTCTATAGTTGTATATTTTTTCGTACTGTTTCAAATTTATTTATTGTTTAATACAATAAACGCAGCCTCACAATATTTAATTAGTATTATTAAATTAGCTATGATGCTAATTAGCATTGACAAACCTTGTAACGTAATAGATTCCTAAACTAATTTTCATTTATTTAAAACCAAACGTGTATAACGAAACATATGTGAGAGCGACATTATCTCGTACTAATCAATACAGTCTTCCATTCTCGCATATAAATCTGCATGTATGTGAATGAATTTCTCTTACCTGACACGCATCTAGAAAGCACTACAACCAATTAATTTCTACGTAGTTATACTGCGTAGATATGTATAAGTTATGCAGCTTTGTAACGACTTTGGGTTGCTTTGCATTTACAGCATAAGCCACTAATATAGGCATACCACGCAAACTACATACATACGAAATTCGGTCAAGGATGTCCTCCCAAGTGCATGCAGTTTCCGTAGATATAGAGCGCTTTGTACTTCACAATCACATATGCATTCTAAAATTAAACTTCAGACGCGCAAAACATAAAGTTGAAGATGGACTTGCCTTAAAATCGATGTATCCATTTTTGTCCATGTCAAAGGTGCGAAACACATGATCGCAGAATTCTTCGGCGTTGCCCGAAGGGAAGAACATCTTGTACATATCTACGAATTTGGCAGGCGTTAGTCGACCATTTGGACAGTCTTGCTGCAAAAAAGAGAGAAAAAAAATTAGTTAATCTAATTGTTCGACATAAATATGCAAGCAAACTGGCGCCAATTTATATTTCTTATTACAGCAATGTTCTATAAAGTCTATAAAAGATAAAAAAGAGAAATGGAAAAGATAAGTACAAACAAACAAAAAAATAGAAGATTATGAAAAATACAAAGAAAAGAAGGAGGAAGTCAACAAAAGTTGGAAACAGGGAAATGAAAAATGAAGAAAGGAGGAAGTCAAAAAGGAGGTAAAAGAAAAAAAAATGGGAAAGAAACCTAAAAAAAAGATGATGAAAAATACAAAGAAAAGAGAACAAAACGAATTCAATAATAAAAGAAGCAAAACAAAAGTCATCGACGAAATTTGGTGAAAGAATGAATGAGAATTTTGGGCAGAACCAAAAACTATTCTACGGAACACTAAAGCAACTAAAACAAAAAAAAAGAACACAACATGATGAACATGAAAGATAAAAATGGAACAATTATCATGAATGAAGACTCCTAAATTTATGCCACGAAGTTGTTGTTTACAACACCTTGTATAATCATTGCTTATGTCTTATAAATGTGTCGTAGATGTTTTTCTGATGATATTATGCGACCTAAGTATCTTAATTTGTGTATGCAAAAACGTTTTCTGTTGTTGCCTGTTTTGGACACAAACAAATTTGCAATATAAAATTGCTGACGAAATTCAACCCACAATACAATGGATGCCAACATCACCCACGTTCTTGCATACATATTAATTCCCTGCAATATTTGGTAACTTGCAGTTTGCAGTGACTGGTTTGGGTTGGCCGTGTATTGAATTATATATATCGAACGGCTATTCCTTTCTTTTTCATAAGTTACATGTGTAGGCGTGATTTGAATAACATTAGCTTATATCCTTCGCATTGTTACATTTTTGTGGTTATATATACGCATGGTATTGCTTGTGCGTGTTTTAAATGGTTTATTCGATTATTTCTGTGATAACATCGCGCCACAGAAGCGGGCTCATTTAAGCACGCCACAATTTCGTAATGTGAAATATAAATTCATAAACTTCTCAAGAAGTATATCAAACCATTGAAGACGTAATAAAATATAGTAATTAAGATAACGATCTAAGTATTTAGGGACACTTATTTTTGATTAAAATTTGCGTTGCGTTTGTTTGGATATGTTCCACAGAGTGACATTTCTGAAAACAACCGAATGTGCAGTTGATTTTGTTGATTTTGTTTATTTAATGATAACTCATTTCAGACGTGGTTAATTACAGCCACCAAGACGTCATACACCATTGAAAATAATTAGTGGTGAAATTAACTTTGAGAGCAGCAGAAAATAGCAACATTCACATCATTTCATAACGAGTTTAGAAATTACCAGAAAATGTTTTTTGAATTATTTTATTAAAGTACAAAATTTCTATAAAAAAGTTTCAACATACTTACTAATAATATTAAAGTATATAAATAAATATACTTAACTTTCAGTATTTTTTTTTAATAATCAATGAATTTACATAATACTTCATAAAGATTTTAGAAATTGCTAAAAAGTTTTATGGAAATTGCAAATTTCGAAAAAATACAATCCAAATATCGAGTCAGTTAAAACATCCTGAATGTTAACAAAAAATATTAATCAGAAAGTACAGAAACTGTGAACATTATGTAAACTAATGTAACAAATTACGAATATCCCAGAAAATGTAGAAGTACAAAATCTCTATTATAATACTCAAATTTTCTGAAAAATTTACGAAACTTTTAACAACCTGCAAAAGTTGTTAAAATAACGAAACTCTTTTATAGAAATTACAGAAAAATTACCATTAATATCAAAATATGTAAATAAAAACTAAATAATACATCATTTCATAAAGATTTTAGAAATTGCCACAAAATGTTTTTCAATTGTTTTACAAAAGTACAAAATTTCTATAAAAAAGTTTCAAAATACTTACTAATAATATAAAAATATATAAATAAATATACTAAACTTTCAGCATTTTTTTAAAATAATCATTGAAGTTATATAACATTTCATAAAGATTTTAGACGTTGCTAAAACGTTTTATGGAAATTGCAAATTTCGAAAATAAGTCAGTTAAAACGTCCAGAATATTAACAAAAATATTTCTCAGAAACTGCAAACATTATGCCAACTAATGTAACAAATTACGAAAATCCTAGAAAATGTAGAAGTACAAAATCTCTATTGTAATACTCAAATTTTCTGAAAAATTTACGAAACTTTTAACAAACCTGCAAAAGTTGTTAAAATTACGAAACTCTTTTATAGAAATTGCAGAAAAATTACCATTAATATCAAAATATGCAAATAAAAACTAAATAATACATCATTTCATAAAGATTTTAGAAATTGCCACAAAATGTTTTTCAATTGTTTTACAAAAGTACAAAATTTCTATAAAAAAATTTCAAAATACTTGCTAATAATATAAAAATATATAAATAAATATACTAAACTTTCAGCATTTTTTTAAAATAATCATTGAAGTTATATAACACTTCATAAAGATTTTAGAAATTGCTTAAAAGTTTTATGGAAATTGCAAATTTCGGAAATAAGTCAGTTAAAACGTCCAGAATGTTAACAAAAATATTTCTCAGAAACTGCAAACATTATGCCAACTAATGTAACAAATTACGAAAATCCCAGAAAATGTAGAAGTACAAAATCTCTATTAAAATACTCAAATTTTCTGAAAAATCTACGAAACTTTTAACAAACCCGCAAAAGTTGTTAAAATTATGAAACTCTTTTATAGAAATTGCAGAAAAATTACCATTAATATAAAAATATGCAAATAAAAACTAAATAATACATCATTTCATAAAGATTTTAGAAATTGCCACAAAATGTTTTTCAATTGATTTACAAAAGTACAAAATTTCTATAAAAAAGTTTCAAAATACTTACTAATAATATTAAAGTATATAAATAAATATACTAAACTTTCAGTATTTTTTTTTATAATCAATGAAGTTACATAACACTTCATAAAGATTTTAGAAAAGTTCAAAAAAAATTCTAAAAAGTTTTATGGAAATTGCAAATTTCGAAAATATACAATCCAAATATCAAGTTAGTTTAAACATCCGGAATGTTAACAAAAAATATGAATCAGAAAGTTCAGAAACTGTGAACATTATGTAAACTAATGTAACAAATTACGAAATTCCCAGAAAATGTAGAAGTTACAATACATACGGAAAAATTTGCCTGAAAAATTATTCTTTTCTATTATTTATTAAAGAGATAACAGATAATGAATTAATTTCTTTAACTATTCCGATATTTTGATTTCAGATTCTAAAAATATTCATAAGAATAATACATGCATAATACTACAATAAATAATTAATTATTTGTTAATCAAATTGCTTTTCATTATACATTTTGTATGCAATTATATGAATTACTATGTCTTCGCCCATAAATTATAAATCTTACAGTTCAGAATTTTAATCAAAATATCAAAAGTATCAGAAGGTTCACAAATTTCGAATGTAGTAGACTTTTATAGAAATTGCAGAAAATGTAACAATAATATCAAAACATGCAAATCAATATACACTAAACTTTCAGCAATTTAAAAATAATAAATATGAAGATACATCATTTCATAAAGATATTAGGAATTGCCAAATAATGTTTTTTAATTGTTTTACAAAAGTACAAAATTTCTATAATAAGTTTCAAAATACTTAATAATAATACCTAAAAATATAAGTACATATACTAAACTTTCAGCATGTTTTAAAAATAAGAAATGAGTTATAAAGATTTTAGAAATAGCATAAATAGAAAGTTTTATGGAAATTGCAAATTTCTAAAATATACAATCCAAATATCAAGTCAGTTAAAACATCCAGAATGTTAACAAAAATATTAATCAGAAAGTTTAAAAACTGTGAACATTATGTAAACTAATATTACAAATTACGAAAATGTTGAAGTTCAAAATCTCAAATTTTCTGAAAAATTTACGAACATTGTGGTAAACTTTTATAGAAATTGCAGAAAACTTAGGAAAGATATGAAAGTTGCGGATTCAAAAAAAAATACGCGACTCGTTCGTAAAATGTCGAAAATTAAAAACTTGTATCATAAATAACTATTACCGAATTTAGAGAGTTGTAATACAGTTGCGACCGATTTTTTGACATAAACGAATTGTAGAATATGACAGTTTCGGACGAAAATTTTAGTGTTGAATAATTTCAGTTTAGATTTGGTAAAAAACTCTTCAGTTTAGATTTGGTAAAAACCCGCTAGATTTTGACTATCACAGCTAAAAATTTGACATTTGGGGTTTCAGAAAACAAAAGTACACGACTCGTCAGTAAAATGTCGTAAAGTAGTGCTTTACGAAGTTTTATCATAAATATTATATATCGGTATTAAGCCGATATGGGTTATATAACAGACGAGGTTGAGATATTGAGATATTTTTAATCACCGAGTTTGTTATATCCATATCGGCCGTATGTTGTATTATAGGCGATTACACCACCTAATTTATTGCCTAGCTTTCGCGATACTAAAATAAAAAGGATTAAACTTCGCGAAGTTATTTTCATAAATCATAATGACATATTTCAAGTATGTTCTGATGGTTGCGTAATAATGCTTGTGAACATCAACATAAATAAAATTGCAGTTTAATTTCAAGGGCATTTTATGGCCAACTCAAAAACTTTAAATGGTAATTCCACTTTTTGTATTGTTATTTTGAAAGAGGGTCGTCATATTAGTACGGCTGCGTAAAAATTTCGATACTTTACATAGGAAAATTTCCGAGAAAAAAATAGAAAACTAGAAGGAAAATTATAGATTTAACTCAAATTAATAAGTAACAAAGTTGTATGCGGAAGTACCAAATACATTCAGTGTTACTCAATTTTTTCTGCTCTTTCCAAATATGCAAACAAAATTTTAAAATATTCATATATAGGGCGTTGTTTCGAGTCGAAACCAACTTATTAATTTTTTTAAGGCCGGATCTAAAATCAGATTTTCATTTAATATGTTAATCGACACTACAGTGAACAACGAACATACGTTAAAAAAAAATCAGAAATGTATAGGGTGGTTCGTAAATTATGAATAATTGAAAAAAAATTGCAATATTTATTAATCACCCTGTATATAGGTTATAAAGAACGATAGAGCCATAACATATAGTTTTCTTAGAATCACCTCAATGTGCCGCATCTACCATTACTGTATGCGCACTTCCCAATGAATCACCCTGTATAATTATGGAATATCAAATGAGAAACAACAGTTTGTCAACAATATTTCAGTACTTGCATTTTTGTTTTCACCGCACATGTATAAGGAAAATATTTATAGATACTTCCATTACTACATTATTGAGGAAACTTAAAATTTACAGGAATTAGAAAGCTTTTTCCATAATTCCATAATTTATACTTTAGTTTGAATTTACCTTGTATTAAATGAATTTTTGCATAAATATTTTGACTTAGTTATTTGTCAAATTTTGAAGTAAATGATGGATGAAACTATAACAACAATAAATATTTTAGTTACAATTTGAATTATTAATTGTTACAATTGATTTATCTTTTACATATTGCTAATTCTTTATAGTTATTTTGGTGTAGTGTTTTGTTATTGTAAAATTTACAGGAATCAGAATGCTTTTTATGTTCCATAATTTTTATTTTTATTTGAATTTACGTATTAAATGAATTTTTGCATAAATATTGTGACTTAATTATTTGTCAAATTTTGAAGTAAATTACGAATGAAACTATAACAACAATAAATATTTTAGTTATTATTTGAATTATTAATTGTTACAATTGATTTATCTTTTACATATTGCTAATTCTTTATAGTTATTTTGGTGTAGTGTTATGTTATTGTACCAACATGTAAATAAAGCAGACACAATCCACAACTACGCCTTTACAGAATATGGATATTATCGACCGCCGTTTAAAGTAGACATAGCGTTATATTTTATACAAAGCAGTTTCGTGGAACTATTTTCTTATGAATTATTACGTATTTAGAATTCAAACATTATACCACAGCAAATGTGCGCTCATTTTAGTACTGCCGTTATATAACATTCAGTAGTGTTATGGTAAAACATGCAATCTTTTTTTTCCGAAATGCACTTTTTGGCATTAAATGGCCACAAATAAAGTATACTCTAAGTATGAATGAACGATGTATCTTTATTGTATTATAAATAACTATGGCAATGATACATGCTAGCTTACATACACAATGCAAAACTGTTTTTGATTTTCCTGTATAATAATGAAAATGGCAGATAACATGTTTTGCCATAACACTACAGAATTTTATAATTTTATGTTTTTTGGTAACGAATATAAATATATTAAATATTAATATAAAAAAACTAATGATCTTAAGATCTGTTGTTGTAACTGTAATAGGCCCAAATATACGCCCAGTATAATACGCATTTACGCAATAAAGTGACTCATATTTTAAAAATCATGAATACAACCAAATTATGAAATTAATTCATTTACAAATAATCCCAGGGTGAAATGTGATAAATAGCCATCGCAAGTCGCGCCAGAGCGTCGCCAAATATCTCAAGAGCCGAGGCCTGCATATGCACGGTTCTGGAAGATTCCATGTCGTGGTGTCACATAAACAATTTGGGTATCAGCGCCCCTTAGAAACGAGCAAGCGCCAGGCACGTAAAAATCACCTCGAATGGTAACTCTTTAAGTTAAGTGTAAAACTCTGCGCTAAAAACGCATTAATACCACACGCACAATCAAGATTAATAATCACCATGATAACTAAGGGATGGGGGCGAATATTTAGCAGTAGATATGTGAGGGGAGTGGAGATTTGAAGCTGAAAAAAACCTATTTAAGCACAAGCCACACACGAGCGAGATAAGTAAGAAAGTTGCGTCGGCCACGGGCAACGTACACCATATTCGCGGTTTTGAGTATATAAATTCACGTCGGGTTATAATTAAATTAACGATTGCATATAACGTTGTAAAAAAACGCAAAGTAGAGTAAAAATTTGAATAAATCGAAAAACGTACAATTCTAGGTACAGAGTAATTCAATGTTTTTATTATTAACGATAATATAAAGTTGTTAAACCAGTCTCATTATAAATTCACGGGAGTGCTTATTCCTTTCAATCAACCCTAAGTTACCTATAAATACCAAACACCGATTACCTATTCCTGTCAGTAAACAAAGGCGGCTCGTACGCTATTCGTGTTTACGAATCACTAGAGGAAGCAATAACAGGTGTAATTGACGCCCACCCGCGCACTTCGTTCACACACCTGTTATTGTGAAATCAAATTCCCGCACTAGATTCAAATTGACGGAAGATAGTGTATTTAACAAACCACAAGTTACGTAGAAAAGCCAAACACAGATTACCTATTCCTATCAGTAAACAAAGGCGGCTCGAACGCTATTCGTGTTTACGAATCATTAGAGGAAGCAATAACAGGTGTAATTGACGCCCACCCGCGCACTTCGTTCACACACCTGTTATTGTGGAATCACCTCCTCCACTAGAATCAAATCGTTGTCAGCATCATAAGATTTAAACAATTCTCATTATCTCATTATACATCGCGCCCGCGATCGCAAATTAACGTGGCTGTATTCACCATAACTATAACAACTAATCAAGGCATTCAGTGTTACCCTCCGACATACATCATCATATTCAAATCCAAATAATTCATAAAAATGATGGCTTCTTCATTTTAAATCATAAATGAACATATAACGTGCATATTGTTGGGCAGAGTGATTTATAATTGTATAAATAAATAAGTTGGATTAAATCATAATAATTTAAAAACATAATGTATAAAAATACTGGTTTCTTTATTTCAAATCATAAAACAAGCACATAACGTACCTATTATTGGGCAGAGTAATTTAGAATCGTACAAATAAAATAGGCTGGATTAAATCTCGATAATTTGAAGACATAATGACAATTTGTGGTTAAATATCGTAAACAAGAAATAAGTGGAATTATTAAAACCCCGTATAAACAGAGAGAATCATAAACGAGAAAATGAAGCTTGGTATAATCACAAAAGAAGTTATTAATAACCTCCAATGTTCCTAATAATAATATATTATAACATTACATAAACATTTCCGATTGAGGTAGCAGAACTGTTATTTGACAAAACTTGTAACATGTCTGACGGTGATGACTACTTGTGACACTGCTGTGGTCGTGGGTAGAATTACTAATTTACCTCAATCAACGTAAACAATGGGGCTCCAAGAATTACATTATTGTGTGGACACCGACACAACCATGTGATTCGGGAAGATCGCGAGATACCTTTAGTAATCATTCATGAATTATTGGGGATATTTCAACATCTTTAAATAGTACTATTTTTGATCATATCACTTTCCCGTAGTTAAATGGAGTGAAAGAGCATGGTAATAAATGGTCTAAGAGAAGCACGTGCATGTATAACAAACTCTCGTAAATAAACTTCGTGGTAATAACCATTTTCGAATTATCAATTGAATAAATAAGAGAATTTACAAATTCATTAAAAGGTCAACTAAATCTAGAAAATAAATCAATTCATGTCATAATCGTCAACCTGTGTTTTTATTTTCCTGTATGTTACAATTATATAAAGTAATTTACATCATCATCAACATGTGTTTTATTTCCCTGTGTCTTACAATTTCAGCGTGCCTTGCTTATTAAATAAACAAAACAAATCCTTAAATTGGTGCTTTCTTGTATTAATCCATTATTAGTGTACGTTAATTAACACATTACCAATAGCAAAGAACCTTGAGAGTAATCACGGTAGTTAAATTAAACGTCACGACGTGTAAGTACTAAATACGATCACAAATCACGAGCCAAAAATAATTAAAACATTATATAATAAATCACGAGCCAAAAATAATTAAAACATTATATAATAAATCATGAGCCAAAATAATCAAGAAATTATATAATAATTTCACGATAAAAACGACGAATAATAAAATAAATATTATAAAATAATATCGGAACGTTACATAACTGAGGTTAAATTGTATTTGTGAATTTTGTCTTCAAGGGAATAGTTACTTTTCAATAACATATGCCCACTAAAATATTTTATAATGCTTGTCGTGCACTCAGCGAGGGGAAGAAATACGAACAGGGGCTGCAATCTCGCAAATGGATATTTACTTTACAATATTCGACTGGCCTCGTCAAGGGATCCGATTTTACTTCCTGCGTTATTAATTGCGGATATCAAATTACTAGGTTCTAATTGTAATATCCATGCTCTTGATATAATTAAATGGAAGCGCTTTGAAAAATAATTGACGGTATACTCCGATGAGCGATGCTTTAACCCGCCATTTAATTCAATTTTATATCCCCCAGAGGCAGCAATATTTGATTCGAGTTTCCTACATTTCCCAGTTTGTTTTCCGAATGCTGCAGAGCAAACTGATATCTGCTACATCAATAGTTGTGCTCTTCGTATTTGCACAAAATTCCTCTTAAGAACATGAGTAATTGCAGACTATTATGGCTTACATCAATGCTTACAATATTCGATTGGGATGAAAACAATTTCTTGAATAATTCAGTTGCAAGTTTTTTGTCCTAGTATTGAAAAGACAATTTAAACGGAGCGATACAAGCACTGTATCTGACGTTTCTCTGCACATCATTCTCGACTGTCTGTTATTTCATTTTTGTAATACCTCTGTGTTATTGATATTTATCAGTACTGTCTGCTTGATCGATATGACCAGCGTAAAGGCCTTGGCCGTTATAATAACGGCCGTGGACGTTATTTAAATGACAACGCATATTTATGAGCAATAAAGTCTTCATATTCTTTCTCATACCTGCTGCTGCTTTTTTGGGGAAGTAAATCGATTGTGGCAGCATTTGCTTCATTTAGTACATCTTCGGGGATACCACAAAACGAAGAACTTTGCACATCTGACATTATTTTTCTAATTTTACTTCGATTTGTTTGTTTGTATTTGAACCGTTGATGTTGCTATGGTATCAAATTGCGCCTGGATAACTAGTTTATTAATTTTGAAATTTAATATTGATAAATTGACCAGTTTTTGTAATTTAGGTATTACAAAAAGTATCGAACAACATACGGCCGATATGCAAATAACAGGCTTGGTTGAATATAAACCTCGGCTGCGCTCCGCTCCGCTTCGCCTCGGTTTACAAACTTCAACCCGCGCCTGTTATTTGCTACATATCAGCCTAATGACGTTATATACTATTTCAAGTGTCATCGCTACACTTTATTAAGGCGGAAATATTTGCGGCGTCTGTTGTTTAATTGCTTTTGCACTTCATATAAAAATCAAAGTCGTTAACTGAAGGAGTATATTAGACACCCTAAATCAACAAGACCGAAACTTCCTCAACAAGGAAACTTCTTACTTACCCCTTCAAGCAGGGTGCAAGCGGTCTTGTTAGTTAAGCGTGATTGGCTGGTGAATCCTTTAAAAGTAGAGCAGGGATCAATTTTTGAAAACTTAATTTACATATTAAGCAGACGAATTTGTAGCCTTGTCGTATGCCCTGTACCTAAATTTTCGAGCCGTAGATGAAAATCGTCAATAATTTATGTTTCATAGTGACAGCAAATTTTGCTATAATTTATTTATTTATTTATTCCTTTGCCTATCTACCTTTCGGTGTAAGGCATACATTATTAATTTTTATAATATTCTCTCCACTTTCTCTTATATTTTGTTAATTCCATTATTTCTTCCCATGTGTTCCCTTTTCTTGTTGCCTCTTCCTTTAATGCGCTCTTTTCTCGGTATTCCTCTCTGTTGTTTTCCTGTTGCTCTTGTCTCGTATATTTTCTTAGTGTTTTTTCTCTCATTCGTCTCATGTGTCCATACCACCTCATTTGGCCTTCCTGCTATCTTTTGTTAATTCCTTTATTTCTTCCCATGTGTTCCATTTTCTTGTCGCCTCTCCTTTTATTGCGCTGTTCCACTCTTTTCTCGGTCTTCCTCTTTGTTGTTTTCCTGATCCTCTTGTCTCGTATATTTTCTTAGTGTTTCTTTCTTCTCTCATTCGTCTCATGTGTCCATACCACCTCATTTGGCCTTATGTTATTTTTTCCTGTATTGGTTTTATTTTTAAGTTTTTCCTGTGCGTCTCGTTCCTTATCCTCTCTCTTTTTGTTTTATTTTCTATTTTTCTTAGAAATCTCATCTCCATGGCATTTATTCTTTTTATTTGTTTCCCTGTCATCGTCCAAGTTTCGCTACTGTAAGTTAGCATTGGTCAAATTACTGTTTTGACTATTTCTACTTTTGTGTCTCTTTATATCTCCTTCGTCCTAAAAACAGGTGTTTTTTAACATGTTATATAGTTTTGCTGTTTTTCCTATTTTATCTTCTATTTCATTATCTAATATACCAGGGGTCCCCAAACTACGGCCCGCGGGCTAGATCCGGCCCTCGGGCTAGATCCGGCCCTCAAGACGATTCAATCCGGCCCGCCAATATTTTATTCTTTAAGTTAATTAAAAAATATGTTAACTGTGTTTTCATAAGTGAATAATAACATTTGTGATTGGTACAGAAAACACAGATTTTAATGACACTGCATAAAATTCACAATATGTAGCTGAAGGGTGGTAGCTAGATGTAGATTTTTTAAAATGATATTGCAAAACCTACTGAAAAAAAAACCCCGACTGTAACCTAAGGATGGTTCAATTTTCTCAGCCAATCAAAAATATAAATAAAATTAAAATTAGGGTACCACAAATTTATTTGCCTTTTGTCATTACATTTACACTAATTATTTTCGTACTCAAATTATTATTCAATGTTTAATATTTGCAGTTAAATGTGGGAATTATTTTTAAAGATCAAATGCTTCAATAAAATTCATTTGCAGCGAATTATATTGTGTTAAGAAAATTAAACAAATTTATGCTATTAAATGTCCAATTTCCAAATACAAATTTCCGGGGGTGTTCATTTCTGATTGCTTATTGAAAAATTATATTAAATCTACAAGTGCAACAGATTAAATTTGACATATTTTCTATTGCAACTACCCAAATTTCTCAAACTTTCATTTACGAGTGTCAAAAACTACCATTTTGAAAGTGGAATAATCGAAATCTGTCATTTGCATCCATCTGCATCAAAATCTATGAAATTTTTATTTGCAGCTGTAATTTGCAATAGCATAGTCGTATCATGGCCAATTTTCATAATGAAGTTATTAAATCTCTTCAATTTTCAATTGTAATTGTCAAAATCTGTCAATTTATCTACACAACTATTTAAATACTATGCCGCAGAGGTAGAATTCGTTAAAACTTTTATTGCCGATGTCAAAAGTTTAAACTGCTACTTTCAAAAACTGTCATATTTTCGTCTAAACCGTTGTAACCTTATGATCTTTTAGCAACGCAACTGGGCACATCTGTCGAATACTAGACATATTTAACTTCTATTTCAAAAAAAGTAAAGTCAATTTCAGAAAAAAAGTAAAATCAATTTTAAAACAGGGATCATCAAATTCAGAAAAAGTAACATCGGTTTCTGAAGTAATTTAAATTTCAGAATGTTTATACAGTAGACTGCTAGAGTGAATAATCAATTTTAGAACAAGGAACATCAAATTCAGAAAAAAGTTCGACTTCAGAAGTAATTTAAATTTGCTAGAGTGCTAGAGTGAATAAAACTGAATGAACTGTTCAATAGTTTTGTATTTCAATAATGTGAATAGTTTTGTATTTAATATTGTAAAATCACTACGATAACCACAAACTATTGGAAAATGATAATGAAAATCGTCAAAATAGATGCAAAAGGAGGTATAACAAAGCCAGCGATGAATCTCGTGCGCGCGAATAATGCAAGAAACTGAAGCAGAAGGAAAACGGAAATTAGGAAGACACTGTACGATATAAATTAATAGTAATGTACATCAAATATTGTAGTGAGTATTCTTAACTGTGTTGTAAATACTAGGTAACTTATTCAAGATACAATTTTTTAAACAAAAACCATCCTGAATGGACTTTCTCTGAAGTCGAAGTTGATTCTTCTGAATATGATGTTACTTTTCCTGAAATTTATTTTACATTTTCTAAAATTGATTTTACTTTTTCAGAAATTCACTTTACTTCTTCTGAAATTGAAGCTTAGGTAATGGTTTTATATATTAACTGCCACTGTCAAATTTTCTGTAGAGTACTACAAATCTCAAAAAATAAAAATTTGTCAAATCTATAGTTACAATACTGTTAATTCATAAATAGCAACTTCGTGTCACATTCTATCATCAAATGTGAAAATCAGTAAAATTTTCAACTTCAACAAGTGTAGATATTTGACCTATTTTCCGTCTGAAGTCTACACTGAACTCTCTGAACTGTGAAATCTGAACTCTCTGTACTGTAATTATTTTAAATTTTCATAAACTGTTAAAATTTGTTAAATTTTCAAATGCATCTGCCAAAATCTGTTAATTTTTAAGCATCACCTGTTAAATTTTGTCATATTTACTACTCTAACAATTGAAGTGTGTTATATTTTCTTGCCACTCTCAATCTATTGGCATCAGATGTGAAAATCTGTACAATTTATAACTGCAACTATCAAAATTTGCCAAATTCTGAAGTGTGCTTCAAATCTTCAAATTTTGAGGCTACTAACAAATAATTACTTCCAATTGTGAAAATTTGTCAATTTACACGAATAATAATCATATTTTAAAAACTTTCATTAATTCTCTGCCATTGAATATTGTGATTCATAAACACCTGTTGGCATATTTTATATTCGTTATAATATATGTGGCCACATTATAAGTGTGTAATAATAAATGATTATTTATTGATATTTTACTGCAATTGTCAAAATATTTTCAACTGTACTAACTGTGAAAATTTCAAAAAAAAAAAATATTAATCCAATTTCAGTTGACAAATCTTCCAAATTTTCCAAACCAAACTCTTTGATTTTTTTAATTTTTTAATTAAAATTGGACAAACAGGTGGGAGCTATTAACATATTTTGCTAGATGCATCTGCGACTGTCAAAATTACAATTTATTTCAACGACGCAATTGATATCCGACACGTAAGTGCATACATTGTAAATTGTTCAAATTTGTGAAATTTCTTGAAATTCAACTGACAAATATTTCAGCTTCAACTGATAATATCATATTTGAGATATTTTGGAATAAAAAAGTTACTTAATTGTACAGGGTGGGTAAATTTAGATGTTTTAATAGTGAATCTCGATAACTATGACAGGTATGATAGAGTGGACCCCCCATCCTTGATCTCTTTTTTCGAGAAAAACTTAATGGCGAAAACAAAAATTGGCTATTGTCCTTTGTCTTCGAGTTATTCGCAAAACATGTTTTTGACTTCGTTTTGCGGCTGTAGGTCACTTATTTATGAGAATAGAAATAAATCATTTCTGCGTTCTTCATGCACTTTTTTGATAAAAATGCAGCGGCGTAGTCAATTTTTAATCAGTCAACGATACACATATTTTTCAATTATAATTATATGTCAAGAAGACAACTTTTCAAAAACTTATTTTGCTACACTTACCCACAATTTTTTTTTTCGGGGCCTGGCCCGCTAAAAGCTTGTAATATATGTATGTGGCCCTTCTACCAAAAAGTTTGGAGACCCCTGTAATATACCATTGCTCTGTATGATTGTCCCTAAATATCTGTATTGATCTACTTGTTCAATTTTTTTTCGTTGTATTTTTATTTCGTGTTTCTTTTCCTCTTTGGCAATTATCGTGGCTTTTGTCTCTTGTTTTGTAAGGTTAGCATTGGTCTAATTACTGTTTTGACTATTTCTGTTTTTATGTCTGTTGATATCTCTTTCTTATCTACACCCTATATATCTCCTTCTTATCTTATATCTCCTTCTCTACACATATTCACAAATGAATTACAATCATCTGAGTAAACACGGTTTGATACAAGCGCTGCAAATTAATTTGCCGTTCTCATATTTTAATTCAGAATGTCCACGTATCCATTCATCGACGGAAGGTTTTACTTTCGGCACTTTATACGAGAAACTTATAAACACGTAATACACACAAGGCACAAGCACAACGCACTGAAGATTGAGATAAATTGTACTGAATTGATAGCACACTTGCCCCAGATGCGTTCTGTGCACGTAAAAATAGGGTAATCCCCGAAATAATCAAGCTTTGTTTACCAAATATCACGTACGCATGCTCGCTTTGTTGATGATTTTGTGATAACCAAGCACTCTAGACGTAACGGAGTAATATTAATACTGAATTCTCATTACAATAATGTGCAGCAAAATATATTCCTAGCTAATATAAATAATATGCTATAAAATTTAGAAACAAGCAAATAAGCACAAAAAATAAGGAAATGTGCACAAAAAATGCATTAAAGCAATTATAAGCTTAAAAACTGAAAACATGCATAAAAGCACAAAAAAAATGTCACGTTACTTCATTTGCTGAAATTCGTATAGATACGAGGTCATTTTGGTCTGCTATTAAAACTAATGTATAGCATAATACCTACAAATCCGCGCCAATAATTGGCAGTAACTTAAAAATAACTTTAACTTAAAACTTACAAAAATCAAAAACTAAGCACCATACGCGCATTTGTGGCTTCACTTTTGGTTAACCTACATTCCTCGAAGCAAATTTTATGCACGTCACTGTACAATGCATTTAGCGACGAGCCCGGTTCTCATTAAATTCGCAAACTGATTTGCCCGAGTCTGTATTGATTGCTGGCAAACTGTTGTGCAGCCTGAAATTTCATTAACCTATTCCCGATAAATAACGTACATTAATTAAAGTTGCTTCGAAGTGTTGCGACGTGCAATTCCTTGCAAATATGAAATGTAAAATGAATTCAATTTTTCAATTCTGCTAATGAATGTAAAATGTATTCAATTTTTCAATTCTGCTAATGAATGCGATGTATTATAAATGCAGCGCTATCAAGCCCTTAGGTCGCTCTCGATTCTGAAGTTTATAATTCATATTTGATTACATTGAACTGCATTTATACCCTTAGAATATGTAAATTGCTTCCATCTAAAATAAAGAATATTGTAAAGAATACTGAGAATATTGTAAGTATTATTACTAGGTACTACAAAAGAATGATTTTTACATTATGGACTGGAGTGATTTATATTCACATTGCATTGTAGGGGATTACGTCGTCACCATAATTACTGTCACGTTCAGGTAACGTCTAACTTTGACCACTGATGGACTAATTACTTATTAATTAGAATAATTAGACCCCTAGTGGTGGTACGCTGCAGGTTAACGTTAAGTTCCGGTAGTTTGACACAGTTTCCAACTATAGCAACTATATTCCATATTCCAACTATAGCAATCCTACATTCTTACAAAGACCTGAAAAATGTGACCATGTGTATAAACAATATACAGGGTGAGTTTTTTCGGATGTTTAGTATGGGGATCTCGGAAACTAGCGGAGATAGACGGACGATTAAATGGGGAAAGAATTGCAGTTTTACGAGTTCAATTTCATAAGCTTTTTGTTTTTTTGGAAAAATTGCATGGCTAACTAGATATCTCGAAAAAATATATTTTTTGTTATTTGGTTCGGTGCCTATGTATCTGTTATTATTGACTTTAGAAAAAATGTGTAAAGGAAAAAGTTATACGTAATTATGTGCCTAATAATACAATATAACCGATTATTTTATTAAAGCTATAATTTTTGAGCTATGAGACAAAGTTGAGTTTTTTTCTAATGGATACCATAGTTGGCAATGACTTTATCAAACAGGCGCCTTTTCAACTACTCTAATGATATACCACTTGATACAGTTATTTTTATAAATAATTAAATTATCGTTATTTTTTACTTTTCATTTTCGAACTATTCAAGAAGTAGGCTATGGAAACAATTGATAGATGCGCAACGCGTTAAATAATAAAATTCAAGTTAGTTATTAAAATTTTTCTTTTCGAAATTATAAACATTATTATATTGGTGTAAAATGTTTATTTCGTTGGAGTTACAATTTTATATAAAAATTATTTCTGATAAAACAAAATTACATAAGTACAAAACTACTAAACAGGGAATGACAGACGATAAATTGAGGAACAATACAAGCATATTAGAACGTAACTAAAGTAGTACCAAAACAACGTAATTAAAGTTAGGAAAGTATTTAAGGCTAAATATGTTCAAAAGGTTCACCATTATGATTAATGCACACCTTTTTAAAACAGAATTTGTTGCTTTTCTAACGGAGCGTCCATCAATATTAGCAAAAACTTGTAACTTGTAAGTACAGCTTCTCTAAGGTCATCTACTATGACGTAGGATGTTTGATACACTCTATCTTTAACCATTCCCCATAAATAAAAATATAAAACAGAGAGATCGGGAGATTGGCCACGTCTATAATTGTCGTTTGTATCTATCAATTGTTTCTATAGCGTACTACTTCCAATAGTTCGAAACTGAAACGAAAAAAATTCCCATAATTTAATTATTTATAAAAATGCCTATGTAATATGATATATCATTAGAATCGTTGAAAAGATGCCTTTTTTTATAAAGTCATGGCCGACTATGGTTTCCATTAGAAAAAACACAAGTTTGTGTCATAACTCAAAAATTATGGCTTAAATAAAATAATCGGTTAGACTCTAGACTCTCTAGTCTAGAGAGTCTAGGGTAGACTACTCTAACCGTTAGAGTGTATGATTGATTAAGCATATAATTTCCTATAACTTTTTCCTTTACACATTTTTTCTAAAGTCAATATTAACAGAGCAATATGCTCCGACGAAAATAACAAAAAAAAATATTTTTTCGAGATATCTAGTTAGCCATGCAATTTTTCCAAAAAACAAAAGGGCCCATGAAATTGAGCTCGTAAAACTGCAATTCTTTCCCCATTTAATCGTCCCTCTATCTCCGCTAGTTTCCGAGATCTCCATGCTAAACATCCGAAAAAACTCACCCTGTATATATATATATATATATATATATATATATATATACACATATATATATATTAAAAGCAAAATTTGACTATTCATAGCGTCTATGAATAAAATAATCAAGCAAATACCTACGTAGGATAGGATAGTATGGTTTAATGGAGGTGAATTCAAGAGTTCTCGGCATCTAGGGCTCAATAGGCCCTTTGTGCCTCGCTCCATTTGATGTTGGAATGCCCAGCCGAGCGCTGGAAGCTTCTATATCAGCACTGCTGGATGTTACATCGTACGAATAATAAATTTAATAAGGCTTCTGCTTTGAATTTATAGTAATAGTTCCAATCTCACTAAAGGAAAATGTTTTTCACTATATTAAAGTGTAAACAATATTTTGACGTCAATTACTTTATCATTTATCAAAATTATTAATCCTGTAGATTTTTAATAGGATTATTATAATGTTTTTGTAATACCTCTGTGTTATTGACATTTATCAGTACTGTCTGCTTGATAGATATGACAGGCGTAAAGGCCTTGGCCGTTATAATAACGGCCGTGGACGTTATTTAAATGACAACGCAAATTTATGAGCAATAAAGTCTTCATATTCTTTCTCATACCTGCTGCTGCTTTTTTGGGGAAGTAAATCGATTGTGGCAGCATTTGCTTCATTTAGTACATCTTCGGGGATACCACAAAACGAAGAACTTTGCACATCTGACATTATTTTTCTAATTTCACTTTGATTTGTTTGTTTGTATTTGAACCGTTGATGTTGCTATGGTATCAAATTGCACCTGGATAACTAGTTTATTAATTTTGAAATTTAATATTGATAAAATGACCAGTTTTTGTAATTTAGGTATTACAAAAAGTATCGAACAACATACGGCCGATATGCAAATAACAGGCTTGGTTGAATATAAACCTCGGCTGCGCTCCGCTCCGCTTCGCTTCGCCTCGGTTTACAAACTTCAACCCGCGCCTGTTATTTACTACATATCGGCCTAATGGCGTTATATACTATAAAAATAAAGCGACTAAATGTCGTACGACAGTGTAATATAACTTAACACATATCTAAAACTCAAGGTTTGTACCAAACACAAATCTAATATTAAATATGCAATTAATAATTTTTTTGAATTTTCAGTAATAGCTAACCCATATTTGTCAATGCAGAAAGTTATACTTTAGATTTTCTCACTTATTTAATACAGAAACTTTGCCAAATTTTCAGGAGAATTAGCTTCAGGTATACTGAGCACAAATCTAATATGAAATATGCTATTAATAAAGTTTCAGAAATTTCAGTAATAGCTAACCCATACTTGTCAATGCAGAAAGTTTTACTTTCTATTTTCTCAGTTATTTGATACAGAAACATCAAATTTTCAGGAGAATTAGCCTACCTGGCATACCTGCATACTGAACACAAATCTAATATGAAATATGTTGTTAATAAAGTTTCAGAAATTTCACTAATAGCTAATACTTGTCAATACAGACAGTTATGCTTTCGATTTTCGCACTTATTTAATACAGAAACATTGTCAAATTTTCAGGAGAATTAGCTTCAGGTATACTGAACACAAATCTAATATGAAATATGTGTGAAGTTTCAGAAATTTCAGTAATAGCTAACCCATACTTGTCAATGCAGATACTTATACTTTAGATTTTCTCACTTATTTAATACAGAAACTTTGCCAAATTTTCAGCAGAATTAATTATCTTTTTTTTTAATGTTATTCGCATGGTTTAATGATATTCACAGTGCATAATAGATATAGGCTGAATTAAAAGCAATTTCTTTCGCAAAAAATCACAGATAAATTGATATATCAAATTTTGCAAGTATATAGTCGATAATTTTAAAAGTCTACCGGAAATTTCTGAAAAGCTGCTCAATTTACTGTTACTTGTAGTTTTCTGCTAATAAATATTATTATTATTACTTATTGATTAATTTTCTAAAGCACTTGATCAAAGTCTAATTCAAAACCAAAAATATCGCAGATAAATTTATTCAAATTGCAATTTTTTTTATTTAATTGTGAAAAGTTTACTGAAAATATCAAATTTTGCACGTAGAAAGTTCTGAAAATATTATTAATTATTTATAACACTTAATAAAATGTGCAATGAAAAAACAAGACAACACAGAAACAGAAATAGTAACAATAGCACAAAATAAAATTTGTTTATTCAAACAAACGTTTTTTTTTGTTGTTATTCTAAATAACAACCTTAACTAACAAAAAAAGGCAGAAAATTATTTAAATTTTAGAAAATGTGTGTGAATTGCGTAAAATTTTATGAAAATATTGCAGAAAAAACAAAAAAGGCAACAAAATAGGGAGAAAATTATATAAATTTTAGAAAATGTTTATGAATTGCGTAAAATGTTATGAAAATATTGCAGAAAAAACAAAAAAAAAAAGAGAAAATCTCGGTATAAAATTTGTAGCAAGTTTTGTAAAAAAGCAAAAGTTGCAAAGAAAAACCCTATGAACGAAAATACTGCAATTTTCATAATTGTGACTAAAATTCTGAAACTTGCCAATAAATTCAGACAAATTGCAATGAAATCAAGAAACAGAAAAGCAAACAAAATTGGAAAAAAAAGTATATAATGTATTATAATGTTATAATTATATAATCTATATAATAATATACAAATAAATATGTAATGTTGCACTTTAAGATTTTACAATGAAATGAAATTAGACTAATGAAAATTAAGGAAAACATCTGATTGGAAGTTATTGGGCACTTGATGTGCTCAAAATATGCAATTAAATATAGATGTAACACTTTAATACTCTAGATTTTAGAAATTGCCACAAAGTTTTGTGAAAATTTCTAGAATCTGCAGTCAAAATTTTCCAAAAGCATAAGCTTCAAGTGTTTCTTAAACACATTTTTTTGTTGTAACAATTTGCAGTAAAAAAATATACCACTCGTTAAAATACATACGAAAACATTTCATTGAAAAATAATTCGTTTCCATTATTTATTACAGGGATAACTGATAATGAATTAATTTCTTTAACTATTCCGATATTTTTATTTCAGATTCTAAAAATATTCATAAGAATAATACATACATAATACTACAATAAATAATTCGTATTTGATAATCAAATTGCTCTTCATTATACATTTTTTATGCAAGTATATGCAAGGTATTATTTGTTCACACATAAATTATAAATCTTATAGTTCAGAAATTCAATCAAAATATCAAAAGTATCAGAAGGTTCAGAAATTTCGAACAGTGTAGTAAACTTTTATTGAAATTGCAGAAAACTTAACAATAATATCAAAATATACAAATCAATATATACTAAACTTTCAGCAATTTTAATAAAATAAATAATAAAGATACATCATTTCATAAAGATTTTAGGAATTGCCAAATATTTTTTTTAATTGTTTTTCAAAAATTAAAAATTTCTATACAAAGTTTCAAAATACTTAATAATAATACCAAAACCATAGATTTTTTCATAGTAGATTAGTTCCAAAAAATATAAATACATATACTAAACTTTCAGCATGTTTTAAAAATAATCAATGAAATTTCATAACACTTCATAAAGATTGTAGTAATTGCTAACAGGTTTTATGGAAATTGCAAATTTCTAAAATATACAATCCAAATATCAAGCCAGTTAATGAAAAATCCACAATGTAAACAAAAATATTAATCAGAAACTTCAAAAACTGTGAACACTTTGTAAACTAATGTAACAAATTACGAAAATCCCAGAAAATGTAGAAGTACAAAATCTCTACTATAATACTCAAATTTTATGAAAAATTTACGAAACTTTTAACAAACCTGCAAAAGTTGTTAAAATTATTAAACTCATTTATAGAAATTGCAGAAAAATTACCATTAATATCAAAATATGAAAATTAAAACTAAATAATACATCATTTCATAAAGATTTTACAAATTGCCACAAAATGTTTTTCAAAATTGTTTTACAAAAGTACAAAATTTCTAGAAAAAAGTTTCAAAATACTTACTAATAATATAAGAATATATAAATAAATATACTAAACTTTCGCCATTTTTTTTAATAATCAATGAAGTTACAGAACATTTCATAAAGATTTTAGAAATTGCTAAAAAGTTTTATGGAAATTGCAAATTTCGAAAATAAGTTAGTTAAAACGTCCAGGATGTCAACCAAAATATTTAATAGTTATTTCTTTGATAATCAAATTCCTCTTCATTATTCATTTTTTATGCACGTATATGAATAGTATTATTTGTTTACCCATAAATTATAAATCTTAAAGTTCAGAATTTGAATCAAAATATCAAAAGTTTCAGAAGGTTCAGAAATTTCGAACAGTGTAGTAAACATTTATAGAAATTGCAGAACACTTAATAATATCAAAGTATGCAAATCAATATATACTAAACTTTCAGCAATTTTAATCAAATAAATAATAAGATACATGAAGTTACATAACACTTCATAAAGATTTTAGAAATTGCTAAAAAGTTTTATGGAAATTGCAAATTTCGAAAATATGCAATTGAAATATCAAGTCAGTTAAACGTCCGGAATGTTAACAAAAATATTAATCGGAAAGTTCAGAAACTGCGAACATTATGTAAACTAATGTTACAAATTACGAAAATGTAGAAGTACAAAATCTCTATAATAATACTCAAATTTTCTCAAAAATTTACGAAACTTTTAACAAACCTGCAAAAGTTGTTAAAATTACGAAACTCTTTTATACAAATTGCAGAAAAATTACCAATTATTGCTGCCCCCCTTCTCCAAACCTTATCTTGGACACCCTGTATAAAAATAGTAAATTGTTATGTTTCAAAAATTTCTATCATTATTTATTGTAAATTAAAATCATTCCAAAAATATTCTAGATTTAAATTCTATTTCAAGAAAAGGTGCTAAATAATTTTAACAAATATTTTGGTTCTGTTTCAGAAAAACTAATTACTAATCTAAAAAAATTTTTTCACTGCTTAAACAATTGGTTTCTAAATAGGGACTGATTATATATTTTTTGTTACTGTGTTGCTTACCCACGGAATTATTATTTTTAAACTAATCTGAACACATCTAGCTTCTAAAATCAGGCCAGCAGAAACAAGGCCTTTATGTATAATCATTCGCTAGCTATTTCATGAGACTTAAAACTTATGAACTAATAAAATCCAGCAACATTAAACAAATGACAAGATATCTAACACATTATTTTACTCTGTAGTAATAACAAAAGGAATTTATAGGTATGACGCAGTGGATTTTGTTATGTTATACATTTCACTTGAATAAATATCTCAAACATCAGATTCTAGGAGTAAAGATTTGAAATATTTTATTCTCATTATTTGCTGGAAAATACACTACTCATAAAAATTATCGAATATTCCAACAACAAATTTTTTATTTCCTCGTTTGATAGTTTTGATAGTTTTTAATAGTTTGATCTATTATTTATATACCAGTTATAATTATTTTTGTTATAGTTTTATCCATTTTGGATACCAGTTATTATTATATTGTTATATTGTTTTCTTCCTTCTTTATTGTAGTACTTCATCAGTACTTAGTAATCAAACATTAAAAACCTATAATATTAAGATTTCATTTAGAACCAAAAACACAATAACAACAGAATTATTTAATACAAAAGACCCCACTAAAAATTTAGACAAAAATTGAGTTTATGCACTAAGCTGCAAAGATTGCGGTGCAAAATACATTGGAGAAACAGGAAGAGCAATCAAAACAAGAATTAAAGAACATATCAGAGACAAAACTATATCAAATTATGGAAGACATTTACATTTCAACAATCATACCTTCGACATAAACCAACACAAAATTATTACATAACACTAACAAAGGATTCAAATAAATTTTATTAGAGGCATATGAAATAGATAAATTAATAAATACAGAACCTAATACAATATCCTTAAACGACCAAACAGAACTAAATTTTAAACCACCATATAAATTTTTAAATAATAGTTACAGAATCTACATTAAAACATCAAGTAATAACAAACACTTCCTAATGTTCCTAATTTAATGGCGTAGTTTATTTGCAAGTAATGTATTAATGTATTAATATGTATTATGTATGATGAGTAATTTTAAGATGACAATAAACATTATTATTATTATTATATTTCTATTAAATACATGTGTTTAAATTTTGCGACACTGCATACAAATGCTAACATGTTTGATTCACTTTGTGCACGGAGTAATTACATTTATGTAATTTGCACACCTGTAACCATGGTCATGTGACTGACTACCCACTAATAAGCCTCCTATTATCCTGGATTACCACACTAATGGCATCAAGTTTACTAATTCACGCATACCGGAATTAACGAATGCAATAACCGACCTGCAAAATATGCGCCTCATGAATTTCGTAATGTACGAAATGTAAATTACTTTTTATCGCCGGTATAATGCATATCCCAGTTTCTTCCTTTTTGAACCTATCAAAGGCTATGAATAAAGGCTTTTAACGATATCTCTTTGAGTCAAACGATAAACAAGATCAATATATGAATTATTACCGGGCCAAATAGAATTTCACCTGGTAGTACGAGGCAGTAAAGCGAATTGGGATCGATATTTGCAGATTCACGAATAGTTTTACTTGCTTTCAGCCCCCGCCTATATTGATTAAACATTTTCTGTAGAGTTACTGACATCGGCATGACAAAAACATTCACAGCGCTAATTGCTGAATACATTCGAAGCAGCGGAATAATTTGAAAGATATTCGTAATGCTTCTAATGTCGAGAATTCGACGCAGATAATATGAAGAAAAAAGTTGATAAACGGGGGAAAACACAAGAGTGCTAAGAAGGCGAAGACAATTACTGCCTAAAAATCAAAAACAAGATAATAATAAGCCATTTAGCAGCAACCAATCGGTCCGCCTTAAATTGGCGATTATCTTAAAAACAATCGTTATTAAAATCGTGTCTTCTATAAATAATGCGTTATTGGTAATAAAAATTAAACATAATTGAAATTCGAGTATGAAAAACAGTATTTCATTTTAATTCAATTGAATGACAATCGAATGTTCGCAATTTATTCATCTCTGCATTAAAACTAAGCACAATTTTAATGAAAGTATAAAATAATGAGGGGTAGCATAAATGCAGTGCAGATTTTTTACAAGTTCCACAAAAATATCTTGCATTTTAATTGAGTTTCATATAAAACAAACCGTTTAATATGTGTATAGAAAAATGCGTGTTCCAATGAAACAAATAAAAAATTAATATGAACATTCTTTACAACATATCCGGTTAACAACATAAGAAGCCTATTTATAATTAAAAACAATGCAATTTAAATTGCAAGTTATATAAATTACATTTTGATAATTGGAAAATTGGTTTTTAAATTATGGCGTGTGTAATTTAAATGACACTTCTTTAATTTTCCACATGAAGATTTTGTTGTATAAATAGTAATATCCATACATCTGAATATATGCATTTGCAATATACAAACAACCGTGAAACTATTAATATGTTACCAGAAAAATTGCCATATAGCGTGACATTAAGTGGCAGTTATAAATACACAATCGTTATTGGGCAGAACATTGCATACAATTTGGATATTTACTGATAGTATTGACTGACTTACTTATACAAAAGGGACGTAACGGCCGTCACCAGGTACATGTGCATAATAATAACACTTTTGAAATACTTGCCTGATAGTTATGTAAGAATTTCCTTAGTAAACTTAATGAATGGGAACATAAGGTATCAACTGACTCGTAATTTTAAACGTAACTGCATGGAATACTGATAAGAATAAGAAAGTTGTCAACTGAATAACAAATTTAACATGAAGCAATGACGTATCAATCACTAGGTTACCAAATGCGAGTTTCCATCGGTTAAATACGTGAATAATACTGCAGTATACTTAGTAAGGCGATTTATACAAATAGTAAGAAATTATCTTAGTAAATTTCTTAATGTCTTAGTAAGAAATTAGTAAGACAGCAGTATTAACAAGAAATACGTTCAGAGCTTAAAAAACAAGAAAACTACACCACATAATGATAGATTTAGCACTGCGACGACCCTATGGAAATTTTGCACGAATTTTCCAGATTGAGAATCGATGATTTATGTGTGTGACTATAATGGCTTAGGTTATATTAAATTATACATACGTGTTTAATATCAAATCACACATGTAATCATACACCTAAACCATACTTCAAACAACTCATGTAATGATACCACATTAACGACGCCACATGAAAACAAAAGAATTTGTATTTCAATACGTAAGCAGCAAAACTACTTGCCCAAAGGAAAGAAAACTTTACCAAAAACACCAGAAAACTACGCAAAAAACATCGAAAATAAAAGTAACATTCTAAATAGTTAAAAATAAAAAGTAAATAGTTAATAAAAGTTAAAAAAAATATTACAGAAATCATTTTTCATTGTAGCTCATAAATTGTCATCAGTTTTTTAAACATTTAAGGTTAAGGTTTTATCCATAAATTGCCAGTTATGTATTTAAGGTATTATTATTAGGTACTTGGTATTACTGGTAAAATTATTTTTATTATATTTTCTTATTTATTTATTTTATTTCACCTGACTAGTTCGGTTTTTGAAAATACATTTGTTTTGAATTTATTTTAAAACATTACCGAAACTTAAAACATTTAAAAAAATATAACATCTGGCTATTACACATTTTGTAAATTACAGGATCCCAAACATAATCAAAATTATATTATCTATTAAATATAATTTAGTATATAAAATATATTTTATATTTAATAATTGTCAATAATAGGAAATTTAAAAATAATTGCAAACATGAGAAGTTTAAAATCCCATAAATATACGGCAAAATTTTATATCTGGTTGCTGTTATTAATCCACTTTTAGTGGATTAAAAGAAACGCAATAAAATGGATGCGATTTTTTAAAATATGTCAATTATAAAAGAAAAATTGAATTAAAGAAGTTACATTCTACATAGTAGGTATAATAAATTAATTACAGAAACAGAAAAGTTACAAAAAAAGTTTGAAATTATTATTATTATAGCTCATAAATTTTCACCATTTTTTTTTAACAGCAACTCAATTATTTTGTAATTTAATCAAAATTATAATTAGATTTTCACTATTTAAACATATTTAAAATATGGACCAAAATTTTGGTATTTATATCTGGTTTTTGGAATTGCTATCCAAAATAGTTTTAAAAAAACACAATCAATTTCATTGTTGCGAAATTTTTAAATATTTCAAAAATGAGAGCAAAAATAAATTAAAGAAATGCCATTTTAAATAGAATAAGAAATCAATTAAAGAAACTTAAAAAAAATTCTAAACAGTTATTCTTTGTTTTGAAATTTTGAAACATTGCCGAAACTTAAAACATTAAAAAATTTATACACTTTTTGTAAATTACAGGCCATATTTTATGTACTCCCATTCCAAAGATAATGAATCAATCATTTAAAAACTGCCGAACAAAAAATTGAATACATGAGAAGTTTAAAATCCCATTAATATAAGGCATAATTTTGGCATTTTTATATCTGGTTGCTGTTATTAATCCGCTATTTAAGAATTTCTGTTAAAAAAAATAATTGAAAAGAAACGCAACTAAACAGATGCGTTTTTTTAAATATTTCAATTATCGAAGGAAAATTGAATCAAAGGAGTGCCATTCTAAATAGTAGGTATAATAAATTAATTATAGAAACAGAAAAGTAACAAAAGAAGTTTGAAATTATTTTTATTATGGCTCATACATTTTCTCGATTTTTTTTTTAAACAGCAACTCAATTGTTTTGTTATTTAATCAAAGTTAATCATAATTAAATTATCACTATTTAAACATATTTAAAAAATGAAGAACAGAAAATTGAAAACAAAATTTTGGTATTTTTATATCTAGTCTTTGGAATTTCTATACATAAAAGTTAAAAAAAATAACGAATTTCATAGTTGCGAAATTTTTAAATATTTCAAAAATGAGGAAAAAAATAAATGAAAGAAATGACATTTTAATTAGAATAAGAAATTATTTAATGAAACAGAAGAGTTACAATAAACGCTTGAAATTATTCTTTATAATGGCGTATAAATTGTCACAAATTTTTTTAAACAGTAATTCTTTGTTTTGAAATTTTGAAACATTGCCGAAACTTAAAACATTTAAAAATTTATAACATCTGGCTGTTACACATTTTGTAAATTACAGGCCATATTTTAGGTATTCCCATCCTAAAGATAATCAATCAATCATTTAAAAAATGCCGAACAAAAAATTGAATACATGAGAAGTTCGAAATTCCATAAATATAAGGCAAAATTTTGGCATTTTTATATCTGGTTGCTGTTATTAATCCTCTCTTTAGGAAGTTTGACTAAAAACAAATGAAGAGAAACACAATTAAATGGATACGATGTTTTTAAATATTTCAAATATAAGAGAAAAATTAAATTCAAGAAGTGACAATCAAAATATGTAGTAGGTATAAGAAATCAGAAATCAATTCAAGAAAAAGAAAGGTTACAATAAAAACGTTTGAAATTATTTTATGTCTCATATTTTTTCACCATTTTTTTTATTAACAGAAATTCAATTGTTTTGGCAGTTTAAAACATTGCTGAAACATAAACATTAAAAAAAAACATCTGGATAAATCATCTGGATACATTTTGTAAATTATAGGTAATATTTTAGGTGCATTCCAAACATTATCAAAATTATAATTAAATTGTTAATATTTAAAACTATTTAAACAAAATGGCGAACAGAAAATTGAAAACATGTGAAGTTTAAAATCCTATAAATATTTGACAAAATGTTGGCATTTTATATCTGGTTGTTGTTATTAATCATCTTTTTAGGAATATCTGCTAAAAAAAGTTAAAAAAACACAATTAAATTGTTCCCAGGTGACAAGAACTCTTTGATTACAAAGACAAACATTTCTGGTACTTAAATTTTAAGAAGAAGAAATAAAATTTTGTCATTCCAAAATATGAATATTTTATATTTTGAATTCATTTAAATAGTTTCAAATCGCGACGGAGAAACATTGACGCATATTGAAATCACTTTGCTTCTCAATTGGTTGTAATTTTGAAGAAGAAAAAAATATTTAGAACTTAAAGTGTTATTGATTTTTATTTTTAATGAGATTATCCTATACAGCTCTTAAGAAGATTATAAACATCCGTTTTCAAATGACCAAAACTTATTTTTTAATTTCTTCTAAAAGTCTTAATGAGTCGAAAATAAAAATTGAAAAAAACGTCAATAAATTTGAAAATACATAATGATGTTTTACGAGATTGTCCAGTTAAGAAAACCATAAATATCCGTTTTCTAGATCTGAAATGATTAACAAAAACTTTTTTTTATTTCTTAAAAAAGTCTTGGTAAGAATATTACAAATTTTTAATCAAACGTCTGTAAATTTGAATTTGATTGTTGATTTTTTTTTTTTTTTTTTAGACAATTCAGTACTGCTCTAATAATAACAATTAATTAATAATAATTAATAACATAATCATAAACATCCGTTTTCGAGATCTGTAAAGATTAACTAAAACCCATTTTTTATTTCTTAAAAAATTCCTAGTAAGAATATCACAAATTTTCAGTCAAACATCTGTAAAATTGAAATTGATTGCTGATTTCTTATGAGATACTTCAGTAATGCTTAAATAACAACAATTAATTAATAATAATTAATAACATAATCATAAACATCCGTTTTCGAGATCTGTAATGATTAACTAAAACACATTTTTAATTTCTTAAAAAACTCTTAGTAAGATATCACAAATTTTTAATCAAACGTCTGCTTTTTTTTTGAGACAATTCAGAACTGCTCTAATAATAACAATTAATTAATAATAATTAATAACATAATCATAAACATCCGTTTTCGAGATCTGTAATGATTAACTAAAACCTATTTTTCATTTCTTAAAAAAGTCTTAGTAAGAATATCAAATTTTTAATCAAACGTCTGTAAATTTAAAATTGATTGCTGATTTTTTATGAGATAATTCAGAACTGCTCTATAATAACAATTAATTAATAATAATTAATAACACAATCATAAACATCCGTTTTAGAGATCTGTAATGATTAACTGAAACCCATTTTTTATTACATAAAAAGGTCTTTGTAAGAATATCACAAATTTTTAATCAAACGTCTGTAAATTTGAAATTGATTGCTGATTTTTTTTAAGATAATTCAGCACTGCTCTAATAATAACAATTAATTAATAATAATTAATAACATAATCATAAACATCCGTTTTCGAGATCTGTAATGATTAACTAAAACCCATTTTTTATTTCTTAAAAAAGTCTTAGTAAGAATATCACACATTTTTAATCAAACGTCTGTAAATTTAAAATTGATGCTGATTTTTTATAAGATAATTCAGTAATGCTCAAATAATAACAATTAATTAATAATAATTAATAACATAATCATAAACATAAGTTTTCGAGATCTGAAATGATTAACAAAAACTTATTTTTTTTATTTCTTAAAAAAGTCTTAGTAAAAATATCACAAATTTTTAATCAAACGTGTGTAAATTTGAAATTGATTGTTGATTTTTTATGAGATAATTCAGTACTGATCTAATAATAACAATTAATTAATAATAATTAATAACATAATCATAAATATCCGTTTTCGAGATCTGTAATGATTCTAAAATTATTTTTTTCCAATAATCTCAAGAAGAATATATCACAATTTAAAAAAAGATCTATGAATTTTATAGCCAATGAATTTGAAATAAGTTTGATAGGAATACCTGACAAAGGCTTTTCAAGAATCTTCGCATTTTTCCAATGACATTAAAATAAGAAATACTTTAAACAAGAAATAATTTAAGATAATAAGACCTTTTCAAATACTTCTTCGTAAAATATCATGTATATTAAAATTCCATAACTGTTTAAGAATTAGAAGCGATTTTATATCTTCCATTTCCCGAACATGTGGATTTTTTATAATGTGCTGTATTTTTGCTAGTTACATATTAATTTTTAATATTTTGCTTTAATATCATGATTGCTGCATTGACCATTAATCACGATGCATACTTTTGTTTATTTGTATTTCATCTGTTGTAGGCTACTTTTAAGTGCATACAGATACTATTAGAAAGTAGTTTGTAACTTATTAATTACAAACTAATTAATTATTATAATTACAAAATAATTATTAACATTTAATATATAAAATATGAATTATATGCAGCAGGGACTGCACAAATGTGCAGACATATAACGCAATAAGTACCGATGACAATCAAGCCTAAGTCTATATCGTATATGAGTATTTTATACTCCTACACTTTTATTTCTGAAACGAATTGTTTGATCGATGCAAAAGCTATTATCTCCAGAATATTGCACGGAACATTATTCGTTTATTTGTAATATATTTATGCAAAGTGAAATATTTATATGTAATGCATTGCATGGGGCTTCATGGATTTATATTCCAACAATCTTGTACAAATAATGTCATTCAAGACCTTATTTAATCCTATACAAAGTAGATCAAAGCTTAACAAACAAAATTGATATTTACAGGGGTAACATAATAAGTGCTGTTCTCATTATTACTGGTGCATTTTCCAAAGATTGGGATTAAAATTAGTAGTATTTTGAAAATTATTATCGATATAAGCTTAACAAACAAAATTGCTATTTATTGTACATTACATTATGGATAAAAATATAATAAACTAATTAACAAAAAGCATACACGTATGGAGTGTTTGGTAACAATTAGCTGGTGAAGTAAAATTATAGCACATACACGTTAAACGCATTTGCTAACGGAAACAAATGAATTAGTAATAATTAAGCGAGGCATTAAACAATATTCCGTCGTAGAAACAATATTCCGTCGTAGAGTTAATTTTTATTTCAATGTTTGCAAATAACAAACACGAAAACTGAAGCGAAATAAGCATTCCTAATTCAGATTTTAACGAAGAGGAATACAACAAAGAGTTTTTCCATCCGGCAAAGCAATGAAATAAAAACAGGACTACTTTGAATGAAACGTACCTAAGATCGAGCTGTTGGGAATTGAATTGCAGATCACATTTCAAATGGGTAGTAAAATCGAGAATTTCGAACGAATTCAACTGAACACAATTGTGAGGAATGCAAGCATCCTGAAATTACTTCAAGCTCGACGGCGACAAAGTAGGACAAGAAGTATCCCCAATGGTGCCCTAAAGTGAGTGATTTATCTCGTGGCCGATTCCTATGTACCCCATGTAGAGGGATAATAATATATTCCGCACAAAGCAGCATTCATTATGAAATCAAATTCGTCTGTTTAGGAATTTATAAGGAAATAATGGCAATAAAATACCATAATCGGTCGCAGTTATCCTAGTTTCTAATAATCGATATTACATTAACCATACAGATAGCTAGTCGGCAAAATCAGATCAAGATAGTTATGTTAGATTATAATTAAGGAGTGTTCGATGTAATAAGCAATTTTGCTCCACGTGAATGCCAATCCTAACATTGCCGCAATCGCAATTGCAAATGCAAAATGCGTTTGCCTTAAGCGCGAGCTTAAAATTTGCATGGTTATCACGTCTAGTATACGCAATATATGCATAGGTTACAAAGAAAAAGGGCGATGAAAGAAATAAAAGTAAAGGTTACATACCAAAAGCAGAAGATTTCGTATCAGATAATAAATTACAAAAACTAAGTAAAAACAACTCAAGCAAATCTTAATTATCTAATGAGAATATTAAACATTTCAGAAGCACTAGAAATTAATATGGCGTTAAATAGTATATAACGCCATTAGGCCGATATGTAGCAAATAACAGGCGCGGGTTGAAGTTTGTAAACCGAGGCGAAGCGAAGCGGAGCGGAGCGCAGCCGAGGTTTATATTCAACCAAGCCTGTTATTTGCATATCGGCCGTATGTTGTTCGATACTTTTTGTAATACCTAAATTACAAAAACTGGTCAATTTATCAATATTAAATTTCAAAATTAATAAACTAGTTATCCAGGCGCAATTTGATACCATAGCAACATCAACGGTTCAAATACAAACAAACAAATCAAAGTGAAATTAGAAAAATAATGTCAGATATGCAAAGTTCTTCGTTTTGTGGTATCCCCGAAGATGTACTAAATGAAGCAAATGCTGCCACAATCGATTTACTTCCCCAAAAAAGCAGCAGCAGGTATGAGAAAGAATATGAAGACTTTTTGCTCATAAATTTGCGTTGTCATTTAAATAACGTCCACGGCCGTTATTATAACGGCCATGGCCTTTACGCCTGTCATATCGATCAAGCAGACAGTACTGATAAATGTCAATAACACAGAGGTATTACAAAAAAGAATAAAATTAATTGTCAATAATCAAATCGATATGTCAGAAGATATTACAATTTCAAGTATTTTACTATAAATACCTTTGAAAATAAAAGGATATCTCGAAACATGTGTCAGCTAACTGATAATAATTTTATAGACTTACATGTATAATAATTATATAAATAAATAATTAATAGAAGTAAAATTTGATAAGTGTTATATGTTTAAAAAAATAATATAAGGTGAGAGTTTCTCTTGTATTGATTCTGCTTTATGTTCCGAGCGAAATTTATGCTTGTAATGCAGAGCACATCCATTACTGCAATACTGAAATATAACTAATAAGCAATTTCCTTTAACATGAGCAAAACAATAGAATCTTGCAAGTAATAGAAATCTATTATTAATGGGGAAAAAAACTTCATTAGATTGAGTTGATACATGGAACTAACCGTTTTTAATTACTAAACAATTAAATCTGCTAATAAAAATAATGGAACTTACGTGTCTACATTTGTAGTTTATTTCCGAGCGACGTCGTAAAAGTTTACAATGTATAAGGTTTTTCATGGCACAAAGATTGCAATTTGTTCATTCAGACATATTGTTTGCTATTCAGCAATTCATTTCAAAGCAACTCCAATGGATCTGAATGGTATTTCAGGCTACAAAAAAATACTTCAAAAGAGAATATTATTTACACTGAAGAAAAAGTGATTTACAAATTAGATATTATGGGTGTTATTAAATTTTTCGTACTGGTAATGAAATTTATACAGGGTGATTAAAAAGTAAGGAACCTCCTCTCTGGAGCCTTTATTATTATTTTTTTCATTCAGACATATTGTTTGCAATTGAGCAATTCTTTTCAAAACAACTCCAATGGATCTGAATGCACTTTTCAGGCTACAAAAAAATACTTCAAAAGAGAATATTATTTACACTGGAGAAAAAGTGACTTACAAATTAGATAATAACAAATATTATGGGTGTTATTACATTTTTCGTACTGGTAATGAAATTTATACAGGGTGATCAAATAGTACAAATACACGTATCAAATGAACACGTTCACATAAATTTAGTACAAACACTTTAACATTGCTATATATAATTGCTATTGTAACCTAATTTCTTGTACTAGATTTATGTGAGCATGGCTGTATATTATTTTGAGCTAAATAAACTGAAATACGATTTTTTAGTTGTGAAAAATTGTAATACTGAAGTTACGTCGGTTTTTTAATTTTCTATTATTTCTGACAATTCTGTGAATTCTTCTTTCGTAATTGTCAAAATTTTAATGATTACTGTCAAATTTTTAATTATTGCAATTATTACTGTGAGCATATCAATTGTAATGTCCTGTAATTTTTTTAAGTAAATTTTCAATATGTCCTTTTAATATACCAGTAAGTATATCAAAATAGCAAATAATAATAATTTGATGTGATATTGCTATACCCAAAACTACCCTTATGTAGCATTATGATTATAGGAGTTACATATCGGGTGATCGATGTGCGTTGGAAAATGGGGAAATAACGTGGGAAAATAGTTTTCCTCAGTGTGCTGCTCCCTGTTCGAACTATAATAAAATTAATTTCATTAATTTCAAACATGTACAGTCATGCTCACATAAATCTAGTACAAGAAATTAGGTTACAATAACAATTTTATATAGCAATGTCAAATTTTTTCTACTAGATTTATGTGATTTACATGACTGTACCTGTAATTTTCTTTAATTATTTTGCTTTAGAAAATTCAGTGGAAATTCTGAAAACATCAAATAATTTCATGAAATTGTAGGCAATTCCAAAGATTGCTTAGAATTACTAAATAATGAAAATAAATTTGTGAAATACTAGAACATTAACGTTAAGAAATGCCATAAATGTTATGCAAACTTATAATAATTCTATTTTTCATAGAAAATCATATTATTTCAGTTATTTTTTAAAAAAACTTCAAGAAAATGAAAAACATTTTTATTATTACAGTTATTTAAAAAAAAACTAAAAGAAAATTCAAGAATATTTAACCATAAATGCCTGAAAATTGTGTAAAATGTTTAATGATACATTTGGGGAAATTTACTGTCAATTTTATAATAATTTTGGCAATATTACTGCCAATTTTAAGTCATTTTAGCATGATAACTTGCAATTTTTAGATATTTTGGTAAAATGCATTACAATTTTTTTTGCATTTTCTTAATCACTGCCAATTTCTGAAATGTCCAAATATTTGCAGTAATTGTGTCAAACTGTCTTTAAATTATCATGTGTCGCAAAATTACTAATTTTTGTTAAGAAGATGTCAGAAAACTTTAAGAATCTGACGAAATTTTCCTATTGTCACACAAATTATTATAAATTCGATTAATTTAAAAAAAACAAGAAAATTCGAATATATTCAACATAAATTCCAGAAAATTGTGTAAAATGTTAAGAAATTCCATAGATGTTATTAAAAGTTATAAGAATTTATAATTCAATATAAAAAATCTTATTACTTCAACTATTAAAAAAAACTTATAGTAAATTAAAGAAACTCCTATTAATTCAGTAATTTTTTTAAACTTAAAGAAAATTTGAAAAGAAATGACACAATTGCAGATACTGCTTAGAATTACGAAATAATGAAAATAAATTTGTGAAATACCAGAACATTAAAGAGAAATACCAGAAATGCCATAAATGTTATGCAAATTTATAATAATTCTATTTTTCATAGAAAATCATAATATGTCAGTTATTTTTTGAAAATACATCAATAAAATTAAAGATGTTTTTATTATTTCAGTTATTTTTAAAAAAAACTAAAAGAAAATTCAAGAATATGCAAGCATAAATGCCTGAAAATTGTGTAAAATGTTTAATGAGACACTTAGGGAAATTTACTGTCAATTTTATATTCACTTTGGCAATATTACTGTAAATTTTAGGACATGTTAGCATTATTACTTGCAATTTTTAGATATTTTGGTAAAATTCATTACAATTTTTTGGCATTTTGTTAAATCACTACAAATTTCTGAAATGTCCAAAAATTTGCATTAATTGTGTCAAACTACCTTTAAATTATCATGTATCACAAAATTACTAATTTTTGTTAAGAAGTTTTTATGATAACTTTAAGAATTTAATTAAATTTGCCATATTTCATAAATATTTTTATTAATTCAATTATTTTTTTAAAAAGACTAGAAGTTAATTTTTGAAAAAACTTTTAGAAAATACAAATATATTCAACATAAATTCAATAAAATTGTGAAATTGTTACAATATGCCATAGATGTTAAGAAAATTCAAGTATTTAATGAAATTTGCCATTTTATGTATTTACTGTATTAAGAATCCTTTATTCTAGAGTAGTAATCTAATGAGGAGACATAAATTTAATGAAATTTGCCATTTTTCATATGAATTCTTATTAATTCTCAATTATTTTTAATAAACTTCAAGAAAATTAAAACAATTCTTATTATTTCAGTTATTTTTTCAAAAACTTAAAGAAAAATTAAATATATTCAACATAAATTCCAGAAAATTGTGTAAATGTTAAGAAATGCCATAGATGTTATGAAAAATTATAAGAATTTAATTAAATTTCCCTTTTTTCGTACCTATTCTTATTAATTCAATTTTTTTTTAAATCAAGAAAATTAAAGCTATTCTTATTATTTCAGTTATTTTTTCGAAAACTTTAAGAAATTTCGATATATTCAACATAAATTCCAGAAAATTGTGTATAATATTAAGAAATGCCATAGATGTTATGAAAAATTATAAGAATTTAATGAAATTTCCCTTTTTTCGCGCATATTCTCATTGATTATTTTTTTTATAGTCAAGAAAATTAAAGCTATTCTTATTGTTTCAGTTATTTTTCAAAAACTTTGAGAAACTTTGCAGAAAATTGTGTAGAACGTTAAGACATGTCATAACTGCGCTGAAAACTTACTTGAAGTATTTAAATTTCTTAGTTTTTACAGGCATTCTGATTGGTTTAGTAAATTTTTCAATATATTTACGAAAAGTCAACAATTTCTAAAATCTCGGAAGATTGAAATGACACAACAGTCTGAATAATCCTAATCGTTGCATTGTTTTTTCTCAGTGATTTTTCTGATGTATGTATTGTCCTTAGTAATGTCTTTGTTTTTTTTTTTTTAGTGTCATACAAGTAATTTTACTAAATTTGCAAGAAGTATTTTTTTTAAGATTATTTTTTAAGATTTAAGATTAATATTTCTTACTTATCAGTGATAAAATCCTCATGAAATTGCAATAGAAAATTGTATAAAATGTTAAGAAATGCCATAGATGTTATTCAAAGTAATAAGAAATTAATGAAATTTCCCTTATTTCATAAAAAATCTTATTAATTCAAATATTATTTTTTTTAAACTTCATGGAAGCTAAAGAAAGTCTTGGTAGTTAAGTAAAGTGTGGTAAAATGTTAAGAAATGTTATAACTGCGATGAAAACTTATCTGAAGCATTTAAATTTCTTAGTTTGTACAGACATTTCTGGTTTAGTAAATTTTTCAATATATTTGCGAAGTCAAAAATGTCTAAAACCTCAACACAAATCTGAGAAGATTGAAATGACACAACAGTTTGAATAATCTAAATTATTGCATTATTTTTTTCCTCAATGTTTTTTTTATTGATGTAATGTCTTTAGTATATGCCCAAATTAAAAATTTGAAGTTTGCTGTTTTAGAAAAAAAATAATACACGGCTCGTCAGTAAAACGTCGTAAAGTAGTGCTTTACGAAATTGTATCATAAATAACTATTATCGAATTTGGTGAGTTGCAATACAGTTGCGACAGATTTTTTGACATAAACGAATTCTAGAATACGTGGTACTGTGAGTTCCAGACGAAAATATCACAGGGTTGAACAATTTCAGTGCAAATTTCGTAAAAACTCGACAGATTTTGACTATAACAGTTGAAAATTTGAAATTTCGAGGTTCAGATAAAAATTAATAGACGATTCGTCAGAAAAGTGTCGCGAAGTAGTGCTTTACCAACTTGTATCATAAATAACTATTATCGAATTTGGAGAGTTGCAATACAGTTGCAACAGATTTTTTGTCATAAACGAATTGTAAAATATGACAGTTTTGAGACGAAAATTTGACAGTGTTGAACAATTTCAGTGCAAATTTAGTAAAAAAATCGACATATTTTTACTATTACAGTTAAAAATTTGCAATTTTGAGGTTCAGAGAAAAATTAATAGATGAGTCGTCAGCAAAGGAGTATTTTTTTTTTTTTAAGATTAATCCATATTTCTTACTGCAACAATCTAATTATTCAATTTTCTTACTCAATCAATAACAATATCCTTAGCAACAGAAAGTGTCATTAAGTATTCTGCCAACAATTTTGACTTTACTTTGTAATAAATATCATTTAAAATTTTCTGCTTAATAATAAATCCATATTTATCATTGCAGTAATATAATAAATCATTTTCTCACTTATTGATGACAGAATCTTTATGAAATGTTCCAACGAATTATATTATTATTATTATAAGAATAACCTTCTAGTAGTATGAGAAAGTAATTAACAAATATTTTAGATTAATTTATCTGTTATTTGAAAAACATAAAAATCATTAAATGTTGAAAATGCATAATCAAATTGTACGAAATTTCTTTTTAAAATTTTCAAAACTGTTTTTATTGTTTATTCGCAACAATATTAATTCTGATATTAAATTAGTTAAGCACTTTTTAAAATTTTCAAAACTGTTTTTATTGTTTATTCGCAACAATAGTAATTCTGATATTACATTTGTAATGAATAACTGCGAGAGATATCAGTTTAATAATAGCACAAATTTCTCACTGCAATAACGTAATATATAACATAACATTTAATGAAAAACTTCCAGAAACTATGAAATTTTCAGAAGACTTATCTTTAAATGTTCTACTATAATTATATACTATAATTTTTGCTAATAAATATTCTTTATTATTATTATTATAATCTGCCGAAAAACTCCTAATCTCAGCAAAAGCAGTAATAGTTAGTTATGATATAAGTTCGTCAAGTACTTTACGAAAATGTATCATACAAAGTCTCTAGTCGACAGCTATTATGAAAAACAGCTAAAATTTGATGCAAAATTCTATATATTTTTTAAATGGTGAGTGAATGAATTGTTTGTAAAACTAATTTTGCGCTTATTTTTATTGGTCGGTTCAATTTAGAGATTGCTTGCAAAGATTGCAATAAACTTTCTCTATAATCTCGCGACGAGAGCTGACAATGACTCATGTTTTTTTGAACTAAAAATCGCGCTCTCTATGCTCGTTCGCATACTGGTAAATGTAATAGAATGAAATGAAATACGAACGTATGTCGAATTCCGGTATTATGGAGCTATTAGTTAGTCATCAGCTTTTGACGGGACGACTATAAATTGGTGCTAAATAATTACAACCATATACAATGTAATAATCATTATTGACAAATAAACACAGATTTCCTGGAAATATTGCCTCTTCGCATTCCCTTTATTTTTCGTACGAAAAACAACACATTTGATTAATATCACCCTTGTTTACTCAGCATGGAGTATCGCCTGGAGGTTTTGGCACTCCACTGGGATATCAAGTGTATCTAATATGCAGATAACTTTCAGGTTTCAAACTTCCAGAGTTGTTTTTCTTTTTGCCCTCAAACTGTTTCTCGGCTCTTGGAACAAACTGAATTTCTTATAGTTCCGTTCAATTTGCGGCATTTTACATGAAAAGTTTGTTCGTATCTGCTCCAAAAGCACATTAACGTACAAACACCTTTCACGATCAATTCTTGCCTAAGCTGGCTATAGACTGACATTTATGTTGGTACGCATGAAAATTAATCAGAAAATAAGGCTGGTTTTAGCTATAATTATTTATAACCAGCACTGTTGGCAGCAAAATGTAATGAACTATCATAGAATTGTCACAATTTAGACGTTTATTAAACGCATGCAACAAAATGTGTCACAGTCAACTTTGGCCAGAATAGATCGTGAACGGTGTTTAGGTAGTTACTTCTGAACAATTAATTCCTCTAAAATTTAATATCTATAACTGATATATGTACACTTGATAATAACTTGCTTTATTAATTATGATTATTAATGCACACGATTATTTAATGGTGTGTTTGTAGTGGCACTAAATCTATAATATTTACAGTTTTACCACCAGTGTAGAACGACACCAGTAACAGTTTTTTTAGGGTGAATTGATGCATGGCCGGAGGTCAGCAAGTTTCCCATTTTTTTCTTGCTTGTCAAACTCGGGAAGGAAAACTCCCGAGTTTTTCCCCACATAGAGACTATTTTAGGGCGCGAACCCTTTTTCCGAGCCAAATTATGTGGATTACTTTTTGTATCGAGTTTTCCGCAATGCGTCTTCACCCTACTTTAAAAAAAAGAGTTTCGGTTCGTATAAACTCGCATGCTGCACATGTCAGCTCTTGTGTGATCAAGTAATAGAGCACATTTACAAAGCAGGGCTGAATACAAATGTTTCTGGTGGTAGCAGATAATAGATAATGTTAAACCACCTTCTAGCATAAATTTTATGTTGTATGCGTAGGTAAATTGTATTTAAACAGACCATTAAATCTATGTTGAAGTTTATGTATCTTAATTTAACGTTATGCCTTCAATTGCTTTTAGGTGCAATAGAGAATTTATTTGAATTATTAATAAAACCAGAGAAACGTTTCTCTAAAAAAAAAATGGTATGTGCTATTACAGCACATACAACATATTCTATACCATGAAGATACCATATTCTAACTTAAAGAATATAGAAGTCAATATAAATTACTTTTAGTATAACTGATTGAGGGCGAAATATAATTAAGATAGGGTCTAGATCAGTAGTTCTCAAAGTGGGGCGCACGCCCCACCGGTGGGGCGCGTAGGTTTTTCAGGTGGGTCATGAGAATTTAAGGTGGTCTTATGATATTTGAAGTTGGATTTTAATATCGAATTAATATTTGCTGCAGCACTTAATTAAAAATATATTAAATTATAATATATTAAAATTTATATACACATATGTATATAATATACATATATCATAGCGTTTTACTTAAGCGTTATTGTAACGGGTTTTCCAATAAGAGGTGTTATTTTGAATAGCCCGCTATTTCGGTAGATGTCACTTTTGAAGCTGTCATTTCTTGGCATTTGACAAGTAGAAACTACGCCATTAATAAAAATGGTACGATACACGCTTCAACAACGCATTGAAATTATTAAAATTCACTATAAAAATGGTGAAAATTTGGCAGAGACGGTTCGTAAAACTCGAACATTTTTGGGTCGTCGTGAAGCACCTTGTCGGACCGCAATACAGAAATTGGTGGAAAAATTCGAGCTGTTGGGACAAGTTAGTGATGAGAAGAATAAAACCCGTGCACGTCGCTCAAGAACAGCCGAGAATATTGCTGCTGTAGCCGAAAGTGTTGAAGAAAACCCAGGTTTGTCCATTCCTCGTCGTTCTTTGGAATTAGGTATTCCACAAACGTCATTACACCGTATTTTGCATAAAGATTTGGGTCTTAAGGCTTATAAAGTCCAGTTAACACAAGAACTCAAGCCGGCCGATCATCAACAACGTCGTGACTTTGCTGATTGGGTCGTTGAAATGCATGAAAATGATCCGGAATTCCATCGAAAAATCATCTTCAGTGATGAGGCCCATTTCCACCTCGGTGGCTTCGTCAACAAGCAAAATTGTCGCATCTGGGGCTCAGAAAACCCAAGAGTTATTGTTGAAAAGCCTCTCTATCCTCAACGTGTGACTGTTTGGTGCGGTTTATGGTCCGGCGGAGTCATTGGACCTTACTTTTTCGAAAATGAGGCTGGCGCAACAGTTACGGTGAATGGATTGCGCTATCAAGAGATGATTAACGATTTTTTATGGCCGGAATTGGATGGTATTGATCTGGACAACGTTCACTTTCAACAAGACGGCGCTACGTGCCACACAAGCAACGAAACCATTGATCTTTTAAGGGAAAAGTTTCCGGACCGTGTTATCTCTCGAAGAGGTGATCACAATTGGCCACCGAGATCTTGTGATTTAACACCTTGCGACTTCTTTCTTTGGGGCCACGTGAAGGAGAAGGTCTACGCCAACAGCCCAGTATCGATTCAAGACCTCAAAGATGGAATTCGTGAGGCTATCGAGGACATACAGCAGCCACTTTGCGATTTAGTTATGGAAAATTTCATGAAAAGGATTTTGTCCTGTAAGCGTGGCCGTGGTGGTCATTTGCTTGATGTTATTTTCCACTATTAACGGCATACCTTCCTCTTTGTAATGAAATAAACATCTGATGATTTATAATAAAAAATGGCATTTTTCTTTGAATATCAAAATAACACCTCTTATTGGAAAACCCTTTACTATAATATTGATCGAAAAAAATGCGTTAACAAACATTTTTGTTTTTCCACGTATTTAATCGAATCGACAAAATCATGTGTCGCGACGTCGTGGCTCGATGACTGTTGGTACACGAGTCATATTTTCAACTAGTGTTCGTCTAGTATTCATTGTCAGTACTTGCATTTACGTCTTTTTCAAGTGTTTTTCGTGTCGAGTAGGTGTATATAAATCAGTTCATTGTTCTTTTTCGATGTTATTAGAGAGTTTTTCAATTTGCTAGTTATTAAAGGTAAGTTGCATTTTTTATCAAAAAATAATTTAAAAATACTAAATACAACATAATTGTAGCTAATTTTGGCTCAATATAAAAATGGCTAGCGCCAAGAAGATAAAGACTCGCCAATACAAAGAAGAATTTTTAAATTTTGGTTTCATAACCGCTATAAATGATGAAAGATCGCCTTTCTGTCTACTATGCCATCAATCTTTGAGCAATGAATCAATGAAGCGTGGCCGTCTCGAGGCATATTTTAGAACCAAACATGCTGCTCATGCGAATTCAGATTTAAATGACTTCAAATCATTAAAAGAGAAATTCGAAAAGCGAACAACCATAAAAACTTGGTTCACTGCGAGAACTGCTGTTGCTAATCGTACCTTAGAGGCAAGTTACGAGATTTCTTTATTGATTGCAAAATGCGGAAAAAATCATACCCTGGGCGATATCTTATTAAACCCTCGATATCAACATTTTTTAAAACCGTTTTGAATATTGATGACAAAGAAGTGAAAGCATTACCACTTAGTAATGATACTGTCAGAAGAATGATAGATGAGATGAGCGATGACGTTGAAGCACAGCTTATTGAAAAGCTTCAGTCGAGATACTTTTCTTTACAAATGGATGAATCTACTGTAAGAGGCAGTGAAGCATTACTATTGGCTTACGTAAGATATATTAGATTCTAATGGAAAGGTTTTGTGAATAAAAATTTTGACAAAAATTCACAGCAAATGTAGGAAATTCTAGTAAAATTCCAGAAATTAACCAGGAAAAATCAGGTAATTACTAAACATTTCGAAAATAACAATGCTTAACATGAAATAAAACTCACCCTGTATAAATAATGGATGAAACTATAACAAAAATTATAATAATCATTTTACGATTTTCTGTAGTAGGTATTGATGAAATTTACAAGTAGTTCATTTTTAATTTTAGTCAAAATGTAATTTCTTCAAAATTTTTAGTAAGTACTGTATCGTCTTCCTTGTAGTTTCCTGATTTTTCCTTGTTCATTTCTGGAATTCTACTAGAATTTCTTACATTTGCTGTGAATTTTTGTCAGAATTTTTATGTATTTCTAAAAAAATTCCAATATTTTAATTGTTACTTTGTGTATTTCTGTATTTATAAAATTTTCTATTATAATAATCATTTTACGAGTTTTTGGAGTATTGGTGACAACTTAATTGTCAATTTTGGTTAGAAATTTTACATATCTTCGAAGTTGTTAGCACTTCTGTCTTCTGTGTATTTTCTGGAATCTTTTTACTTTCTGGAATTTTACTGGAAGTTAATAAATTTGCTCTGAATTTTGGTTAGAATGTTTAAGTATTTCTAAAAATTTAATATTTTAATGGTGATTTTAGGATTTCTTTTTCGTTTTTACTGGAATTTGTAAGATTGTTGTTAGAATTATTGTACATATCCGAAAATATTTAATATTTGAATCGTCCTTCTAGGATTTTCACCATTAATGCAGGAATTCACAAAACAACTTTTTGTGGATTACTGTTCTAGTTTTGATTTATTTTTGATTTATTTTCATATTTTATTTGTCCTTTTAGAATTTTGAGTTTAAAATTAATTTTTGACCTTTTAATACTTTCTGTTGCGTTACTAAACTAATTGTGACAAAATTTTCTATTATAATAATCATTATACGAGTTTTTGGAGTATTGGTGGAATTTTACTCCAAAAAAAGGAGAAGAAGAAAAAACAATATAATATAATAATAACCGGTATATATATATATATATATATATATATATATATAAATAATGGATGAAACTATAACAAAAATTATAATAACCATTTTACGATTTTCTGTAGTATTGATGGAATTTATAAGAACTTTATTTTTAATTTTAATTAAAATTTAATTATCTTCGAAATGTTTAGGAAGTACTTTATCGTCTTCCTTGTAGTTTCCTGATTTTTCGTTGTTAATTTCTGGATATTTACTAGAATTTCCTACATTTGCTGTGAATTTTTGTCAGAATTTCCTGATTTTTCTTTGTTAATTTCTGGAATTTTACCGGAATTTCCTACACTTGCTGTGAATTTTTGTCAGAATTTGTATGTATTTCTAAAAAAAATCCTATATTTCGATTGTTAATTTGTGTATTTCTGAATTTATAAAATTTTCTATTATAATAATCATTTTACGAGTTTTTGGAGTATTGGTGGAAGTTACCTTCAAAAAAAGAAGGAAAAGAAGAAAAAATCAATATAATATAATAATAACTGGTGTATATAAATAATGCATGAAACTATAACAAAAATTATAATAATCATTTTACGATTTTCTGCAGTATTGATGGAATTTACAAGAACTTCGCTTTTAATTTTAGTTAAAATTTAATTATCTTCGAAATGTTTGGGAAGTACTTTATCGTCTTTCTTGTAGTTTCCTGATTTTTCGTTGTTAATTTCTGGATATTTACTAGAATTTCCTACATGTGCCTTGCATTTTTGTCAGAATTTTTAAGTATTTAAAAAAAATTCCAATACTTTAATTGTTGCTGTGTGTATTTCTGTATTTATAAAATTTTCTATTATAATAATCATTTTACGATTTTCTGTAGTATAGATGGAATTTACAAGAACTTCATTTTTAATTTTATTTAATTTTTTTATTTATTTTCCAAATTTTGATAAAGTACTTTATCGTCTTCCTTGTAGTTTCCCGATTTTTCGTTGTTAAATTCTGGAATATCAAAAGAATTTCCTACATTTGCTGTGAATTTTTGTCCGAATTTTTATGTATATCTAAAAAAATTCCAATATTTTAATTGTTATTTTGTGTATTTCTGTATTTATAAAATTTTCTGTTATAATAATCATTTTACGAGTTTATGGAGTATTGGTGCAAACACTTAATTGTCAATGTTGGTTAGAAATTTTATATATCTTCGAGATTTTTAGCACTTTGTCATCTGTGTATTTTCTGGATTTATACTTTTTCATTTCTGGAATTTTACTGGAAGGTTATAAATTTGCTCTGAATTTTTGTATTTCTAAACATTTTCTAATATTTTAATGGTAATCTTAGGATTTCTCTTTTGTTTTTACTAGAATTTGCAAGAATTTGTTGTAGATTGTTAGAATTGTTGTACATATCCGAAATCTTCGAAACTTTTAGGAAGTACTTCATCGTCTTCCTTGTAGTTTCCTGATTTTTCCTTGTTAATTTCTGGAATTCTACCAATAATTCCTACATTTGGTGTGAATTTTGTCAGAATGTTTATGAATTTCTAAACAAATTCCAATATTTTAATTGTTATTTTGTGTATTTCTGTATTTATAAAATTTTCTATTATAATAATCATTTTACGAGTTTATGGAGTATTGGTGCAAAAACTTAATTGACGATTTTGGTTAGAAATTTTATATCTTCGAAATTTTTAGCACTTCTGTCTTCTGTGTATTTTCTGGATGTATCATTTTTAATTTCTGGAATTTTACTAAAATTTAAAAATTTGCTCTGAATTTTGGTTAGAATGATTAAGTATTTCTAAAAATTTTCTAATATTTTAATGGTGATCTTAGGAGTTCTCTTTTGTTTTTACTAGAATTTGCAAGACTTTGTTGTAGATTGTTGTTAGAATTATTGTACATATCCGAAAATATTTAATATTTGAATCGTCCTTATAGGATTTTGTAGTATTGATGGAATTTACAAGAACTTCATTTTTAATTTTAGTTCTTTAACTTTAATTTTAATTTTAGTTTAGTTTTTTAATTTATATTCCAAATTTTGGCAAGTACTTTATCGTCTTGCTTGTAGTTTCCTGATTTTTCCTTGTTAATTTCTGGAATTTTACTAGAATTTCCTACATTTACTGTGAATTTTGTCAGAATTTGTATGTAATTCTAAAAAATTTCCTATATTTTAATTGTTAATTTGTGTATTTCTGTATTTATAAAATTTTCTATTATAAATATTCATATTAAAATAATCATTTTACGAGTTTTTGGAGTATTTGTGGAACTTCACCGTCATCTTATCTGGCTGAATGTGGGTTCAGCAGTGTCAATGATATATTAGTAAAAAAGAGGAGCTCTTTAAATATCACCATGCGAGGAGATTTGAGACTCATGCTGACTAAGTTTGCACCGAACATAAAAAGTCTTTGTAGCAGACACCAGGCTCACGGATCACATTAATTAAACCAAATTTACTTACAATTATTATATCCTTTGTTTTTTTCTTAAAAATTTTCGGTTTATACTTTTACTAATATATACCTACATATACAAATTTATTATAATATTTAATTTTATAGCGATATTTTTTTTTTTTTTGTTACTTTGAACCTGGAAGTTATTATAAACAATATTTTATAGATCTTATTAAAAATTCGTTTTTCTTGAATTTATATTTTATGATCATTCTACTTTGCGTATATAGACGAAGAAAAGCAATTAATAATTTAGTCATGCTGTGCAAAAGTTCCGACATTTTGTTTATTTTATATATGGGGCATCAGATATTTAGTAGCTAATTGGTGGGGCATGGATCAAAAGAGTTTGAGAAGCACTGGTCTAGATAGTCTCCCAATGGATTTCACCCTGGAGATATTTAATAAGTAATAAGAAATAATCTATAAATAAGTAATAAGAAAAAATCCATTACTGCCCCAATACGTAGGTATTATATAACCTAATAGGACCTTTACAGCGTTTCGCGTTGCAAATTCTGTATAGGTTATTACAACTTACAGCGATGAACTTTTTGTGTAATGGCGTTGGTAATATTGCTCAGAATTGGCTACGTAGCAGAATACAAAATTTTGTTATTTAAAAGATCCTCATTATCTTGTTAATTATAGAAGAAACTATTAAGAAGAAAATAATAAAATATAGAAAACAAATTGTTGTACTGAATTTGCAGCATGATTCACAATACAATAAAATCATTAAACTGGCTGAGCCAATAAAATAAAAATTGTACTAATGATGATTTATTTCTAGTACCCTCATGACATTTTTAATGATTTCATTTTTCTGACAAAAATTTTCTAATCGTATGAAATAAATTAACGCACTTTTTAAAATAAAACAGTTTTCTCCTTATAGTGATCTAGTGATATAGCAATTATAGTCATCCTTAACCTATAGTAATAACTTCACTATTTAAACGTTGGATACTATTGTTACTATTGTGTACGTTGTGTACATTAAAGTACAATTTTTTTGCCTGAAAAAGCCAGTGTGGCAAAACAATTGTTGCAAATAAACAAAAAAAAAACAGTTTTGAGAATTTTAAAGTGCTATATTTCAAACAATTTGATTATGCATTTTCAACATTTAATGAATTTTTATGTTTTTCAGATAACAGATCAATTAATCTAAAATATTTGTTAATTTCGAATCTGAATTATTTACTCATACTACTCGAAGCTTATTCTTATAATAATAATAATAATTCCTCGTAACATTTCATAAGGACTCTTGCCATCAATAAGTGAGAAAATTTATTTATTATATTACTCAATCCGTCATCAATCCGTCGAGAGCTGATAGTGACTAATAGCAATTCATTCACTCACCATTTAAAAAAAAATAGTATTTTGCATCAAATTTTAGCTATTTTTCATAATAGCTGTCGACTAGAGACTCTGTATGATACATTTTCGTAAAGTACTTGACGAACTTATATCATAAATAACTATTACTGCTTTTGGGGAGATTTTGAGTTTTTGCGCAGATTATAGTAGAATATTTAAAGACAAATCTTCTGAAAATGCCATAGTTTCTGGGAGTTTTTCATAAAATGTCATGTTATATATTACGTTATTGCAGTGAGAAATACGTGCTATTAATAAACTGATATCTCTCGAACTTATTCATTACAAATGTAATATCAGAATTACTATTATTGCGAATAAACAATAAAAACAGTCTTGAACATTTTAAAAAGTGCTTCACTAATATAATATCAGAATTACCATTGTTGCAAATAAACAATAAAAACAGTTTTGAAAATTTTAAAAAGTGCAAAAAGTATTTAAAAATTGCAATTTCAAAAAGTGAGTTTTTGGGCAGATTATAGTAGAATATTTAAAGACAAATCTTCTGCAAATATCATAGTTTCGGGGAGTTTTTCATAAAATGTCATGTTATATATTACGTTATTGCAGTGAGAAATATGTGCTATTATTAAACTGATATCTCTCGAACTTATTCATTACAAATTTAATATCAGAATTACTATTTTTACGAATAAACAATAAAAACAGTTTTGAAAATTTTAAAAAGTGCTTCACTAATTTAATATCTGAATTACTATTGTTGCGAATAAACAATAAAAACACTTTTGAAAATTTTAAAAAGTGCTTCACTAATTTAATATCAGAATTACTATTGTTGCAAATAAACAATAAAAATTGTTTAGAAAATTTAAAAAAAAAATTCATACGATTAGATTATGCATTTTCAGTATTTAATGATTTTTTATGTTTTTCAAATAACAGATCAATTAATCTAAAATATTTGTTAATTTCGTTCTGAATTATTTTCTCATACTCGAAGCTTATTCTTATAATAATAATATAATTCCTCGGAACATTTCATAAGGATTTTATCATCAATGAGTGAGAAAATTAATTTATTATATTACTGCAATGACAATATGGATTTATTATTAAACAGAAAATTTTAAATGTTATTTATTACATAGTAGAGCCAAATTTGTTGACAGAATGCTTAAGGACATTTTCTGTTGCTTAAGAATTTTGTCAATGATGAGTAAGAAAATTGAATAATTAGATAATCGGAGTAAGAAATATGGATTAATCTTTAAATTGTCATTGTTGTGTCATTTCAATCTTCTGAGATTTTAGAAATTTTTAGCTTTCCATAAATATATTGAAAAAATCACTAAGCCAATCAGAATGTATGTTAAAACGAAGAAATTTAAATACTTAAGGTAAGTTTTCATTGCAGTTATGACATATGTTTACATTCTAAGACAATACATCAATAAAAAAAACATTGAGAAAAAAATAATGCAATGATTTGGAATATTCAGACTGTTGTGTTATTTCAATCTTCTGAGATTTTAGAAATTTTTGAGTTTTTGGAAATATATTGAAAAATTTACTAAACCAATCAGAATGTCTGTGAAAACTAAGAAATTTAAATACTTCAGGCAAGTTTTCATTCATCGCATTTATGACATTTCTCAACATTCTACACAATTTTATGTAATTTTTCTTAAGTTTTTGAAATAATAACAGAAATAATAAAAATTGCTTTAATTTTCTTAAAGTTTTTTTAAAAGTAATTGAATTAATAAGATGTTTTATGAAAAATGGCAAATTTCCTTAAATTATTATTACTTTTCATAACATATATGGCATTTCGTAACATTTTACACAATTTTCTGGAATTTATGTTGAATATTTTTGAAATTTCTAAAAGTTTTTAAAAAAAATACTGAAATAATAAAAATTGCATCAATTTCCTTGAAGTTTTTTAAAAATAATTGAATTAATAAGAATGTGTATGAAAAAGGGAAATTCTATTAAATTCTTATAAGTTTCCATAACATCTATGGCATTTCTTAACATTCTACACAATTTTCTGGAATTTATGTTGAATATATTTGAATTTTCTAAACGTTTTTAAAAAAATAACTGAAATAATAAAAATTTCATAAATTTTCTTGAAGTTTTTTAAAAATAATTGAATTAATAAGACTTTTTATGAAAAATGACAAATTTCATTATATTGTTATAACTTTTAATAACATCTATGGCAGTTCTTAACATTTTACAGAATTTTCTGGAATTTATGTTGAATATATTTGAATTTTCTAAAAGTTTGTGAAAAAATAAAGGTAATAATACGAATTACTTTCATTTTCTTGAAGTGTTTTAAAAATAATTGAATTAATAAGAATTTATATGAAAAATGGCAAATTTCACTAAACACTTAAAGTTTTCATAACATCATTATTCATTATTCATTATGACATTTCTTAACATTTTACACAATTTTCTGAAAATGTCGCTGAATATTCTTGAATTTTCTTAAAGTTTTTGAAAATATAACTGAAATAATGAGAATTGCTTTAATTTTCTTGAAGTGTTTTCAAAAATAATTGAATTAATAAGAATTTGTATGACAAGGGGTAAATTTCATAAAAATTCTTATAAGTTTTCATAACATCTATGGCATTTCTTAACATTTTACAAAATTTTCTGGAATTTATGTTGAACATATTTGAATTTTCTAAGTTTTGGAAAAAATAACGGAAATAATACGAATGACTTTAATTTTCTTGAAGTGTTTTCAAAAATAATTGAATTAATAAGAATTTGTATGAAAAGGGGCAAATTTCATAAAAAATCTTATAAGTTTTAATAATATCTATAGCATTTCTTAACATTTTACAGATTTTTTTAGGAATTAATGTTGAATATAAATTTCAATTTTAAATTTCCTTAAAGTTTTTGAAACATTAACTGAAATAAAACGAAATGCCATAATTTTCTTGAAGTTCTTCAAACATAATTGAATTAATGAGAGTTTGTATGAATGATGGGAAATTTATTAAATTCTTATAAGTTTTCATAACATCTATGGCACTTTTTAACATTCACACAATTTTCTGGAATTTATGCTGAAAATATATGAATTTTCTTCAAGTTTATGACATTTTTTCACAAAATTTATGAAGTTTCTAAATATTTTACACAATTTCTGAATTTATGTTGAATATATGTTGTTGAAATAATACGAATTGCTTTAATATTTTGAAGTTTTTTTTTTAAATAATTGAATTAATAAGAATTTTTGTGAAAAATGGCAAATTTCATTAAATTCTTATAACTTTTAATAACATTTATGGCATTTCTTAACATTTTACACAATTTTCTGGAATCTATGTTGAATTTTCTTGAATATTCTTAAAGAAAATATAACTGAAATAATGAGCATTGCTTTAATTTTCTTGAATTTTTTTAATAATAATTGAGAATTAATAAGAATTTATATGAAAAATGGCAAATTTCACTAAATACTTAAAGTTTTCGTAACATCTATGACATTTCTTAACATTTTACACAATTTTCTGAAAATTATGTTGAATATATTTAAATTTTCTTAAAGTTTTTGAATAAATAACTGTAATAATGAGAATTGCTTTAGTTTTCTTGAAGTTTTTTCAAAAATAATTGAACTAATAAGATTTTTTATGAAAGAAGGGAAATTTCATTAAATCATTATAACTTTTAATAACATCTATGGCATTTCTTAACATTTAACACAATTTTCTGGAATTTATGTTGAACATTCTTGAATTTAATTAAAGTTATTGAAAAAATAATTTAAATAATGAGAATTGCTTTAACTTTCTTGAAGTATTTTTAAAAATATTGGTATTAACAAGATTTTTTTATGAAAAAAGCTAAATTTCATTAAATTCTTATAACTTCTAATAACATGTATGGCATTTCTTAACATTTTACACAAGCTATGTTGAAAATTCTGGAATTTTCTTAAAGTTTTTAAAAAAATAACTGAAATAATGAGAATTGCTTAAATTTTCTTGAAGTGTTTTCAAAAATTATTGAGAATTAATAAGAATTTATATGAAAAATGGCAAATTTCACTAAATACTTAAAGTTTGCTTAACATCTATGACATTTCATAATATTTTATAATAATAATAATAATATAATAATAAAGGGTATTTATTAGCAAATTTTTACACAATTTTCTGAAAATTATGTTGAATATATTTAAATGTTCTTAAAGTTTTTGAATAAATTACTGTAATCATACGAATTTCTTTAATTTTCTTGGAGTTTTTTCAAAAATAATTGAATTAATAAGAATTTGTATGAAAAGGGGGAAATTTCATAAAAATTCTTATAAGTTTTCATAACATCTATGGCATTTCTTAACATTTTGTAGAATTTTCTGGAATTTATGTTGAATATATTCGAATTTTCTTAAAGTTTTTGAAAGAAATCACTGAAATAATGAAAATTGCTTTAACTTTCTTGAAGTATTTTTTAAAATAATTGCAATAACAAGATTTTTTTATGAAAGAAGCTAAATTTCATTAAATTCTTATAACTTTTAATAACATTTATGGCATTTCTGAACATTTTACACAATTTTCTGGAATCTATGTTGAATATTCTTGAATTTTCTTAAAGTTTTTTGAAAAAATAACTGAAATAATAAGAATTGCTTTAATTTTCTTGAAGTTTATTAAAAATTATTGAGAATTAATAAGAATTCATATGAAAAATGGCAAATTTCATTAAATTTATGTCTACTTATTTGATTACTTCTCTAGAATAAAGAGTTCTTAATACAGTATATACATAAAATGTTAAATTTCATTAAATATCTATGGCATTTCGAAACATTTTCACAATTTTCTGGAATTTCTGGAATTTATGTTGAATATATTTGTAGTTTCTAAAAGTTTTTTGAAAAATTAAATGAGTTAATACGAAATGTTTTAATTTTCTTCTAGTCTTTTAAAAATATAATTTAATTAATAAGAATTTTTATGAAAAATGGCAAATTTCATTAAATTCTCAAGTTATCATAACACCTTCTTAACAAAAAATAGTAATTTTGTGACACATGATAATTTAAAGGTAGTTTGACGCAATTACTGCAAATTTTTGACATTTCAGAAATTGGCAGTGGGATAACAAAATGTCATAAAATTGTAATGAATTTTACCAAAATATCTAAAAATTGCAAGTAATAATGCTAAAATGTCTTAATATTGACAATAATATTGCCAAAAATATTATAAAATTTACAGTAAATTTCCCCAACTGTCTCATTAAACATTTTACACAATTTTCAGGTATTTGTGTTTGAATATTCTTGAATTTTCTCTTAGTTCTTTTAAAAAAATAACTGAATTAATACAAATTGCTTTAATTTTCTTGATTTTTTTTAATAATTGGATTAATAAGATTTTTTATAAAAATGGCAAATTTCATTAAATTTTCAAAGTTGTCATAACACCTTCTTAACAAAAATTAGTAATTTTGTGACACATGATAATTTAAAGGCAGTTTAACACAATTAAAGCAAAGTTTTGAACATTTCAGAAATTGGCAGAGGTATAACAAAATGTCATAAAATTGTAATTAATTTTACCAAAATATCTAAAAATTGCAAGTAATAATGCTAAAATGTCTTCAAATTGACAATAATATAGCCAAAAATATTATAAAATTGACAGTAAATTTCCCTAAGTGTCTCATTAAACATTTTACACAATTTGTGCTTGCATATTCTTGAATTTTGTTTCAGTTTTTTTTTTGTAATACACTACTCAAAACAATTAACGCATATTGATGGAATTGGATTTAAGTAAGCTTAGATTGAAAGAAAAACAAAACAAAGTTTGTGCATTTATCTGTCTAAGAATATTGTTGCACTAATAATCAAAATCTTTAATTTGATAGTGTCCAGAAAAATAATTTCTTTTAAATGTCCAAATAACAAACTGTGCGGTTCTACTTTAAATTCGAAATTTCGTCGGTTCTGTGTTCTAAAACTACGTTTAAATAATGGAAAACTATAATAGACGCAATACAAGACATTTAAAAGATGGCGAAGCTCAATCTGCAGTTCTTCTTCTCCGGGAAGGGCTGACACAAGTGAGAGTGGCTCAAATTTTAAATGTGGCCCAATCCTCCATTAGTAGGGTGTACCAACGTTTCCGAGAAACTCATGGATATTCCAGACGCCAAGGACAAGGACGACTAAGGGCCACAAATCCAATAGAAGACCGTTTCATAACACTTTCTGCTCGCAGAAATAGAACAGTTACCGCTAGATTCTTACAAGACTCATTACACCGAGTGCACAATACAAGAATTTCAGATCAAACAGTTAGAAACCGACTACATGAAATCCATTTAAATGCTAGATGTCCAGCAACGGGCCCTCGTTTAACCAGGGAACATCGAGTACGGCGACTTGCTTTTGCAAGAGAACATGTGGTTTGGACTCACCAGCAATGGGCGAATATTTTGTTCTCGGATTAGTCGAGATTCACTCTTTCATCCAACGATCGACGTCACAGAGTGTGGAGAACTCCAGGGACTCGATTTTCCCAATGCAATATCCGCCAATTGGATGCCTTTGGTGGGGCGGAATCATGGTTTGGGGAGCAATCAACTCACAAGCACGTACAGAGTTACATGTGTTTCATAACGGAACTTTAAATGCAGACAGGTATATCCGAGATGTTTTAGAACAATATGTCATGCCTTTTGCTCCATTCATTGGCCATGATTTTCTGTTAATGCATGACAATGCCCGCCCACACACCGCACAAATAGTGCAACAGCGTCTCCAGAGGGTTAATATCGAAGCAATAGACTGGCCAGCAAGATCACCCGACTTAAATCCTATAGAGCACATGTGGGACAATCTTGGCAAACGACTAAGAAGTAGGCTAAATGTACCACAAACTCTAAACGAGTTATCTGAAGCACTTGTGGAAAAATGGAATAACATTCCTCAGCAGCTAGTGGAAAATTTAATTGTCAGCATGGAAAGGCGTTGTAGGGCAGTAATAAGAGCCAGAGGAGGGAACACCGAGTATTAAAACTATAATTCTAGACAGATACCAGTAATTTTGAAAAATTTGTTTTATGATATTATGAGTATTTTTTGTTAAATTCAAATATCTGTTCCTAATTTTCTTTAAATTTTATCAACATTATCTTAAATTTTGTTATTCTTTGAACCACTAACATAATAAATTGAAAAATATAAAAAATAAATTAAAAAGACATGTTTTTTTGGATTATGCGATAATTGTTTTGAGTAGTGTAGTTGAAATAATAAAAATGTCTTAACGTCCCATTATTAATAGATTTATATTACTTGGAAGATTCGATTGTTTGCTCATGTTAAAGGAAAATTCCCAAATTATGGCATATAAAGAGTTATCAACTTTTGTTAAAAACTTTTCTGAAAATCATAATAAAGGCTCCAGAGAGGAGGTTCCTTACTTTTTAATCACCCTGTATAAATTTCTTTACTAACGTCCCATTATTAATAGATTTATATTACTTGGAAGATTCGATTGTTTATGGAAAGCTCATGTTAAAGGAAAATTCAGAAATTATGGCAAATAATGAGTTATCATCTATTGTCAAAAACTTTTTTTCTAAAAATAATAATAAAGACTCCAGAAACTTTTTAATCACCCTGTATAAATTTCTTTACTAGTACAATTTTTTTAATAATTCTCATAATATTTTTTTATTGTCTAAATTCTAACTATAATCATCCTCTAAATTCTACGTGTCACTTATAACTATAAATTTTTCTACAACACAATTTTTAATCATCCAGCAAATTTATGATTTGGTGTCGTGAATTAAATAATAGGATGATTATAGTTATGGTGTTCAAATTTCATACAAACTAAAACATTGGAATATAAATTATAGAATGAGAATTAATGTGTGCTTTGCTTTAACAGAAGTTATAGGCTATTAAATGATAAGATTCGTTTTCGGTTAAAAATATCTGTAATATTTGAAACTCATGCGATATTTCATGCTTGACAAAAGACTGAATAATTTCCAAACATTGATTTTACTTATAAACATAAAATTTAATGAGTTGCGGCTGGAAGTTAAGTCAACATTGCGTTTAAAGGCAGAAGTAGCATAAAATATTCCATCAGAAAACTCAACACAATGATTTCTATTCATACAGTTTGCAACTTTTATATCTGCTAATCAATAATGTCCCAGCGACAGCTTCCACTCGTGGATTTTTAAATTGCTTTCCTGTATGAACGGCGCTTGCAAATTTTCTGCACACATTATACATCAGTTAATCGGTTTTACCAAATTCGACACAATCTTATGTCAACTTAATTAAAATCGATCAAAAGATAATTGGCCCTTCAAAACTTTATTTCCGTTGAATAATTCATGTGTACGTAATGTTTTTTTTTCCGGAAAATTTCATGCAAATTTTCCGCGGAGAAGAGAGAGCAAATATCGTCTTACCTTGAATCCTTTGTACCACTCTTTGATTGTGCTTTCATCGTATCTCGTGTGCGACTTTAAGAAGTCCATGTCCTCTTTGGAGAGTTTGTCCTTGCTGCCGAAGCACCCCATTTCGCTTCGCGCAGCCTTTCACCTGAAATTCCATTTTCCTTTTTTATTACGAGAAAACACATTTTATAGGGTTTTTTTCAGATTTCTTTCACCCACACACACACACTCATAAACCTCCACAGAAGTCCATTTTCCTAAATGAACATTTTTTTGTTGGTTTTTGCCATTGTTGCACGCACATTGACATCAATCTGAGAGCACAATGCCATTACTCGAGAACGTTTTCCCCGGAAAATGCACACGCACATCGTCGACTCCAGTTAACATGAATAATTTATGATGTTATTAAAATGTTTTTAATAATCCATTGTATTTTGAACCAAATATTAATAATAATTGTTGATGGCATATCTGGTTAAAAATGTATATACAGTATGCGCCAGAATAAACAGAAAATAAGTTTAGGCAACCTCCCATACGGATTGCGGCGTATTCAGTGCGCATGCGTATACTTGGTTGCCTAAATGAAAGTACTGTTTATTCGGGTGCATACTGTATAATAAATAAATATAATATAATATTATATATATATATATATATATATATATATATATATATATATAATATAATTATATAATATTATATTATATTTTTTATTTTTATATATAAGTTTGAATTTTACACATTTTTTTTAAATACATTTTTATACCACTGTTATAATCAACTAACAGTCATCAAATCTTACTAAGAAATTATATAAACTTCATAGAATTTGAAAATGCAAAAAAAAGATATACCTCGCCTCCAGTTTTTCCAGAATTTTCACTTGTATCGCACCTAACATTATAAAAGTGTGCATTTTACTGATTTTTTTAAATAAATTTATCAAGCACAGTTATATATGACTCACAAACATAAAGTTTTACTAAGATGTTATAAGTAATCCATACTATTAGAAAATGCAAAAGTCAAATTATACCCCTCATTCAGTTTTCCCAGAAAAGTTCCTTGAATTTTTTAAAGTTTACAGATTTGTTTTAATAATTTGTTAAAGCACTAATAAGTGACTAACAATCATCATATTTTACTAAGTTGTTAAGAAAATTCCTTGGTATTAGAAAATGCAAATATCAAAATATATGCCATCTACATAGCTAGTTAGATAAATAGCTAGTTTTTCTTAAATTTTCTCTTAAAATCGTAAGTAATACTATAAAAGTTTGCATTTTACAGATTTTTTTAATACATTTTTATACCACTCTTATAATCAACTAACAGTCATCAAATCTTACTAAGAAATTATATAAACTTCATAGAATTTGAAAATGCAAAAAAAGATATACCTCACCTCCAGTTTTTCCAGAATTTTCTCTTATAGTCGCACCTAACATTATAAAAGAGTGCATTTTACTGATTTTTTCAAATAAATTTATTAAGCACAGTTATATATGACTCACAAACATAAAGTCTTACTAAGATGTTATAAGTAATCCATACTATTAGAAAATGCAAAAATCAAATTATACCCCACGCTCAGTTTTTCCAGAAAAGTTCCTAGAATTTTTTTAAAGTTAACAGATTTGTTTTAGTAATTTGTTAAAGCACTAATAATTGATTAACAAATATTATATTTTACTAAGTTGTTAAGAAAATTCCATGGTATTAGAAAATGCAAAAAACAAAATATACACCATCTACATAGCTGCTAGTTAGACAAATAGATAGCTAGTTTTTCTTAAATTTTCTCTTAAAATCGTAACTAATACTATAAAAGTTTGCATTTTACAGATTTTTTGGATACATTTTTATACCACTGTTATAATCAACTAACAGTCATAAAATCTAACTAAGAAATTATATAAACTACATAGAATTTGAAAATGCAAAAAAAAGATATACCTCACCTCCAGTTTTTCCAGAATTTTCCCTTATAGTCGCACCTAACATTATAAAAGTATGCATTTTACTGATTTTTTTAAATAACTTTATTAAGCACAGTTATATATGACTCACAAACATAAAGTTTTACTAAGATGTTATAAGTAATCCTTACTATTAGAAAATGTAAAAGTCAAATTATACCCCAAGTTCAGTTTTTCCAGAAAAGTTCCTTGAATTTTTTAAAGTTTACAGCTTTGTTTTAATAATTTGTTAAAGCACTAATAATTGATTAACAAATATCATATTTTACTAAGTTGTTAAGAAAATTCCATGGTATTAGAAAATGCAAAAAACAAAATATACGCCATCTACATTGCTAGTTAGATAGAAACAAAGCCAGTTTTTCCTTAATTTTCTCTTAAAATCGTAAGTAATATTATAAAAGTTTGCATTTTACAGATTTTTTTTGATACATTTTTATACCACTGTTATAATCAACTAACAGTCATCAAATCTTACTAAGAAATTATATAAACTTCATAGAATTTGAAAATGCAAAAAAAGATATACCTCACCTCCAGTTTTTCCAGAAATTTCCCTTGTAGTCGCACCTAATATTATAAAAGTATGCATTTTACTGATTTTTTTAAATAAATTTATCAAGCACAGTTATATATGACTCACAAACATAAAGTTTTACCAAGATGTTATAAGTAATACATACTATTAGAAAATGCAAAAGTCAAATTATACCCCACGTTCAGTTTTTCCAGAAAAGTTCCTTGAATTTTTTAAAGTTTACAGATTTGTTTTAGTAATTTGTTAAAGCACTAATAATTGATTAACAAATATCATATTTTACTAAGTTGTTAAGAAAATTTCATGATATTAGAAAATTCAAAGAAATATATACGCCATCTACATAGCTATTTAGACAGATAGAGAGCTAGTTTTTCTTACATTTTCTCTTAAAATCGTAAGTAATACTATACAAGTTTGCATTTTACAGATTTTTTTGATACATTTTTATACCACTGTTATAATCAACTAACAGTCATCAAATCTTACTAAGAAATTATATAAACTTCATAGAATTTGAAAATGCAAAAAAAAATATACCTCACCTCCAGTTTTTCCAGAATTTTCACTTGTAGTCGCACCTAATATTATAAAAGTGTGCATTTTAGTGATTTTTTTAAATAAATTTATCAGGCACAGTTATATATGACTCACAAACATAAAGTTTTACTAAGATGTTATAAGTAATCCATACTATTAGAAAATGCAAAAATTACGTTCAGTTTTTCCAGAAAACTTCCTAGATTTTTTTAAAGTTTACAGGTTTGTTTTAATAATTTGTTAAAGCACTGATAATTGATTAACAATCATCATATTTAACTACGTTTTAAGAAAATTCTATGGTATTAGAAAATGCAAAAAACAAAATATACGTCATCTACATAGCTAGTTAGATAGATAGATGACTACTTTTCCCTTAATTTTCTCTTAAAATCGTAAGTAATACTATAAAAGTTTGTATTTTACAGATTTTTTTGATACATCTTTATACCACTGTTATAATCAACTAACAGTCATTAAATCTTACTAACAAATTATATAAACTTCATAGAATTTGAAAATGCAAAAAAAAAGATATACCTCGCCTCCAGTTTTTCCAGAATTTTCCCTTGTAGTAGCACCTACCATTATAAAAGTGTGCATTTTACTGATTTTTTTAAATAAATTTATTAAGCACAGTTATATATGACTCACAAACATAAAGTTTTACTAAGATGTTATAAGTAATCCATACTATTAGAAAAATGTCATTAAATTCTCAAAAGTTTTCATAACATCTATGGCATTTCTTAACATTTTACACAATTTTCTGGAATTTATATTGAATATATTTGAATTTTTTTAAAGTTTTTTAAAAAATAACTGAAATAATAAAAATTGCATCAATTTTCTTGAAGTTTCTTTAAAAATAATTAAATTAATAAGAATGTGTATGAAAAATGGGAAATTTCATTATATTCTTATAAGTTTTCATAACATCTATGGCATTTCTTAACATTTTACACATTTTTCTGGAATTTATGTTGAATATACTTCAATTTTCTAATAGTTTTTGTAAAAATAACGAAAATACTACGAATTGCTTTAATTTTCTTAAAGTTTTTTCAAAAATAATTGAATTAAAAAAAATTGTATGACAAAAGGAAAATTTCGTTAAATTCTTAAAGTTTTCTTAACATCTTCTTAACAAAAATTAGTAATTTTGCATGATACATTCATACTAATTTAAAGACAGTTTGACACAATTACTGCAAAATATTAGGCATTTCAGAAATTAGCAGTGATTTATTAAAATGCAAAAAAATAAATAAAGGGATTATATATATATATATATATATATATATATATATATATATGTATATATATATATAGATATATATATATCTAAACATTGCAAGTAATAATGGTAGAATGTCTTAAAATTGACAGAAATAATGCCAAAATTATTATAAAATTGACAGTAAATTTCCCAGTAGACAGTTAAAGTGTTTCATTAAACCTTTTACACAATTTTCAGGCATTTATGCCTAAATAGTCTTGAATGTTCTGTCTGTTTTTTTTTTATAACTAATATAATGGCTTTAATTTTCAAGAGGTTTTAAAAAAAAATGAATTAATAAGAATTTGTATGAAAAAAGAGAAATTTCATTAAATTCTTATAAATTTTCATAAATCTGTGACATTTCTTTACATTTTACAAACAAAATATACGCCATCTATATAGCTAGTTAGATAGTTAGATAGCTAGTTTTCCCTTAATTTTCTCTTAAAATCGTAAATAAAACTATAAAAGTTTGCATTTTACAGATTTTTTTGATACATTTTTATACCACTGTTCTATCAACTAACTATCAACTAACAACTAACTAATCAACTCATCAAATCTTACTAAGAAATTATGTAAACTTGCAAAAAAATTATATCTTCGCCTCTAAGTTTTCCGGAATTTTCATTTGAAACCACAAATAGTATTATAAAAATGTGTACTTCGCGGATTTAAATGTAAGAAAACCCATAGAATTTTTAAAATCAATTGTTTTCACTAAAAAATAAAATATCTCACGAATTAGATATTAGATATATACATATATATGTATGCCCAATTCTAACATATAACTCAATAAGTTTATTAAATTTCATTCATATTTATACGGTTTTTTTTTTGAGATTTTTATATTTAAATATGAGCCTAATGTAGAATCATTTAAAACCGCCCCAAAATCGTAGTCTTAAAAAAATATGAAATATCTTGGGAATCGCTCATTGGATATTGATTTCATTGCACATGTTTAATGCTAGTATATAACTTAATAGCTATAAAATAATGTATACATATTGATACGCTAGTTCTTCAGATTTAATTATTCAAATATAAAAAGTGTTCATTTTATACGTGTATTTATTGTTAAAAAGTCCAATTATTAATGCTTAATATTTTTGGTAGCTGTCATTTGGAACATAAATAATATTAATTTTTACAACAACAAAAAAATAAGGTGTAAGTACCTATCTCGGAAATAACGAAAAAGATAAATTTTCAGAGAAGCAATATTTAAAGTTTTAGGAAAAATAAAAAATAATTGAAATTTTGGCCAAAATAATTGAAATTTTGGCCAAAATAATTGCAAACTTTACGCTAATATATAAAAAGTTGACTGTCATCATTAAAATTCTCACGGAATAATTGAAAGGTTGTTAGGAATAATTGAAACTGTAACAGAAATAATTGAACATTTCAGAGGAACTATTGAAAATTTTACAGAATTGATGTTTTATTTTATTTAAAAATATTATTGAAATATTGTCTTCATTGAAATTTTGACAGACTGAATGTCGTTTTGGAATACAAAATTTCATTTTTTATATTTTTGGTAGCTGTCATTTGTGCCACAAATAAAATTATTTTTTACAAAAAAAAATGGTGTAAGTATCTCAGAAATAACGGAAAATATACATTTTCATCGACGCAATATTTAAAGTTTAAGGAGAAATAATTAAAATTTTTACTTCAATAATTCCAAATGTTACGATAATAGATAAAAAGTTGACTGTCATCATTAAACATCTGACGTAATAATTGAAATGTTGTTAGGAACATTGCAGATGAACTATCGAAAATTTTATAGAATTGATTTTTTGTTTTATTTAAAAATATTATTGAAATACATTAAAATTTTGACAGACTATTTTTGACTTTGATTTATTTTGGAGAAATAATACAAAATTTGATGGTAGATATTGTAGCAAATGCAAAATTGTAGTGGCAATTAAATAAAAATTGCAAAAAATTACCAATACTTAGTCATTAAAATATTACAGCAATGATTGCACTGTTCACAGAATAATTTAAATGTAGGTCAAAAAAATTTATTTCGAAAATAATATATATACCAACTACATAGCTAGTTAGATAGATAGATAGCTAGTTTTTCCTTAATTTTCTCTGAATCGTAAGTAATACTATAAAAGTTTACATTTTACAGAGTTTTTTGAAGCATTTTTATACCACTGTTATAATCAACTAACAGTTATCAAAATTTACTAAGAAATTATGTAAACTTGCAAAAAAAAAGATATATTCGCCTCTAATTTTTCCGGAATTTTCATTTGAAATCACAAATAGTATTATAAAAATGTGTACTTCGCGGATTTAAATATAAGAAAACCCATACATTTTTTAAAATCAATTGTTTTCACTAAAAAATAAAATATCTCACAAATTAGATATTAGATATATATTTATTTATTTATGCCTAATTCTAACATATAAGTCATATATCAATAAGTTTATATTCATTTTTTTTGTGTTTTCCAATTATTTTTATACTTAAATAATTAAATGTTAATAACTAGCGAATCAATATGTATACATTATTTTATAGATATTAAGTGATACACAAGCATTTAACATATGCAATTAAATTAATATCCAATGAGCGATTCCGAAAATATTTCTTTTTTTTGCTACGATTTTGGGGCGATTTTAAATGATTCTGCATTAGGCTCATATTTAAATATAAAAATCACAAAAACCACCGTATCAATATTAACGAAATTTAGTGCACTGATTAAATGATATATCAGTATTAAATGTGTATTAACAAATTCATTTTCAATGAGTAATTCTTGAGATATTTAATTTTTCTGTGTTTTCCAATTCTTTTTATACTTAAATAATT
>OX638138.1:4024623-4030033 GCA_951805005.1 Othius punctulatus | reverse complement strand
TAACCTAACCTAACCTAACCTAACCTAACCTAACCTTTTTTTTTTTTTTTTTTTTTTTTTTTTTTTTTTTTTTTTTTTTTTTTAGAGAGGGGGGAAATCTGTACGCAGACACCGCGCCGCCAGATGACGCGGTAGTGTGGGGTTGGCCGATGATCTGCCTACCCACTAAAACCCCCCTCGGCAGATGTGTGTACTCCCCCGGGATCGCCTCACGGCATGACTTCGGGGGAGTCTGTCCTCGGACACCTTTCCGCATGGTGCCGTTGATGTTGCTGGCTATCTCCTCTGCCGCCTTACCCGTCCGGTAGGGTGCCTCCCAGATCGTCCTTGTGGCGCAGCACTGACTCGGCGAAGAACGCCGCAGCCCGCCACTTGGACTCACTGTTCAGCATGCCCTGAACGAACGTCTCGGCGGTGACGGCAGTCCCTATCTCGGCCTCTAGAGCCCTCCTCTGATCCGCCCACTCGGGGCACGCGGTCAGAGTGTGCCGAGCGTCGTCCAGCTCGCACGGGCAGTGCTCGCAGGATCCGTCGGCCGCCTTACCGATCCGGTGCAGGTACGCCCCAAAGCACCCATGCCCCGTTAGCAACTGCGCAAGCCAGTGCCCACACTCGGCGGTCCGTGGTCTGAGGACCCACGGGGCAATCTCGGGGATGAGCGTTCTCGTCCACGCCCCCTTCGTGCCAGCGTCCCACCTCGCCTGCCACGCGTCCATCGTGGCTGCCCTTTCCTCTCTCCTGGCCTCAGCAGTGGCCCCTCCCTGGGCCCTGCGCGCGTACAGCCTGCTCCTCTCCTCGACCAGCAGGTCCGCGGGGATGACGCCGGCCAGAACCTCCAGTGCGTCCGTGGAGACGGTCCGGTACGCCCGGCATATCCTGAGGGTCGCCGGTCTGAGCGCCGCTCTCAGGCGCTCCCTGTTTCTGGCGGCCGCCATCCCCCCCACCCATGTCGGCGCCGCGTAGGCCATCTTGGAGGTGGCCACCGTCGCCAGCAGGCGCCTGCTCGCCCCATTTGGCCCCCCCAGGTTGGGCATCAGTCTGGCAACCGCCGTGGCTGCTGCCCTCGCCCCCTCCGCTGCTCTGGTCACCTGGCGGCTACAGAACCTGTTGGCCTCCAGGATGACGCCCAGGTACTTGACCTCCTTGCCGATGACCACCTCGGCTCCCGCCACGGTCAGCACCACCCTGGCCGGCCGGCCGCTCCTCCTGGTGGATAGCCATGCGGCCGCCGTCTTATCAGGGGCCAGCCTCAGGCCTGCGGAGTGCAGCCAGGCCTCCACCCTGTCGCACGCCTCCTCTGCCTCCCGCTTCAGGTCATCGACACTGGGGCTAGTGACCACCAACGCCACATCATCGGCAAATCCCACGGCCGTCACCCCTCGCGGCAGCTCCAGCCTTAGGACTGCGTCATAGGCGATGTTCCAAAGGAGGGGGCCCAGCACGGATCCCTGGGGAACTCCGCCCGTGACCCGCATCCGAGCCGGTGCCGGGTGGTCGAGCACCAGCCACCTCTCGCTGAGGTAGCTAGCCACCATGGCTTGGAGGTATCTCGGCACCCTGTCCTTCAGGGCGGTCAGGATGACCGGCCACGGGATGGAGTTGAACGCGTTCCCCACGTCAACAGCGATCACCGCGCAGTGCCTGCGTTTCCGCAGCGGCCCCGTGTTGGCGCCGTCCGCGATCCCCCTGACCGTCAATATGGCGTCCTCGGTCGAGCGCCCCCTCCGAAAGCCGAACTGCCTCTCGGAGAGTCCCCCGCTGGCCTCGTACTCGCCCTCCAGTCTGTCGGCCACCAGACGCTCCAGCAACTTGCCCGCGCCGTCCAGGAGGCATATGGGCCTGTACGACGCCGGGGTGCTCGCCGGTAGGCCGGGCTTCTTGGGCAGGAGGACCAGCCTAGCCCTTTTCCATACCCCAGGAAAGGCCCCTTCCGCCAGGCACCGGTTCATGGCCGCCAGAAGCTCCTCCGGGTTGTCCTCGGCGACGCACCTCACCACCTCGTTGGGAATCCCGTCCGGTCCCGCTGCCTTCCTCGGGGGCAGCCTGGCTGCCGCCTTCACCAGCTCGCTTCCGCTGAAGGGTGGCGCCTCCCCTGCCACCAGCGCGACCCGCACCCGGGGGGGGTCCGGCATGGTCGGGAACAGTTCCCCGACCACGGCCGCTACCCCTCCCGGGACCGAGGCGTCGGGTCCAGGGTCCCTGCTCCTCAGCTTCTTGCGCACGATGCGGTACGGCAAGCCCCACGGGTCGGCATCCACGCTGTCGATTAGCTTCCCCCACTGCCTCTCCTGGCTGCGCAGGATCTCCCGCCTGAGCGCCTTCCGCTGCGTGCGGGACTCCGCCTCCAGTTCGGCGACGACCTCCTCAGGCACTCCCCCCCCTGCTGCGGGTCCTGGAGGCTCGTCTGCGCGCTGTCACGCAGGCGCGACGCGCCGACGCCACCTCCTCGCACCACCAGTACACTCGGCGGCGCCGCGGTGCCTCGCTGGCTCTCCTGGGCACTGCTTTGCGGCAGGCCCCCTCGATCGCCCGCATGAGGTTTTCACACGCCGCGTCCGGCCCCTCGGAGGTAGCCGGTCTACCGCCTAGGAGGCGGGTCACCTCCCCGCTCAGCGAGGCCCGGTCCATCCTGCTCACGATCCATCTCTGCCCTGGGCCCCTCGTGGCAGGCTCCGTGAGGCCCCGGATCGTGAACTGGATCCTGCGATGGTCACTGAGCTCCTCCTCCTCCAGGACCGCCCACCCGTCGATGAGTGCTCTGGTACCCCGCCCGGTGAACGTGACGTCGATCACCGAGGCACTGAGACCCCTCCTGAAGGTGGGGGTGCCCCCGACGTTGGCCGCGAGGAGGTTCTGGGAGCCCATCGCCTCCGCAAGCTCCGCGCCCCTCCAGTCCGTGATGCCAGAGCCCCATTCCGCCGCCTTGGCGTTGAAGTCCCCCCCCATGACTATCCTGTCGCCCTGGCCGCGGAGGCAGGCCTCCAGGGTGTCCAGCCACTCCCTGAACTCCGCTCTGGACTGGTTCGGCGATGCGTAGCAGCTCACAATGCCGATCCCGTCCAGGCTGGCCCACACGATGCCGTCAGCGGGGGAGCCCCAGCCCTTCACCCGCGACCTCAGCCCGCCTCTGAGGCTGATGGCGGCCAGCCCCTTCGCGTCCCTGAGCCACTCCCCCGTCAGCTTCGCCCGATTGGGCTCGCTGACCAGGAGGATATCGACTCCCCGTGCGGCGGCGTCCGCCAGCAGCAGGTCGTGCGCGGCTCGGCTCGTCTGGAGGTTCGCCTGGTAAACCACCAGGCCGGGACTCGGCGCTGGGGGGACCCCGGGCGTCGGTGCTGCACCGCCCCTCAGCCGGCAAACCGGGTGGGTTTTTTGGCCGGAGACGTCTGTGCTCCTCCGGTCCGCCGCCTCGTCGCGTGATCCGCTCTCCAGTCACTTCTGCTGTTTCGCTGCCGCCCTGCGCGAGGCGCACCTGGCACTCCCCGTGTAGTGGTCTGTGTCCTCGCCCACCTTAGCCGCGCACAGCATGCACCTCGGGGCCGCGGTGCATTCGGCCGCCTTGTGGCCGGCGCCCCCGCACGTGCGACACAGGGTCTTCCTGTCGGGCCCCGTGCACCTGCTCGCCACGTGGCCGTAGTCGTGGCACCTGTAGCAGCGGGGTGGCCCCTCCTCCCTCGCCCGGACCCTGCAGTTGGTCCACCCTATGCGCAGCCTCCCCCTTTCGAGTAGGGCGGCCGCCGCTTCTCTACCCATCGCGACTAGGGCCACCCTGAAGTTCGCCGCGTAGGTGCGGACCCACACCACCCTGGGGGTATACGTGGTATCCCCGGTCGCCTCCCTGACTGCCCTCAAGATCTCCTCCGGCGAGGCGTCCTCCTCCAGGTCCTTGATCTCGAGGGCGGTGCCGCTGTCCGTGCACCGCACGCTCTCGCCACCTACCGCTCTGGCGATCCCCGCTACCAGCGGCCCCGCACCCTTGGGGTCCCCCTTTACCTCAACAACGATGTTACCCACCGCGTTACGCCTAACCGCCTTCACCTGGTCCAAGCCGTCCATGGTGGTTACTCCTGCCTTCATCTTCTTCAAGACCTCGGCGTACCCTCTTCCCTTAAGATCGACCGTTATCCTCGTTGGTGCGACCCTCTTCCTGGTCCTGGCCTCCTCCCAGCTGCCTCCTGCCTCCTTCTCCCTCTGGTTCCCTCCGCCTTGTGCTGGCAGGCTCCCGGCGCTCGCTGCCCCTTCCTCGCCCCCGTCCTTCGCCCTGGTCGAAGGGCCTCCAGGAGCCTTCGGAAGCTTGTACGCCTCCACCCGGATCCCGGACCTGAAGAAGGCCAGCTCCACCATCTTTTTTACCTCCCCCCACTTAAAGCCACCTCGCCCTGTGTGCATCCTGGGGATGGCCACCGCCTTCTGCCCCGCCGCTTCCAGCTTGCCCCTAAGCTTGATGAGCGCCTCGTACAGCGCCTCCTTTTCTGGCCGGTCACCCTCCTTCTCCGTCGTGATCAGGTGCATGATCGTCCTAGGGCTCGCCGTAGCCTCTGCCCCGCCGTCGTCCTCCCCGTCGGCCTCTCTCGCCAGAGACGCCACACCCCCCAGGCCTGCGCCCTGCTCGCGCAGCTCGCCTATCCCCCTGTACCTATCTCTAATCCTGCGCCGGATCCCTCCCGTCACCTTAAGGTCGGCGGGCACGCAGTGCGCCAGGGCGATTCCACGCGGGGCCTCCATAAGGTCGCCAGTTATCTCGGCAACCACCTCGAAGGCCCTTTCCGGCCAGCGCCCCTCGGTCGCCTCTTTAGCGATCGGCCACGGCTTGCCCTGCGCGGCCTCGCACCGTCGCCTGACCTCCTTGATCCTTTCCTCGTCGGCCCTCAGTTTGGCCTTCTCGGCCTCCGTCTTCGTGGCCTCCGTCTGCGAGGCGGCTGTCGCCGTCTCCCTTCTGGCCAGCCGCTCCTCCCATAGCGTGGCGTTCTCCTGCTCTAACGCCCTGCGATTTTGCTCTGTCACGGCCCAGAGTTCTTTGAACTCTTTGACGTTCAGTACAAATTTGTAAATATAGCCCCCGACCTTCGGATTGACGTACCTGTCCCTCGTTAGGGCCACCGCTTCCATGACGTTAGTCTCAAAGTCCCCTAGTACTCCCTCAAAGCTCAGGTCCCTTCTGTGAGCAGGGGGGCCTCTCTCCCACGCCGACGCATCAGAATCCGCTTTCCTCTTGGAGGATACTGCGGAGGATACTGTCCAGGGCCGCTCGGCTGCCTCTCCTGAACCCTGCTCCATTTGCGGTGAGCCCTTCCGGGGATCCGGGCTTCCGGCCTCCAATTTGCCCCCGCTCCTGGGTGAGGCGGGCGGGTCGATGGAGGGGCTCCCCCCAATTGTCCACGACCGCTTCCTCGGCGGGCTATCGAACTCC
>OX638138.1:3794623-4014623 GCA_951805005.1 Othius punctulatus | reverse complement strand
ATAAGGGTGAAATGACGAGAAACGACATTTTCGATCCCGCGGGCGAGCTGCGACAAGAGTATAGAGTGCACGCTTCAAAAATTTTCAGGTATTAGACTGTAGAAATTTGATGCGTTCTCTCCGATATATTAATAACATTAAGGTCGAGACGTTCCTTTCGGTACGGCACTACTCCATAAGGATCTACGACGCCTAATTCTCGGACCAGATTACATGGCACCGGTGGACGCCTCAATTACCGGGCGTTCGGTGTTATCCGTCACATACGGCTCCGGCAGAAGTCCCTCAAGATCTGTTTGCATGTATTAGCTCTAGAATTACCACAGTTATCCAAGTAAATGTGGTACGATCTAAGGAACCATAACTGATTTAATGAGCCTTTCGCGGTTTCACCTTAATTTGGCTTGTACTGTGACATGCATGGTTTAATCTTAGAGACAAGCATATGACTACTGGCAGGATCAACCAGGGAACTGTTCTCTATAAACAATGTACGACACAGCGGCATAGCAGTGATTGCTGTGAACGCAAAGTCGACATGTGAATAGCACTTAAAAGTGTGCAGAGATGCCCCGCGAGGTATAAACCTGTACACGGACTCTACTCACGTAATTTTAAAGAACCCTTGCAATACGACGAGAACATTGCCAACAAAACGTGTTGTGGTTGTCTATAACGTCGTACCTCTGGCTTCAATACTCAGTACCTTTGGGATGGAACGCAAGAACCTCGTACAAAGGTGCGAGTATCAGGTGAACCGGTACCGTGCTTTCGAAAGTTTTTCAGAGTCCCTTTCGGGAGCTCGAGTTTGCTTCAACATTCTCATACACCGTTCGCTAGATTGTATTCGTCTTGGTCGGACGGCAAGGCGCCCGATCGTCTGACAAATTATGACAGCGGATATATAAACGGCTCTACCCGAGTTTATATCTTTTGTTACTATTCTCGCTCGGAACGAGGAGAGTTATCGCATTTGTTTTGCGACGACTGAGGCCAAACACGAAAATCGTGGGAGAACACAGTACGTCAGTGGGTTTGCCGCATAAGGGTGAAATGACGAGAAACGACATTTTCGATCCCGCGGGCGAGCTGCGACAAGAGTATAGAGTGCACGCTTCAAAAATTTTCAGGTATTAGACTGTAGAAATTTGATGCGTTCTCTCCGATATATTAATAACATTAAGGTCGAGACGTTCCTTTCGGTACGGCACTACTCCATAAGGATCTACGACGCCTAATTCTCGGACCAGATTACATGGCACCGGTGGACGCCTCAATTACCGGGCGTTCGGTGTTATCCGTCACATACGGCTCCGGCAGAAGTCCCTCAAGATCTGTTTGCATGTATTAGCTCTAGAATTACCACAGTTATCCAAGTAAATGTGGTACGATCTAAGGAACCATAACTGATTTAATGAGCCTTTCGCGGTTTCACCTTAATTTGGCTTGTACTGTGACATGCATGGTTTAATCTTAGAGACAAGCATATGACTACTGGCAGGATCAACCAGGGAACTGTTCTCTATAAACAATGTACGACACAGCGGCATAGCAGTGATTGCTGTGAACGCAAAGTCGACATGTGAATAGCACTTAAAAGTGTGCAGAGATGCCCCGCGAGGTATAAACCTGTACACGGACTCTACTCACGTAATTTTAAAGAACCCTTGCAATACGACGAGAACATTGCCAACAAAACGTGTTGTGGTTGTCTATAACGTCGTACCTCTGGCTTCAATACTCAGTACCTTTGGGATGGAACGCAAGAACCTCGTACAAAGGTGCGAGTATCAGGTGAACCGGTACCGTGCTTTCGAAAGTTTTTCAGAGTCCCTTTCGGGAGCTCGAGTTTGCTTCAACATTCTCATACACCGTTCGCTAGATTGTATTCGTCTTGGTCGGACGGCAAGGCGCCCGATCGTCTGACAAAGTATGACAGCGGATATATAAACGGCTCTACCCGAGTTTATATCTTTTGTTACTATTCTCGCTCGGAACGAGGAGAGTTATCGCATTTGTTTTGCGACGACTGAGGCCAAACACGAAAATCGTGGGAGAACACAGTACGTCAGTGGGTTTGCCGCATAAGGGTGAAATGACGAGAAACGACATTTTCGATCCCGCGGGCGAGCTGCGACAAGAGTATAGAGTGCACGCTTCAAAAATTTTCAGGTATTAGACTGTAGAAATTTGATGCGTTCTCTCCGATATATTAATAACATTAAGGTCGAGACGTTCCTTTCGGTACGGCACTACTCCATAAGGATCTACGGCGCCTAATTCTCGGACCAGATTACATGGCACCGGTGGACGCCTTAATTACCGGGCGTTCGGTGTTATCCGTCACATACGGCTCCGGCAGAAGTCCCTCAAGATCTGTTTGCATGTATTAGCTCTAGAATTACCACAGTTATCCAAGTAAATGTGGTACGATCTAAGGAACCATAACTGATTTAATGAGCCTTTCGCGGTTTCACCTTAATTTGGCTTGTACTGTGACATGCATGGTTTAATCTTAGAGACAAGCATATGACTACTGGCAGGATCAACCAGGGAACTGTTCTCTATAAACAATGTACGACACAGCGGCATAGCAGTGATTGCTGTGAACGCAAAGTCGACATGTGAATAGCACTTAAAAGTGTGCAGAGATGCCCCGCGAGGTATAAACCTGTACACGGACTCTACTCACGTAATTTTAAAGAACCCTTGCAATACGACGAGAACATTGCCAACAAAACGTGTTGTGGTTGTCTATAACGTCGTACCTCTGGCTTCAATACTCAGTACCTTTGGGATGGAACGCAAGAACCTCGTACAAAGGTGCGAGTATCAGGTGAACCGGTACCGTGCTTTCGAAAGTTTTTCAGAGTCCCTTTCGGGAGCTCGAGTTTGCTTCAACATTCTCATACACCGTTCGCTAGATTGTATTCGTCTTGGTCGGACGGCAAGGCGCCCGATCGTCTGACAAAGTATGACAGCGGATATATAAACGGCTCTACCCGAGTTTATATCTTTTGTTACTATTCTCGCTCGGAACGAGGAGAGTTATCGCATTTGTTTTGCGACGACTGAGGCCAAACACGAAAATCGTGGGAGAACACAGTACGTCAGTGGGTTTGCCGCATAAGGGTGAAATGACGAGAAACGACATTTTCGATCCCGCGGGCGAGCTGCGACAAGAGTATAGAGTGCACGCTTCAAAAATTTTCAGGTATTAGACTGTAGAAATTTGATGCGTTCTCTCCGATATATTAATAACATTAAGGTCGAGACGTTCCTTTCGGTACGGCACTACTCCATAAGGATCTACGACGCCTAATTCTCGGACCAGATTACATGGCACCGGTGGACGCCTCAATTACCGGGCGTTCGGTGTTATCCGTCACATACGGCTCCGGCAGAAGTCCCTCAAGATCTGTTTGCATGTATTAGCTCTAGAATTACCACAGTTATCCAAGTAAATGTGGTACGATCTAAGGAACCATAACTGATTTAATGAGCCTTTCGCGGTTTCACCTTAATTTGGCTTGTACTGTGACATGCATGGTTTAATCTTAGAGACAAGCATATGACTACTGGCAGGATCAACCAGGGAACTGTTCTCTATAAACAATGTACGACACAGCGGCATAGCAGTGATTGCTGTGAACGCAAAGTCGACATGTGAATAGCACTTAAAAGTGTGCAGAGATGCCCCGCGAGGTATAAACCTGTACACGGACTCTACTCACGTAATTTTAAAGAACCCTTGCAATACGACGAGAACATTGCCAACAAAACGTGTTGTGGTTGTCTATAACGTCGTACCTCTGGCTTCAATACTCAGTACCTTTGGGATGGAACGCAAGAACCTCGTACAAAGGTGCGAGTATCAGGTGAACCGGTACCGTGCTTTCGAAAGTTTTTCAGAGTCCCTTTCGGGAGCTCGAGTTTGCTTCAACATTCTCATACACCGTTCGCTAGATTGTATTCGTCTTGGTCGGACGGCAAGGCGCCCGATCGTCTGACAAAGTATGACAGCGGATATATAAACGGCTCTACCCGAGTTTATATCTTTTGTTACTATTCTCGCTCGGAACGAGGAGAGTTATCGCATTTGTTTTGCGACGACTGAGGCCAAACACGAAAATCGTGGGAGAACACAGTACGTCAGTGGGTTTGCCGCATAAGGGTGAAATGACGAGAAACGACATTTTCGATCCCGCGGGCGAGCTGCGACAAGAGTATAGAGTGCACGCTTCAAAAATTTTCAGGTATTAGACTGTAGAAATTTGATGCGTTCTCTCCGATATATTAATAACATAAAGGTCGAGACGTTCCTTTCGGTACGGCACTACTCCATAAGGATCTACGGCGCCTAATTCTCGGACCAGATTACATGGCACCGGTGGACGCCTTAATTACCGGGCGTTCGGTGTTATCCGTCACATACGGCTCCGGCAGAAGTCCCTCAAGATCTGTTTGCATGTATTAGCTCTAAAATTACCACAGTTATCCAAGTAAATGTGGTACGATCTAAGGAACCATAACTGATTTAATGAGCCTTTCGCGGTTTCACCTTAATTTGGCTAGTACTGTGACATGCATGGCTTAATCTTAGAGACAAGCATATGACTACTGGCAGGATCAACCAGGGAACTGTTCTCTATAAACAATGTACGACACAGCGGCATAGCAGTGATTGCTGTGAACGCAAAGTCGACATGTGAATAGCACTTAAAAGTGTGCAGAGATGCCCCGCGAGGTATAAACCTGTACACGGACTCTACTCACGTAATTTTAAAGAACCCTTGCAATACGACGAGAACATTGCCAACAAAACGTGTTGTGGTTGTCTATAACGTCGTACCTCTGGCTTCAATACTCAGTACCTTTGGGATGGAACGCAAGAACCTCGTACAAAGGTGCGAGTATCAGGTGAACCGGTACCGTGCTTTCGAAAGTTTTTCAGAGTCCCTTTCGGGAGCTCGAGTTTGCTTCAACATTCTCATACACCGTTCGCTAGATTGTATTCGTCTTGGTCGGACGGCAAGGCGCCCGATCGTCTGACAAATTATGACAGCGGATATATAAACGGCTCTACCCGAGTTTATATCTTTTGTTACTATTCTCGCTCGGAACGAGGAGAGTTATCGCATTTGTTTTGCGACGACTGAGGCCAAACACGAAAATCGTGGGAGAACACAGTACGTCAGTGGGTTTGCCGCATAAGGGTGAAATGACGAGAAACGACATTTTCGATCCCGCGGGCGAGCTGCGACAAGAGTATAGAGTGCACGCTTCAAAAATTTTCAGGTATTAGACTGTAGAAATTTGATGCGTTCTCTCCGATATATTAATAACATTAAGGTCGAGACGTTCCTTTCGGTACGGCACTACTCCATAAGGATCTACGACGCCTAATTCTCGGACCAGATTACATGGCACCGGTGGACGCCTCAATTACCGGGCGTTCGGTGTTATCCGTCACATACGGCTCCGGCAGAAGTCCCTCAAGATCTGTTTGCATGTATTAGCTCTAGAATTACCACAGTTATCCAAGTAAATGTGGTACGATCTAAGGAACCATAACTGATTTAATGAGCCTTTCGCGGTTTCACCTTAATTTGGCTTGTACTGTGACATGCATGGTTTAATCTTAGAGACAAGCATATGACTACTGGCAGGATCAACCAGGGAACTGTTCTCTATAAACAATGTACGACACAGCGGCATAGCAGTGATTGCTGTGAACGCAAAGTCGACATGTGAATAGCACTTAAAAGTGTGCAGAGATGCCCCGCGAGGTATAAACCTGTACACGGACTCTACTCACGTAATTTTAAAGAACCCTTGCAATACGACGAGAACATTGCCAACAAAACGTGTTGTGGTTGTCTATAACGTCGTACCTCTGGCTTCAATACTCAGTACCTTTGGGATGGAACGCAAGAACCTCGTACAAAGGTGCGAGTATCAGGTGAACCGGTACCGTGCTTTCGAAAGTTTTTCAGAGTCCCTTTCGGGAGCTCGAGTTTGCTTCAACATTCTCATACACCGTTCGCTAGATTGTATTCGTCTTGGTCGGACGGCAAGGCGCCCGATCGTCTGACAAATTATGACAGCGGATATATAAACGGCTCTACCCGAGTTTATATCTTTTGTTACTATTCTCGCTCGGAACGAGGAGAGTTATCGCATTTGTTTTGCGACGACTGAGGCCAAACACGAAAATCGTGGGAGAACACAGTACGTCAGTGGGTTTGCCGCATAAGGGTGAAATGACGAGAAACGACATTTTCGATCCCGCGGGCGAGCTGCGACAAGAGTATAGAGTGCACGCTTCAAAAATTTTCAGGTATTAGACTGTAGAAATTTGATGCGTTCTCTCCGATATATTAATAACATTAAGGTCGAGACGTTCCTTTCGGTACGGCACTACTCCATAAGGATCTACGACGCCTAATTCTCGGACCAGATTACATGGCACCGGTGGACGCCTCAATTACCGGGCGTTCGGTGTTATCCGTCACATACGGCTCCGGCAGAAGTCCCTCAAGATCTGTTTGCATGTATTAGCTCTAGAATTACCACAGTTATCCAAGTAAATGTGGTACGATCTAAGGAACCATAACTGATTTAATGAGCCTTTCGCGGTTTCACCTTAATTTGGCTTGTACTGTGACATGCATGGTTTAATCTTAGAGACAAGCATATGACTACTGGCAGGATCAACCAGGGAACTGTTCTCTATAAACAATGTACGACACAGCGGCATAGCAGTGATTGCTGTGAACGCAAAGTCGACATGTGAATAGCACTTAAAAGTGTGCAGAGATGCCCCGCGAGGTATAAACCTGTACACGGACTCTACTCACGTAATTTTAAAGAACCCTTGCAATACGACGAGAACATTGCCAACAAAACGTGTTGTGGTTGTCTATAACGTCGTACCTCTGGCTTCAATACTCAGTACCTTTGGGATGGAACGCAAGAACCTCGTACAAAGGTGCGAGTATCAGGTGAACCGGTACCGTGCTTTCGAAAGTTTTTCAGAGTCCCTTTCGGGAGCTCGAGTTTGCTTCAACATTCTCATACACCGTTCGCTAGAGTGTATTCGTCTAGGTCGGACGGCTAAGGCGCCCGATCGTCTAACAAATTATGACAGCGGATATGTAAACGGCTCTACCCGAGTTTATATCTTTTGTTACTATTCTCGCTCGGAACGAGGAGAGTTATCGCATTTGTTTTGCGACGACTGAGGCCAAACACGAAAATCGTGGGAGAACACAGTACGTCAGTGGGTTTGCCGCATATGGGTGAAATGACGAGAAACGACATATTCGATCCCGCGGGCGAGCTGCGACAAGAGTATAAAGTGCACGCTTCAAAAATTTTCAGGTATTAGACTGTAGAAATTTGATGCGTTCTCTCCGATATATTAATAACATTAAGGTCGAGACGTTCCTTTCGGTACGGCACTACTCCATAAGGATCTACGACGCCTAATTCTCGGACCAGATTACATGGCACCGTTGGACGCCTTAATTACCGGGCGTTCGGTGTTATCCGTCACTTACGGCTCCCGCAGAAGTCCCTCAAGATCTTCCTGGCTGCTCGCGACTCTGGCCGGACTTTGCCTTTTGACGGCTGCCTAACGATGACTTTGTTTTCCGTATAATTTATCGTGCTCGGGACTTGTGGACTCTGCCGTTTGAACGCTAACGCTGACTTATTTTTTTTAAACTTTGCCGATAAAATGTAAAACCCGTGAAATCTTTGAAATAATATTCTCTACACAGCATGCACGTTCTAATCCCACGAGCGGCCTGTAATCGCGCCGTACGGTGAAATTACGTGTTCACACGACTGAGTCGTCTGGACGGAACGCGTGCTCCCGACCAGAGCCCCCTAAGTATACACGCACTCTGCTTCTTGGCATAACTGACAAATTTTATTTTACTGCTTTCACGTTATAAATCCCCCAGCAACTGTAGTCCGGTGATTCAGAAGGATTGCCACACTCAACGCTGATTTTTTTATCTAACCCAAAAGTAGTTTCGGGACCACTTTTCTTCGGCGGCCCGGCCGCGCAACTGCAGCGTCAGGTTCTTGCATGCTATGGTGCGGCGGTCCGGCCGCTCGACTGCATCGTCAGGATCTTGCGTGAAAGGCGCGGCGGTCCGGCCGCTCGACTGCAGTATCAGGATCATGCGTGCAAGGCACGGCGGTCCGGCCGCTCGACTGCAGCGTCAGGATCTTGTGTGAAAGGTGCGGCGGCCCGGCCGCTCGACTGCAGCGTCAGGATCTTGCATGCAAGGTGCGGCGGCCCGGCCGCGCAACTGCAGCGTCAGGATCTTGCGTGCAAGGTGCGGCGGTCCGGCCGCTCGACTGCAGTGTCAGGATCTTGCGTGCAAGGCACGGCGGTCCGGCCGCTCGACTGCAGCGTCAGGATCTTGCATGCAAGGCACGGCGGTCCGGCCGCTCGACTGCAGCGTCAGGATCTTGCGTGAAAGGTGCGGCGGCCCGGCCGCTCGACTGCAGCGTCAGGATCTTGCATGCAAGGTGCGGCGGCCCGGCCGCGCAACTGCAGCGTCAGGTTCTTGCATGCTATGGTGCGGCGGTCCGGCCGCTCGACTGCAGCGTCAGGATCTTGCGTGAAAGGTGCGGCGGCCCGGCCGCTCGACTGCAGCGTCAGGATCTTGCATGCAAGGTGCGGCGGCCCGGCCGCGCAACTGCAGCGTCAGGATCTTGCGTGCAAGGCACGGCGGTCCGGCCGCTCGACTGCAGCGTCATGATCTTGCGTGAAAGGTGCGGCGGCCCGGCCGCTCGACTGCAGCGTCAGGATCTTGCATGCAAGGTGCGGCGGCCCGGCCGCGCAACTGCAGCGTCAGGTTCTTGCATGCTATGGTGCGGCGGTCCGGCCGCTCGACTGCAGCGTCAGGATCTTGCGTGCAAGGTGCGGCGGTCCGGCCGCTCGACTGCAGCGTCAGGTTCTTGCATGCAAGGTGCGGCGGCCCGGCCGCGCAACTGCAGCGTCAGGATCTTGCATGCAAGGCACGGCGGTCCGGCCGCTCGACTGCAGCGTCAGGATCTTGCGTGAAAGGTGCGGCGGCCCGGCCGCTCGACTGCAGCGTCAGGATCTTGCATGCAAGGTGCGGCGGCCCGGCCGCGCAACTGCAGCGTCAGGATCTTGCGTGAAAGGTGCGGCGGCCCGGCCGCTCGACTGCAGCGTCAGGATCTTGCATGCAAGGTGCGGCGGCCCGGCCGCGCAACTGCAGCGTCAGGATCTTGCGTGCAAGGCACGGCGGTCCGGCCGCTCGACTGCAGCGTCAGGATCTTGCGTGAAAGGTGCGGCGGCCCGGCCGCTCGACTGCAGCGTCAGGATCTTGCATGCAAGGTGCGGCGGCCCGGCCGCGCAACTGCAGCGTCAGGTTCTTGCATGCTATGGTGCGGCGGTCCGGCCGCTCGACTGCAGCGTCAGGATCTTGCGTGCAAGGTGCGGCGGTCCGGCCGCTCGACTGCAGCGTCAGGATCTTGCGTGAAAGGTGCGGCGGCCCGGCCGCTCGACTGCAGCGTCAGGATCTTGCATGCAAGGTGCGGCGGCCCGGCCGCGCAACTGCAGCGTCAGGATCTTGCGTGCAAGGCACGGCGGTCCGGCCGCTCGACTGCAGCGTCAGGATCTTGCGTGAAAGGTGCGGCGGCCCGGCCGCTCGACTGCAGCGTCAGGATCTTGCATGCAAGGTGCGGCGGCCCGGCCGCGCAACTGCAGCGTCAGGTTCTTGCATGCTATGGTGCGGCGGTCCGGCCGCTCGACTGCAGCGTCAGGATCTTGCGTGCAAGGTGCGGCGGTCCGGCCGCTCGACTGCAGTGTCAGGATCTTGCGTGCAAGGCACGGCGGACAGCGTCAGGATCTTGCGTGAAAGGTGCGGCGGCCCGGCCGCTCGACTGCAGCGTCAGGATCTTGCATGCAAGGTGCGGCGGCCTGGCCGCGCAACTGCAGCGTCAGGATCTTGCGTGCAAGGTGCGGCGGTCCGGCCGCTCGACTGCAGTGTCAGGATCTTGCGTGCAAGGCACGGCGGTCCGGCCGCTCGACTGCAGCGTCAGGATCTTGCGTGAAAGGTGCGGCGGCCCGGCCGCTCGACTGCAGCGTCAGGATCTTGCATGCAAGGTGCGGCGGCCCGGCCGCGCAACTGCAGCGTCAGGATTTTGCGTGCAAGGTGCGGCGGTCCGGCCGCTCGACTGCAGTGTCAGGATCTTGCGTGCAAGGCACGGCGGTCCGGCCGCTCGACTGCAGCGTCAGGATCTTGCGTGAAAGGTGCGGCGGCCCGGCCGCTCGACTGCAGTGTCAGGATCTTGCGTGCAAGGCACGGCGGAGCGGCCGCTCGACTGCAGCGTCAGGATCTTGCGTGAAAGGTGCGGCGGCCCGGCCGCTCGACTGCAGCGTCAGGATCTTGCATGCAAGGTGCGGCGGCCCGGCCGCGCAACTGCAGCGTCAGGATCTTGCGTGCAAGGTGCGGCGGTCCGGCCGCTCGACTGCAGTGTCAGGATCTTGCGTGCAAGGCACGGCGGCCCGGCCGCTCGACTGCAGCGTCAGGATCTTGCATGCAAGGTGCGGCGGCCCGGCCGCGCAACTGCAGCGTCAGGATCTTGCGTGCAAGGTGCGGCGGTCCGGCCGCTCGACTGCAGTGTCAGGATCTTGCGTGCAAGGCACGGCCGACCGGCCGCTCGACTGCAGCGTCAGGATCTTGCGTGAAAGGTGCGGCGGCCCGGCCGCTCGACTGCAGCGTCAGGATCTTGCATGCAAGGTGCGGCGGCCCGGCCGCGCAACTGCAGCGTCAGGATCTTGCGTGCAAGGTGCGGCGGTCCGGCCGCTCGACTGCAGCGTCAGGATCTTGCGTGAAAGGTGCGGCGGCCCGGCCGCTCGACTGCAGCGTCAGGATCTTGCATTCAAGGTGCGGCGGCCCGGCCGCGCAACTGCAGCGTCAGGATCTTGCGTGCAAGGTGCGGCGGGCCGGCCGCTCGACTGCAGCGTCAGGATCTTGCGTGAAAGGTGCGGCGGCCCGGCCGCTCGACTGCAGTGTCAGGATCTTGCGTGCAAGGCACGGCGGAGCGGCCGCTCGACTGCAGCGTCAGGATCTTGCGTGAAAGGTGCGGCGGCCCGGCCGCTCGACTGCAGTGTCAGGATCTTGCGTGCAAGGCACGGCGGACCGGCCGCTCGACTGCAGCGTCAGGATCTTGCGTGAAAGGTGCGGCGGCCCGGCCGCTCGACTGCAGCGTCAGGATCTTGCATGCAAGGTGCGGCGGCCCGGCCGCTCGACTGCAGCGTCAGGATCTTGCGTGATAGGTGCGGCGGCCCGGCCGCTCGACTGCAGTGTCAGGATCTTGCGTGCAAGGCACGGCGGAGCGGCCGCTCGACTGCAGCGTCAGGATCTTGCGTGAAAGGTGCGGCGGCCCGGCCGCTCGACTGCAGTGTCAGGATCCTGCGTGCAAGGCACGGCGGACCGGCCGCTCGACTGCAGCGTCAGGATCTTGCGTGAAAGGTGCGGCGGCCCGGCCGCGCAACTGCAGCGTCAGGATCTTGCGTGCAAGGTGCGGCGGGCCGGCCGCTCGACTGCAGCGTCAGGATCTTGCGTGAAAGGTGCGGCGGCCCGGCCGCTCGACTGCAGTGTCAGGAGATTGCGTGCAAGGCACGGCGGAGCGGCCGCTCGACTGCAGCGTCAGGATCTTGCGTGAAAGGTGCGGCGGCCCGGCCGCTCGACTGCAGTGTCAGGATCTTGCGTGCAAGGCACGGCGGACCGGCCGCTCGACTGCAGCGTCAGGATCTTGCGTGAAAGGTGCGGCGGCCCGGCCGCTCGACTGCAGCGTCAGGATCTTGCGTGCAAGGTGCGGCGGTCCGGCCGCTCGACTGCAGTGTCAGGATCTTGCGTGCAAGGCACGGCGGACCGGCCGCTCGACTGCAGCGTCAGGATCTTGCGTGAAAGGTGCGGCGGCCCGGCCGCTCGACTGCAGTGTCAGGATCTTGCGTGCAAGGCACGGCGGAGCGGCCGCTCGACTGCAGCGTCAGGATCTTGCGTGAAAGGTGCGGCGGCCCGGCCGCTCGACTGCAGCGTCAGGATCTTGCATGCAAGGTGCGGCGGCCCGGCCGCGCAACTGCAGCGTCAGGATCTTGCGTGCAAGGTGCGGCGGTCCGGCCGCTCGACTGCAGGGTCAGGATCTTGCGTGCAAGGCACGGCGGACCGGCCGCTCGACTGCAGCGTCAGGATCTTGCGTGAAAGGTGCGGCGGCCCGGCCGCTCGACTGCAGCGTCAGGATCTTGCATGCAAGGTGCGGCGGCCCGGCCGCGCAACTGCAGCGTCAGGATCTTGCGTGCAAGGTGCGGCGGTCCGGCCGCTCGACTGCAGGGTCAGGATCTTGCGTGCAAGGCACGGCCGACCGGCCGCTCGACTGCAGCGTCAGGATCTTGCGTGAAAGGTGCGGCGGCCCGGCCGCTCGACTGCAGCGTCAGGATCTTGCATGCAAGGTGCGGCGGCCCGGCCGCGCAACTGCAGCGTCAGGATCTTGCGTGCAAGGCACGGCGGTCCGGCCGCTCGACTGCAGCGTCAGGATCTTGCGTGAAAGGTGCGGCGGCCCGGCCGCTCGACTGCAGCGTCAGGATCTTGCATGCAAGGTGCGGCGGCCCGGCCGCGCAACTGCAGCGTCAGGTTCTTGCATGCTATGGTGCGGCGGTCCGGCCGCTCGACTGCAGCGTCAGGATCTTGCGTGCAAGGTGCGGCGGTCCGGCCGCTCGACTGCAGCGTCAGGATCTTGCGTGAAAGGTGCGGCGGCCCGGCCGCTCGACTGCAGCGTCAGGATCTTGCATGCAAGGTGCGGCGGCCCGGCCGCGCAACTGGAGCGTCAGGATCTTGCGTGCAAGGTGCGGCGGTCCGGCCGCTCGACTGCAGCGTCAGGATCTTGCGTGAAAGGTGCGGCGGCCCGGCCGCGCAACTGCAGCGTCAGGTTCTTGCATGCTATGGTGCGGCGGTCCGGCCGCTCGACTGCAGCGTCAGGATCTTGCGTGAAAGGTGCGGCGGCCCGGCCGCTCGACTGCAGCGTCAGGATCTTGCATGCAAGGTGCGGCGGCCCGGCCGCGCAACTGCAGCGTCAGGTTCTTGCATGCTATGGTGCGGCGGTCCGGCCGCTCGACTGCAGCGTCAGGATCTTGCGTGAAAGGTGCGGCGGCCCGGCCGCTCGACTGCAGCGTCAGGATCTTGCATGCAAGGTGTGGCGGCCCGGCCGCGCAACTGCAGCGTCAGGATCTTGCGTGCAAGGTGCGGCGGTCCGGCCGCTCGACTGCAGTGTCAGGATCTTGCGTGCAAGGCACGGCGGTCCGGCCGCTCGACTGCAGCGTCAGGATCTTGCGTGAAAGGTGCGGCGGCCCGGCCGCTCGACTGCAGCGTCAGGATCTTGCATGCAAGGTGCGGCGGCCCGGCCGCGCAACTGCAGCGTCAGGTTCTTGCATGCTATGGTGCGGCGGTCCGGCCGCTCGACTGCAGCGTCAGGATCTTGCGTGCAAGGTGCGGCGGTCCGGCCGCTCGACTGCAGTGTCAGGATCTTGCGTGCAAGGCACGGCGGACAGCGTCAGGATCTTGCGTGAAAGGTGCGGCGGCCCGGCCGCTCGACTGCAGCGTCAGGATCTTGCATGCAAGGTGCGGCGGCCTGGCCGCGCAACTGCAGCGTCAGGATCTTGCGTGCAAGGTGCGGCGGTCCGGCCGCTCGACTGCAGTGTCAGGATCTTGCGTGCAAGGCACGGCGGTCCGGCCGCTCGACTGCAGCGTCAGGATCTTGCGTGAAAGGTGCGGCGGCCCGGCCGCTCGACTGCAGCGTCAGGATCTTGCATGCAAGGTGCGGCGGCCCGGCCGCGCAACTGCAGCGTCAGGATTTTGCGTGCAAGGTGCGGCGGTCCGGCCGCTCGACTGCAGTGTCAGGATCTTGCGTGCAAGGCACGGCGGTCCGGCCGCTCGACTGCAGCGTCAGGATCTTGCGTGAAAGGTGCGGCGGCCCGGCCGCTCGACTGCAGTGTCAGGATCTTGCGTGCAAGGCACGGCGGAGCGGCCGCTCGACTGCAGCGTCAGGATCTTGCGTGAAAGGTGCGGCGGCCCGGCCGCTCGACTGCAGCGTCAGGATCTTGCATGCAAGGTGCGGCGGCCCGGCCGCGCAACTGCAGCGTCAGGATCTTGCGTGCAAGGTGCGGCGGTCCGGCCGCTCGACTGCAGTGTCAGGATCTTGCGTGCAAGGCACGGCGGCCCGGCCGCTCGACTGCAGCGTCAGGATCTTGCATGCAAGGTGCGGCGGCCCGGCCGCGCAACTGCAGCGTCAGGATCTTGCGTGCAAGGTGCGGCGGTCCGGCCGCTCGACTGCAGTGTCAGGATCTTGCGTGCAAGGCACGGCCGACCGGCCGCTCGACTGCAGCGTCAGGATCTTGCGTGAAAGGTGCGGCGGCCCGGCCGCTCGACTGCAGCGTCAGGATCTTGCATGCAAGGTGCGGCGGCCCGGCCGCGCAACTGCAGCGTCAGGATCTTGCGTGCAAGGTGCGGCGGTCCGGCCGCTCGACTGCAGCGTCAGGATCTTGCGTGAAAGGTGCGGCGGCCCGGCCGCTCGACTGCAGCGTCAGGATCTTGCATTCAAGGTGCGGCGGCCCGGCCGCGCAACTGCAGCGTCAGGATCTTGCGTGCAAAGTGCGGCGGGCCGGCCGCTCGACTGCAGCGTCAGGATCTTGCGTGAAAGGTGCGGCGGCCCGGCCGCTCGACTGCAGTGTCAGGATCTTGCGTGCAAGGCACGGCGGAGCGGCCGCTCGACTGCAGCGTCAGGATCTTGCGTGAAAGGTGCGGCGGCCCGGCCGCTCGACTGCAGTGTCAGGATCTTGCGTGCAAGGCACGGCGGACCGGCCGCTCGACTGCAGCGTCAGGATCTTGCGTGAAAGGTGCGGCGGCCCGGCCGCTCGACTGCAGCGTCAGGATCTTGCATGCAAGGTGCGGCGGCCCGGCCGCTCGACTGCAGCGTCAGGATCTTGCGTGAAAGGTGCGGCGGCCCGGCCGCTCGACTGCAGTGTCAGGATCTTGCGTGCAAGGCACGGCGGAGCGGCCGCTCGACTGCAGCGTCAGGATCTTGCGTGAAAGGTGCGGCGGCCCGGCCGCTCGACTGCAGTGTCAGGATCCTGCGTGCAAGGCACGGCGGACCGGCCGCTCGACTGCAGCGTCAGGATCTTGCGTGAAAGGTGCGGCGGCCCGGCCGCGCAACTGCAGCGTCAGGATCTTGCGTGCAAGGTGCGGCGGGCCGGCCGCTCGACTGCAGCGTCAGGATCTTGCGTGAAAGGTGCGGCGGCCCGGCCGCTCGACTGCAGTGTCAGGAGATTGCGTGCAAGGCACGGCGGAGCGGCCGCTCGACTGCAGCGTCAGGATCTTGCGTGAAAGGTGCGGCGGCCCGGCCGCTCGACTGCAGTGTCAGGATCTTGCGTGCAAGGCACGGCGGACCGGCCGCTCGACTGCAGCGTCAGGATCTTGCGTGAAAGGTGCGGCGGCCCGGCCGCTCGACTGCAGCGTCAGGATCTTGCGTGCAAGGTGCGGCGGTCCGGCCGCTCGACTGCAGTGTCAGGATCTTGCGTGCAAGGCACGGCGGACCGGCCGCTCGACTGCAGCGTCAGGATCTTGCGTGAAAGGTGCGGCGGCCCGGCCGCTCGACTGCAGTGTCAGGATCTTGCGTGCAAGGCACGGCGGAGCGGCCGCTCGACTGCAGCGTCAGGATCTTGCGTGAAAGGTGCGGCGGCCCGGCCGCTCGACTGCAGCGTCAGGATCTTGCATGCAAGGTGCGGCGGCCCGGCCGCGCAACTGCAGCGTCAGGATCTTGCGTGCAAGGTGCGGCGGTCCGGCCGCTCGACTGCAGTGTCAGGATCTTGCGTGCAAGGCACGGCGGACCGGCCGCTCGACTGCAGCGTCAGGATCTTGCGTGAAAGGTGCGGCGGCCCGGCCGCTCGACTGCAGCGTCAGGATCTTGCATGCAAGGTGCGGCGGCCCGGCCGCGCAACTGCAGCGTCAGGATCTTGCGTGCAAGGTGCGGCGGTCCGGCCGCTCGACTGCAGTGTCAGGATCTTGCGTGCAAGGCACGGCCGACCGGCCGCTCGACTGCAGCGTCAGGATCTTGCGTGAAAGGTGCGGCGGCCCGGCCGCTCGACTGCAGCGTCAGGATCTTGCATGCAAGGTGCGGCGGCCCGGCCGCGCAACTGCAGCGTCAGGATCTTGCGTGCAAGGTGCGGCGGTCCGGCCGCTCGACTGCAGCGTCAGGATCTTGCGTGAAAGGTGCGGCGGCCCGGCCGCTCGACTGCAGCGTCAGGATCTTGCATTCAAGGTGCGGCGGCCCGGCCGCGCAACTGCAGCGTCAGGATCTTGCGTGCAAGGTGCGGCGGGCCGGCCGCTCGACTGCAGCGTCAGGATCTTGCGTGAAAGGTGCGGCGGCCCGGCCGCTCGACTGCAGTGTCAGGATCTTGCGTGCAAGGCACGGCGGAGCGGCCGCTCGACTGCAGCGTCAGGATCTTGCGTGAAAGGTGCGGCGGCCCGGCCGCTCGACTGCAGCGTCAGGATCTTGCATGCAAGGTGCGGCGGCCCGGCCGCGCAACTGCAGCGTCAGGATCTTGCGTGCAAGGTGCGGCGGTCCGGCCGCTCGACTGCAGTGTCAGGATCTTGCGTGAAGACACGGCGGACCGGCCGCTCGACTGCAGCGTCAGGATCTTGCGTGAAAGGTGCGGCGGCCCGGCCGCTCGACTGCAGCGTCAGGATCTTGCATGCAAGGTGCGGCGGCCCGGCCGCGCAACTGCAGCGTCAGGATCTTGCGTGCAAGGTGCGGCGGTCCGGCCGCTCGACTGCAGTGTCAGGATCTTGCGTGCAAGGCACGGCGGACCGGCCGCTCGACTGCAGCGTCAGGATCTTGCGTGAAAGGTGCGGCGGCCCGGCCGCTCGACTGCAGCGTCAGGATCTTGCATGCAAGGTGCGGCGGCCCGGCCGCGTAACTGCAGCGTCAGGATCTTGCGTGCAAGGTGCGGCGGTCCGGCCGCTCGACTGCAGTGTCAGGATCTTGCGTGCAAGGCATGGCGGTCCGGCCGCTCGACTGCAGCGTCAGGATCTTGCGTGAAAGGTGCGGCGGCCCGGCCGCTCGACTGCAGCGTCAGGATCTTGCGTGCAAGGTGCGGCGGTCCGGCCGCTCCACTGCAGTGTCAGGATCTTGCGTGCAAGGCACGGCGGTCCGGCCGCTCGACTGCAGCGTCAGGATCTTGCGTGAAAGGTGCGGCGGCCCGGCCGCTCGACTGCAGCGTCAGGATGCGGCAGGATGCATGCAAGGTGCGGCGGCCCGGCCGCTCGACTGCAGCGTCAGGATCTTGCGTGCAAGGTGCGGCGGTCCGGCCGCTCCACTGCAGTGTCAGGATCTTGCGTGCAAGGCACGGCGGTCCGGCCGCTCGACTGCAGCGTCAGGATCTTGCGTGAAAGGTGCGGCGGCCCGGCCGCTCGACTGCAGCGTCAGGATCTTGCATGCAAGGTGCGGCGGCCCGGCCGCGCAACTGCAGCGTCAGGATCTTGCGTGCAAGGCACGGCGGTCCGGCCGCTCGACTGCAGCGTCAGGATCTTGCGTGAAAGGTGCGGCGGCCCGGCCGCTCGACTGCAGCGTCAGGATGCGGCAGGATGCATGCAAGGTGCGGCGGCCCGGCCGCGCAACTGCAGCGTCAGGATCTTGCGTGCAAGGTGCGGCGGTCCGGCCGCTCGACTGCAGTGTCAGGATCTTGCGTGCAAGGCGCGGCGGTCCGGCCGCTCGACTGCAGCGTCAGGATCTTGCGTGCATCTTGCGTGCAAAAGTCTACAGATGTTAATTTCCAAATAGGTGATTCAGTATATTTAGCAAACAATCAATTAAAACAAGGATTATCTAAGAAACTTTCCCCTCGATACTCGGGACCTTATGAAATTATCCAAGTAAATTCCAATGTTAATTACACGATAAAAGTTAACAATAAAAATTTATTAGTCCACGTCAATAGATTAAAACGCGCTTTTGTTGCAGACTTATCACCAACGTAGCTGCCACTACACCAAATTATAAGATTGTTTTCTTCAAAAAACAATCCTGCAGAAGTCTCTATCTCCTCTATCTACTGTAAATATGTATGAAGACCATTGGAAGATTATTACATATCTGGATATATCGGCATTCACAGAGAAATTAAGTGTAATTGACAATTATTTACACAAAACTGAAAATTACTGCCGGAATAGCAAAGTTTTTAACACATATCCGAGTTGCAATCGCACCCTAATAATGCTAAAACAACTTATACCCCCTCTTTTTGCCAAAGACAAATATATGCGTCAAATTATTGGTAACACTCAAAAACGAGGTTGGCTCAATATGGGAGGATCTATTTTCAAAACTATTTTCGGTACTTTAGACCAAGATGATGCTGACCGATACAATACAATAATAAATAATATCAATAACAAAGACCATGTTTTAGTTGATCTTGTCCAAGACCAAGCAAAAATCGTAAAATCAACTATAACTAATTTTAACGAAACTATAGCTAATTTAAATCATAACGAACAACGTATCAACAAAAATTTTGAATTATTAGATAATGTTACCTCAACTAATACTGAAAAACTTCACCATTTACAAATGAAGTATGAAATAGAGGATCATGTTACTTTATTGACTTTAATGACTGACGAATTGAGCCAGCAATACTCTACTCTTATAAACGCTATATTGTTTGTAAAATCTGATATTCTTCATCCTTTTATTTTAAGTCCTGAACAATATATCACAGAACTTACTTCCACTTTACAACTTTTGCCCATTTCAACTTCATATGCTCTCCCTTTGACTGTCGAGAACTCAGTTCACTTATTACAGGTAGCTTCCCTCGTAGTCTACTACAGTGACAACAAGCTTATTTTCATTATTTCAAATCCACTAATCTCCCAAATTACATATAAATTTTATAAAATAACACCACTTCCAACTTCTTATGATAATTCATCTTTTATTTTCATTCAGCCAACTTCAAACTACATTGCAATATCTTTGATTCAATATCTCTGACACCGGTCAAAAATCGATTGAAATTCGATTAACATCCGATGGAAATCGGATTATAATCGAATTTTTGATCAGAAATAGATTAAATTACTATTAAAATAGGATTAAAATCGAATTAAAAACGGATCCAGATAATAATGTATCAGTAACCGATCAAAAATTGATTTAAACACGATTGAAATCGGATTAAAATCGGGTCAAAATAAAAATTTCATCTGAAACCAATCAAAAATCGTTAAAAATACGATTAAAATCGGATCAAAATAAGAAAATTGATCAGAAATCGATTAAAATACGATTAAAATCGGATTAAAATAGAATTAAAATTGGATCAAAATAAAAAGTTTAATCAGAAACCGATCAAAAATCGATTAAAATACGATTTAATTGGGATTAAAATCAAAATAAAATCGGATCAAAATAAAAATTTAATCAGAAACTGATCAAAAATTGATTTAAACACGATTCAAATCGGATTAAAATCGAAATAAAATCGGATCAAAATAAAAATTTCATCAGACACCGATCAAAAATCGTTAAAAATACGATTAAAGTCGGATTAAAATTGAATTAAAATCGGATCAAAATAAAAAAATTAATCAGAAATCGATTAAAATACGATTAAAATCGGATTAAAATCGAATTAAAATTGGATCAAAATAAAAAGTTTAATCAGAAACCGATCAAAAATCGATTAAAATACGATTTAATTCGGATTAAAATCAAATTAAAATAAAAAAATTATCAGAATCTGATCTAAAATTGATTTAAACACGATTAAAATCGGATTAAAATCGAATTAAAATCGGATCAAAATAAAAATTTCATCAGAAACTGATCAAAAATTGATTTAAACACGATTCACATCAGATTAAGATCGAATTAAAATATGATCAAAATAAAAATTTCATCAGAAACCGATGAAAAATCGTTTAAAATACGATTAAAATCGGATTAAAATTGAATTAAAATCGGATCAAAATAAGAAAATTAATCAGAAATAGATTAAAGTACTATTAAAATCGGATTAAAATCGAATCAAAATCGGATCCAAATAAAAATGTATCAGAAACCGATCAAAAATCGATTAAAATACGATTTAATTCGGATTAAAATCACATTAAAATCGGATCAAAATAAAAATTTAATCAGAAATTGATCAAAAATTGATTTAAACACGATTCAAATCGGATTAAAATCGGATCAAAATAAAAATTTCATCAGAAACCGATCATAAATCGTTAAAATACGATTAAAATCGGATTAAAATTGAATTAAAATCGGATCAAAATAAGAAAATTAATCAGAAATCGATTAAAATACGATTAAAATCGGATAAAAATAGAATTAAAATTGGATCAAAATAAAAAGTTGAATTGATTTTGTTGCGATCAAAAATTGAATTTTTATTGATTTTTGATCGATTATTGATCAAAAGATTGATTTTGATGCGTCTAAATTTGAATTTTTATTGATTTTTGATCGATTATCGATCAAAAGATTGATTTTGATGCGTCTAAAATTGAATTTTTATTGATTTATGATTGGTTATTGATCAAAAGATTGATTTTGATGCGTCTAAAATTGTATTTTTATTGATTTTTGATTGGTTATTGATCAAAAGATTGATTTTGATGCGTCTAAAATTGAATTTTTATTGATTTTTGATCGATTATTGATCAAAAGATTGATTTTGAAGCGTCTAAAATTGAATTTTTATTGATTTTTGATCGATTATCGATCAAAAGATTGATTTTGATGCGTCTCAAATTGAATTTTTATTGATTTTTGATCGATTATCGATCAAAAGATTGATTTTGATGTGTCTAAAATTGAATTTTTATTGATTTTTGACTGGTTATTGATGAAAAGATTGATTTTGATGCGTCTAAAATTGAATTTTTATAGATTTTTGATTGGTTATTGATCAAAAGATTGATTTTGATGCGTCTAAAATTGAATTTTTATAGATTTTTGATTGGTTATTGATCAAAATATTGCTTTTGTTGCGTCTAAAATTGAATTTTTATTGATTTTTGATCGATTATTGATCAAAAGATTGATTTTGATGCGTCTAAAATTGAATTTTTATTGATTTTTGATCGATTATTGATCATAAAATTGATTTTGATGCGTCTAAAATTAAAATTTTATTAATTTTTGATCGATTATTGATAAAAAAATTGATTTTGATGCGTCTACCATTTGCTTTTTATTAATTTTTTATTTGTTATTGATCAAAAAATTAATTTTGATGCGTCTAAAATTGAATTTTTATTGATTTTTGATCGATTATTGATCAAAAGATTGATTTTGATGGGTCTAAAATTGAATTTTAATAGATTTTTGATTGGTTATTGATCAAAAGATTGATTTTGATGAGTCTAAAATTGAATTTTTATTGATTTTTTATTTGTTATTGATCAAAAAATTGATTTTGATGCGTCTAAAATTGAATTTTTATTGATTTTTGATCGATTATTGATCAAAAGATTGATTTTGATGGGTCTAAAATTGAATTTTAATAGATTTTTGATTGGTTATTGATCAAAAGATTGATTTTGATGAGTCTAAAATTGAATTTTTATTGATTTTTGATTGGTTATTGATCAAAAAATTGATTTTGTTGCATCTAAAATTGAATTTTTATAGATTTTTGATCGATTATTGATCAAACAATTGATTTTGATATGTCTTAAATTGAATTTTTATAGATTTTTGATTGGTTATTGATAAAAAGATTGATTTTGATGCGTCTAAAATTGAATTTTTATTGATTTTTGATTGGTTATTAATCAAAATATTGATTTTGTTGCGTCTAAAATTGAATTTTTATTGATTTTTGATCGATAATCGATCAAAAGATTGATTTTGATGCGTCTAAAATTGAATTTTTATTGATTTTTGATCGATTATCGATCAAAAGATTGATTTTGATGCGTCTAAAATTGAATTTTTATTGATTTATGATTGGTTATTGATCAAAAGATTGATTTTGATGCGCCTAAAATTGTATTTTTATTGATTTTTGATTGGTTATTGATCAAAAAATTGATTTTGATGCGTCTAAAATTGAATTTTTATTGATTTTTGATTTGTTATTGATCAAAAAATTGATTTTGATGCGTCTAAAATTGAATTTTTATTGATTTTTGATAGGTTATTGATCAAAAAATTGATTTTGTGCGTCTAAAATTGAATTTTTATTGATTTTTGATCGATTATTGATCAAAAGATTGATTTTGATGGGTCTAAAATTGAATTTTAATAGATTTTTGATTGGTTATTGATCAAAAGATTGATTTTGATGAGTCTAAAATTAAATTTTTATTGATTTTTGATTGGTTATTGATCAAAAAATTGATTTTGATGCGTCTAAAATTGAATTTTTATAGATTTTTGATCGATTATTGATCAAAAAATTGATTTTGATATGTCTTAAATTAAATATTTATAGATTTTTGATTGGTTATTGATCAAAAGATTGATTTTGATGCGTCTAAAATTGAATTTTTATTGATTTTTGATTGGTTATTGATCAAAATATTGATTTTGTTGCGTCTAAAATTGAATTTTTATTGATTTTTGATCGATTATTGATCAAAAGATTGATTTTGATGCGTCTAAAATTAAATTTTTATTGATTTTTGATTGGTTATTGATCAAAAGATTGATTTTGATGCATCTAAAATTGAATTTTTATTGATTTTTGATTGGTTATTGATCAAAAAATTGATTTTGTTGCGTCTAAAATTGATTTTTTATTGATTTTTGATCGATTATTGATCAAAAGATTGATTTTGATGCGTCTAAAATTGAATTTTTATTGATTTTTAATCGATTATTGATCAAAAGATTGTATTTGTTACGTCTAAAATTGAATTTTTATTGATTTTTGATTGGTTATTGATCAAAAGATTGATTTTGATGCGTCTAAAATTGAATTTTTATTGATTTTTGATCGATTATTGATCAAAAGATTGATTTTGATGCGTCTAAAATTGAATTTTTATTGATTTTTGATCGATTATCGATCAAAAGATTGATTTTGATGCGTCTTAAATTGAATTTTTATTGATTTTTGATCGATTATCGATCAAAAGATTGATTTTGATGTGTCTAAAATTGAATTTTTATTGATTTTTGATTGGTTATTGATCAAAAGATTGATTTTGATGCGTCTAAATTTGAATTTTTATTGATTTTTAATCGATTATTGATCAAAAGATTGATTTTGATGCGTCTAAAATTGAATTTTTATTGATTTTTGATCGATGATTGATCAAAAAATTGATTTTGATATGTCTTAAATTGAATTTTTATAGATTTTTGATTGGTTATTGATCAAAAGTTTGATTTTGATGCGTCTAAAATTAAAATTTTATTAATTTTTGATCGATTATTGATCAAAAAATTGATTTTGATGCGTCTAAATATGAATTTTTATTGATTTTTGATCGATTATTGATCAAAAGATTGATTTTGATGAGTCTAAAATTGAATTTTTATTGATTTTTGATTGGTTATTGATCAAAAAATTGATTTTGTTGCGTCTAAAATTGAATTTTTATAGATTTTTGATCGATTATCGATCAGAAGATTTATTTTGATGCGTCTAAAATTGATTTTTATTGATTTTTGAGTCAAAATCGATCAAAAGATTGATTTTGATGCGTCTAAAATTGATTTTTTATTGATTTTTGATCGATTATCGATCAAAAGATTGATTTTGGTGCGTCTAAAATTGAATTTTTATTGATTTTTGATCGATTATCGATCAAAAGATTGATTTTGATGCGCCTAAAATTGTATTTTTATTGATTTTTGATTGGTTATTGATCAAAAGATTGATTTTGATGCGTCTAAAATTGAATTTTTGTAGATTTTTGATCGATTATCGATCAAAAGATTGATTTTGATGCGTCTAAAATTGAATTTTTATTGATTTATGATTGGTTATTGATCAAAAGATTGATTTAATGCGTCTAAAATTGAATTTTTACTGATTTATGAATGGTTATTGATCAAAAGATTGATTTTGATGCGTCTAAAATTGTATTTTTATTGATTTTTGATTGGTATTTGATCAAAAGATTGATTTTGATGCGTCTAAAATTGTATTTTTATTGATTTTTGATTGGTTATTGATCAAAAGATTGATTTTGATGCGTCTAAAATTGAATTTTTATTGATTTATGATTGGTTATTAATCTAAAGATTAATTTTGATGCGTCTAAAATTGAATTTTTATTGATTTTTGATTGGTTATTGATCAAAAGATTGATTTTGATGCGTCTAAAATTGAATTTTTATAGATTTTTGATCGATTATCGATCAAAAGATTGATTTTGATGCGTCTAAAATTGTATTTTTATTGATTTTTGATTGGTTATTGATCAAAAGATTGATTTTGATGCGTCTAAAATTGAATTTTTATTGATTTTTGATCGATTTTCGATCAAAAGATTGATTTTGATGCGTCTAAAATTGAATTTTTATAGATTTTTGATCGATTATCGATCAAAAGATTGATCTTGATGCGTCTAAAATTGAATTTTTATTGATTTTTGATCGATTATTGATCAAAAGATTGATTTTGATGGGTCTAAAATTGAATTTTAATAGATTTTTGATTGGTTATTGATCAAAAGATTGATTTTGATGAGCCTAAAATTGAATTTTTATTGATTTTTGATTGGTTATTGATCAAAAAATTGATTTTGTTGCATCTAAAATTGAATTTTTATAGATTTTTGATCGATTATTGATCAAACAATTGATTTTGATATGTCTTAAATTGAATTTTTATAGATTTTTGATTGGTTATTGATCAAAAGATTGATTTTGATGCGTCTAAAATTGAAGTTTTATTGATTTTTGATTGGTTATAGATCAAAAAATTGATTTTGTTGCGATCAAAAATTGAATTTTTATTGATTTTTGATCGATTATTGATCAAAAGATTGATTTTGATGTGTCTAAAATTGAATTTTTATTGATTTTTGATCGATTATCGATCAAAAGATTGATTTTGATGCGTCTAAAATTGAATTTTTATTGATTTATGATTGGTTATTGATCAAAAGATTGATTTTGATGCGTCTAAAATTGTATTTTTATTAATTTTTGATTGGTTATTGATCAAAAGATTGATTTTGATGCGTCTAAAATTGAATTTTTATTGATTTTTGATCGATTATTGATCAAAAGATTGATTTTGATGCGTCTAAAATTGAATTTTTAATGATTTTTGATCGATTATCGATCAAAAGATTGATTTTGATGCGTCTAAAATTGAATTTTTATTGATTTTTGATCGATTATCGATCAAAAGATTGATTTTGATGCGTCTAAAATTGAATTTTTATTGATTTTTGATCGATTATCGATCAAAAGATTGATTTTGATGCGCCTAAAATTGTATTTTTATTGATTTTTGATTGGTTATTGATCAAAAGATTGATTTTGATGCGTCTAAAATTGAATTTTTATTGATTATAATCGATTATTGATCAAAAGATTGATTTTGATGCGTCTAAAATTGAATTTTTATTGATTTTTGATCGATGATTGATCAAAAAATTGATTTTGATATGTCTTAAATTGAATTTTTATAGATTTTTGATTGGTTATTGATCAAAAGTTTGATTTTGATGCGTCTAAAATTAAAATTTTATTAATTTTTGATCGATTATTGATCAAAAAATTGATTTTGATGCGTCTAAATATGAATTTTTATTGATTTTTGATCGATTATTGATCAAAAGATTGATTTTGATGAGTCTAAAATTGAATTTTTATTGATTTTTGATTGGTTATTGATCAAAAAATTGATTTTGTTGCGTCTAAAATTGAATTTTTATAGATTTTTGATCGATTATCGATCAGAAGATTTATTTTGATGCGTCTAAAATTGATTTTTATTGATTTTTGAGTCAAAATCGATCAAAAGATTGATTTTGATGCGTCTAAAATTGAATTTTTATTGATTTTTGATCGATTATCGATCAAAAGATTGATTTTGGTGCGTCTAAAATTGAATTTTTATTGATTTTTGATCGATTATCGATCAAAAGATTGATTTTGATGCGCCTAAAATTGTATTTTTATTGATTTTTGATTTGTTATTGATCAAAAGATTGATTTTGATGCGTCTAAAATTGAATTTTTATAGATTTTTGATCGATTATCGATCAAAAGATTGATTTTGATGCGTCTAAAATTGAATTTTTATTGATTTATGATTGGTTATTGATCAAAAGATTGATTTTGTTGCGTCTAAAATTGAATTTTTATAGATTTTTGATCGATTATCGATCAGAAGATTTATTTTGATGCGTCTAAAATTGATTTTTATTGATTTTTGAGTCAAAATCGATCAAAAGATTGATTTTGATGCGTCTAAAATTGATTTTTTATTGATTTTTGATCGATTATCGATCAAAAGATTGATTTTGGTGCGTCTAAAATTGAATTTTTATTGATTTTTGATCGATTATCGATCAAAAGATTGATTTTGATGCGCCTAAAATTGTATTTTTATTGATTTTTGATTGGTTATTGATCAAAAGATTGATTTTGATGCGTCTAAAATTGAATTTTTGTAGATTTTTGATCGATTATCGATCAAAAGATTGATTTTGATGCGTCTAAAATTGAATTTTTATTGATTTATGATTGGTTATTGATCAAAAGATTGATTTAATGCGTCTAAAATTGAATTTTTACTGATTTATGAATGGTTATTGATCAAAAGATTGATTTTGATGCGTCTAAAATTGTATTTTTATTGATTTTTGATTGGTATTTGATCAAAAGATTGATTTTGATGCGTCTAAAATTGTATTTTTATTGATTTTTGATTGGTTATTGATCAAAAGATTGATTTTGATGCGTCTAAAATTGAATTTTTATTGATTTATGATTGGTTATTAATCTAAAGATTAATTTTGATGCGTCTAAAATTGAATTTTTATTGATTTTTGATTGGTTATTGATCAAAAGATTGATTTTGATGCGTCTAAAATTGAATTTTTATAGATTTTTGATCGATTATCGATCAAAAGATTGATTTTGATGCGTCTAAAATTGTATTTTTATTGATTTTTGATTGGTTATTGATCAAAAGATTGATTTTGATGCGTCTAAAATTGAATTTTTATTGATTTTTGATCGATTTTCGATCAAAAGATTGATTTTGATGCGTCTAAAATTGAATTTTTATAGATTTTTGATCGATTATCGATCAAAAGATTGATCTTGATGCGTCTAAAATTGAATTTTTATTGATTTTTGATCGATTATTGATCAAAAGATTGATTTTGATGGGTCTAAAATTGAATTTTAATAGATTTTTGATTGGTTATTGATCAAAAGATTGATTTTGATGAGCCTAAAATTGAATTTTTATTGATTTTTGATTGGTTATTGATCAAAAAATTGATTTTGTTGCATCTAAAATTGAATTTTTATAGATTTTTGATCGATTATTGATCAAACAATTGATTTTGATATGTCTTAAATTGAATTTTTATAGATTTTTGATTGGTTATTGATCAAAAGATTGATTTTGATGCGTCTAAAATTGAAGTTTTATTGATTTTTGATTGGTTATAGATCAAAAAATTGATTTTGTTGCGATCAAAAATTGAATTTTTATTGATTTTTGATCGATTATTGATCAAAAGATTGATTTTGATGTGTCTAAAATTGAATTTTTATTGATTTTTGATCGATTATCGATCAAAAGATTGATTTTGATGCGTCTAAAATTGAATTTTTATTGATTTATGATTGGTTATTGATCAAAAGATTGATTTTGATGCGTCTAAAATTGTATTTTTATTAATTTTTGATTGGTTATTGATCAAAAGATTGATTTTGATGCGTCTAAAATTGAATTTTTATTGATTTTTGATCGATTATTGATCAAAAGATTGATTTTGATGCGTCTAAAATTGAATTTTTAATGATTTTTGATCGATTATCGATCAAAAGATTGATTTTGATGCGTCTAAAATTGAATTTTTATTGATTTTTGATCGATTATCGATCAAAAGATTGATTTTGATGCGTCTAAAATTGAATTTTTATTGATTTTTGATCGATTATCGATCAAAAGATTGATTTTGATGCGCCTAAAATTGTATTTTTATTGATTTTTGATTGGTTATTGATCAAAAGATTGATTTTGATGCGTCTAAAATTGAATTTTTATTGATTATAATCGATTATTGATCAAAAGATTGATTTTGATGCGTCTAAAATTGAATTTTTATTGATTTTTGATCGATGATTGATCAAAAAATTGATTTTGATATGTCTTAAATTGAATTTTTATAGATTTTTGATTGGTTATTGATCAAAAGTTTGATTTTGATGCGTCTAAAATTAAAATTTTATTAATTTTTGATCGATTATTGATCAAAAAATTGATTTTGATGCGTCTAAATATGAATTTTTATTGATTTTTGATCGATTATTGATCAAAAGATTGATTTTGATGAGTCTAAAATTGAATTTTTATTGATTTTTGATTGGTTATTGATCAAAAAATTGATTTTGTTGCGTCTAAAATTGAATTTTTATAGATTTTTGATCGATTATCGATCAGAAGATTTATTTTGATGCGTCTAAAATTGATTTTTATTGATTTTTGAGTCAAAATCGATCAAAAGATTGATTTTGATGCGTCTAAAATTGAATTTTTATTGATTTTTGATCGATTATCGATCAAAAGATTGATTTTGGTGCGTCTAAAATTGAATTTTTATTGATTTTTGATCGATTATCGATCAAAAGATTGATTTTGATGCGCCTAAAATTGTATTTTTATTGATTTTTGATTTGTTATTGATCAAAAGATTGATTTTGATGCGTCTAAAATTGAATTTTTATAGATTTTTGATCGATTATCGATCAAAAGATTGATTTTGATGCGTCTAAAATTGAATTTTTATTGATTTATGATTGGTTATTGATCAAAAGATTGATTTTGTTGCGTCTAAAATTGAATTTTTATTGATTTTTGATCGATTATTGATCAAAAGATTGATTTTGATGAGTCTAAAATTGAATTTTTACTGATTTATGAATGGTTATTGATCAAAAGATTGATTTTGATGCGTCTAAAATTGTATTTTTATTGATTTTTGATTGGTATTTGATCAAAAGATTGATTTTGATGCGTCTAAAATTGTATTTTTATTGATTTTTGATTGGTTATTGATCAAAAGATTGATTTTGATGCGTCTAAAATTGAATTTTTATTGATTTTTGATCGATTATCGATCAAAAGATTGATTTTGATGCGTCTAAAATTGAATTTTTATTGATTTATGATTGGTTATTGATCAAAAGATTGATTTTGATGCGCCTAAAATTGTATTTTTATTGATTTTTGATTGGTTATTGATCAAAAAATTGATTTTGATGCGTCTAAAATTGAATTTTTATTGATTTTTGATTTGTTATTGATCAAAAAATTGATTTTGATGCGTCTAAAATTGAATTTTTATTGATTTTTGATAGGTTATTGATCAAAAAATTGATTTTGTGCGTCTAAAATTGAATTTTTATTGATTTTTGATCGATTATTGATCAAAAGATTGATTTTGATGGGTCTAAAATTGAATTTTAATAGATTTTTGATTGGTTATTGATCAAAAGATTGATTTTGATGAGTCTAAAATTAAATTTTTATTGATTTTTGATTGGTTATTGATCAAAAAATTGATTTTGATGCGTCTAAAATTGAATTTTTATAGATTTTTGATCGATTATTGATCAAAAAATTGATTTTGATATGTCTTAAATTAAATATTTATAGATTTTTGATTGGTTATTGATCAAAAGATTGATTTTGATGCGTCTAAAATTGAATTTTTATTGATTTTTGATTGGTTATTGATCAAAATATTGATTTTGTTGCGTCTAAAATTGAATTTTTATTGATTTTTGATCGATTATTGATCAAAAGATTGATTTTGATGCGTCTAAAATTAAATTTTTATTGATTTTTGATTGGTTATTGATCAAAAGATTGATTTTGATGCATCTAAAATTGAATTTTTATTGATTTTTGATTGGTTATTGATCAAAAAATTGATTTTGTTGCGTCTAAAATTGATTTTTTATTGATTTTTGATCGATTATTGATCAAAAGATTGATTTTGATGCGTCTAAAATTGAATTTTTATTGATTTTTAATCGATTATTGATCAAAAGATTGTATTTGTTACGTCTAAAATTGAATTTTTATTGATTTTTGATTGGTTATTGATCAAAAGATTGATTTTGATGCGTCTAAAATTGAATTTTTATTGATTTTTGATCGATTATTGATCAAAAGATTGATTTTGATGCGTCTAAAATTGAATTTTTATTGATTTTTGATCGATGATTGATCAAAAAATTGATTTTGATATGTCTTAAATTGAATTTTTATAGATTTTTGATTGGTTATTGATCAAAAGATTGATTTTGATGCGTCTAAAATTAAAATTTTATTAATTTTTGATCGATTATTGATCAAAAAATTGATTTTGATGCGTCTAAATATGAATTTTTATTGATTTTTGATCGATTATTGATCAAAAGATTGATTTTGATGAGTCTAAAATTGAATTTTTATTGATTTTTGATTGGTTATTGATCAAAAAATTGATTTTGTTGCGTCTAAAATTGAATTTTTATAGATTTTTGATCGATTATCGATCAGAAGATTTATTTTGATGCGTCTAAAATTGATTTTTATTGATTTTTGAGTCAAAATCGATCAAAAGATTGATTTTGATGCGTCTAAAATTGATTTTTTATTGATTTTTGATCGATTATCGATCAAAAGATTGATTTTGGTGCGTCTAAAATTGAATTTTTATTGATTTTTGATCGATTATCGATCAAAAGATTGATTTTGATGCGCCTAAAATTGTATTTTTATTGATTTTTGATTGGTTATTGATCAAAAGATTGATTTTGATGCGTCTAAAATTGAATTTTTATAGATTTTTGATCGATTATCGATCAAAAGATTGATTTTGATGCGTCTAAAATTGAATTTTTATTGATTTATGATTGGTTATTGATCAAAAGATTGATTTAATGCGTCTAAAATTGAATTTTTACTGATTTATGAATGGTTATTGATCAAAAGATTGATTTTGATGCGTCTAAAATTGTATTTTTATTGATTTTTGATTGGTATTTGATCAAAAGATTGATTTTGATGCGTCTAAAATTGTATTTTTATTGATTTTTGATTGGTTATTGATCAAAAGATTGATTTTGATGCGTCTAAAATTGAATTTTTATTGATTTATGATTGGTTATTAATCTAAAGATTAATTTTGATGCGTCTAAAATTGAATTTTTATTGATTTTTGATTGGTTATTGATCAAAAGATTGATTTTGATGCGTCTAAAATTGAATTTTTATAGATTTTTGATCGATTATCGATCAAAAGATTGATTTTGATGCGTCTAAAATTGTATTTTTATTGATTTTTGATTGGTTATTGATCAAAAGATTGATTTTGATGCGTCTAAAATTGAATTTTTATTGATTTTTGATCGATTTTCGATCAAAAGATTGATTTTGATGCGTCTAAAATTGAATTTTTATAGATTTTTGATCGATTATCGATCAAAAGATTGATCTTGATGCGTCTAAAATTGAATTTTTATTGATTTTTGATCGATTATTGATCAAAAGATTGATTTTGATGGGTCTAAAATTGAATTTTAATAGATTTTTGATTGGTTATTGATCAAAAGATTGATTTTGATGAGCCTAAAATTGAATTTTTATTGATTTTTGATTGGTTATTGATCAAAAAATTGATTTTGTTGCATCTAAAATTGAATTTTTATAGATTTTTGATCGATTATTGATCAAACAATTGATTTTGATATGTCTTAAATTGAATTTTTATAGATTTTTGATTGGTTATTGATCAAAAGATTGATTTTGATGCGTCTAAAATTGAAGTTTTATTGATTTTTGATTGGTTATAGATCAAAAAATTGATTTTGTTGCGATCAAAAATTGAATTTTTATTGATTTTTGATCGATTATTGATCAAAAGATTGATTTTGATGCGTCTAAAATTGAATTTTTATTGATTTTTGATCGATTATCGATCAAAAGATTGATTTTGATGCGTCTAAAATTGAATTTTTATTGATTTATGATTGGTTATTGATCAAAAGATTGATTTTGATGCGTCTAAAATTGTATTTTTATTAATTTTTGATTGGTTATTGATCAAAAGATTGATTTTGATGCGTCTAAAATTGAATTTTTATTGATTTTTGATCGATTATTGATCAAAAGATTGATTTTGATGCGTCTAAAATTGAATTTTTAATGATTTTTGATCGATTATCGATCAAAAGATTGATTTTGATGCGTCTAAAATTGAATTTTTATTGATTTTTGATCGATTATCGATCAAAAGATTGATTTTGATGCGTCTAAAATTGAATTTTTATTGATTTTTGATCGATTATCGATCAAAAGATTGATTTTGATGCGCCTAAAATTGTATTTTTATTGATTTTTGATTGGTTATTGATCAAAAGATTGATTTTGATGCGTCTAAAATTGAATTTTTATTGATTATAATCGATTATTGATCAAAAGATTGATTTTGATGCGTCTAAAATTGAATTTTTATTGATTTTTGATCGATGATTGATCAAAAAATTGATTTTGATATGTCTTAAATTGAATTTTTATAGATTTTTGATTGGTTATTGATCAAAAGTTTGATTTTGATGCGTCTAAAATTAAAATTTTATTAATTTTTGATCGATTATTGATCAAAAAATTGATTTTGATGCGTCTAAATATGAATTTTTATTGATTTTTGATCGATTATTGATCAAAAGATTGATTTTGATGAGTCTAAAATTGAATTTTTATTGATTTTTGATTGGTTATTGATCAAAAAATTGATTTTGTTGCGTCTAAAATTGAATTTTTATAGATTTTTGATCGATTATCGATCAGAAGATTTATTTTGATGCGTCTAAAATTGATTTTTATTGATTTTTGAGTCAAAATCGATCAAAAGATTGATTTTGATGCGTCTAAAATTGAATTTTTATTGATTTTTGATCGATTATCGATCAAAAGATTGATTTTGGTGCGTCTAAAATTGAATTTTTATTGATTTTTGATCGATTATCGATCAAAAGATTGATTTTGATGCGCCTAAAATTGTATTTTTATTGATTTTTGATTTGTTATTGATCAAAAGATTGATTTTGATGCGTCTAAAATTGAATTTTTATAGATTTTTGATCGATTATCGATCAAAAGATTGATTTTGATGCGTCTAAAATTGAATTTTTATTGATTTATGATTGGTTATTGATCAAAAGATTGATTTAATGCGTCTAAAATTGAATTTTTACTGATTTATGAATGGTTATTGATCAAAAGATTGATTTTGATGCGTCTAAAATTGTATTTTTATTGATTTTTGATTGGTATTTGATCAAAAGATTGATTTTGATGCGTCTAAAATTGTATTTTTATTGATTTTTGATTGGTTATTGATCAAAAGATTGATTTTGATGCGTCTAAAATTGAATTTTTATTGATTTATGATTGGTTATTGATCTAAAGATTAATTTTGATGCGTCTAAAATTGAATTTTTATTGATTTTTGATTGGTTATTGATCAAAAGATTGATTTTGATGCGTCTAAAATTGAATTTTTATAGATTTTTGATCGATTATCGATCAAAAGATTGATTTTGATGCGTCTAAAATTGTATTTTTATTGATTTTTGATTGGTTATTGATCAAAAGATTGATTTTGATGCGTCTAAAATTGAATTTTATTGATTTTTGATCGATTTTCGATCAGAAGATTGATTTTGATGCGTCTAAAATTGAATTTTTATAGATTTTTGATCGATTATCGATCAAAACATTGATCTTGATGCGTCTAAAATTAAATTTTTATTGATTTTTGATCGATTATCGATCAAAAGACTGATTTTGATGCGTCTAAAATTGAATTTTTATAGATTTTTGATTGGTTATTGATCAAAAGATTGATTTTGATGCGTCTAAAATTGTATTTTTATTGATTTTTGATTGGTTATTGATCAAAAGATTGATTTTGATGCGTCTAAAATTGAATTTTTATTGATTTTTGATCGATTATCGATCAAAAGATTGATTTTGATGCGTCTAAAATTGAATTATTATAGATTTTTGATTGGTTATTGATCAAAAGATTAATTTTGTTGCGTCTAAAATTGAATTTTTATTGATTTTTGATCGATCAAAAGATTGATTTTGATGCGTCTAAAATTGAATTTTTATTGATTTTTGATTGGTTATTGATCAAAAGATTGATTTTGATGCGTCTAAAATTGAATTTTTATAGATTTTTGATCGATTATCGATCAAAAGATTGATTTTGATGCGTCTAAAATAGAATTTTTATTGATTTTTGATTGGTTATTGATCAAAAGATTGATTTTGATGCGTCTAAAATTGAATTTTTATTGATTTATGATTGGTTATTGATCAAAAGATTGATTTTGATGCGTCTAAAATTGTATTTTTATTGATTTTTGATTGGTTATTGATCAAAAGATTGATTTTGATGCGTCTAAAATTGAATTTTTATTGATTTTTGATCGATTATCGATCAAAAGATTGATTTTGATGCGTCTAAAATTGAATTTTTATAGATTTTTGATCGATTATCGATCAAAAGATTGATTTTGTTGCCTCTAAAATTGAATTTTTATTGATTTATGATTGGTTATTGATCAAAAGATTGATTTTGATGCGTCTAAAATTGTATTTTTATTGATTTTTGATTGGTTATTGATCAAAAGATTGATTTTGATGCGTCTAAAATTGAATTTTTATTGATTTTTGATCGAGTATCGATCAAAAGATTGATTTTGATGTGTCTAAAATTGAATTTTTATTGATTTATGATTGGTTATCGGTCAAAAGATTGATTTTGATGCGTCTAAAATTGAATTTTTATTGATTTTTGATTGGTTATTGATCAAAAGATTGATTTTGATGCGTCTAAAATTGAATTTTTATTGATTTATGATTGGTTATTGATCAAAAGATTGATTTTGATGCGTCTAAAATTGAATTTTTATTGATTTATGATTGGTTATTGATCAAAAGATTGATTTTGATGCGTCTAAAATTGTATTTTTATTGATTTTTGATCGATTATCGATAAAAAGTTTGATTTTGATGCGTCTAAAATTGAATTTTTATTGATTTTTGATTGGTTATTGATCAAAAGATTGATTTTGATGCGTCTAAAATTGAATTTTTATAGATTTTTGATCGATAATCGATCTTTTGATCAATAACCAATCAAAAATCAATAAAAATTCAATTTTAGACGCATCAAAATCATTCTTTTGATCGATAATCGATCAAAAATCAATGAAAATTCAATTTTAGACGCATCAAAATCAATCTTTTGATCGATAATCGATCAAAAATCAATAAAAATTCAATTTTAGACGCATCAAAATCTATCTTTTGATCGATAATCGATCAAAAATCAATAAAAATTCAATTTTAGACGCATCAAAATCAATCTTTTGATCAATAACCAATCAAAAATCTATAAAAATTCAATTTTAGACGCATCAAAATCAATCTTTTGATCAATAACCAATCTTAAATCAATTAAAATTCAATTTTAGACGCATCAAAATCAATCTTTTGATCGATAATCGATCAAAAATCAATAAAAATTCAATTTTAGACGCATCAAAATCAATCTTTTGATCAATAACCAATCAAAAATCAATAAAAATACAATTTTAGACGCATCAAAATCAATCTTTTGATCGATAATCGATCAAAAATCAATAAAAATTCAATTTTAGACGCATCAAAATCAATCTTTTGATCGATAATCGATCAAAAATCAATAAAAATTCAATTTTAGACGCATCAAAATCAATCTTTTGATCGATAATCGATCAAAAATCAATAAAAATTCAATTTTAGACGCATCAAAATCAATCTTTTGATCAATAACCATTCAAAAATCAATAAAAATTCAATTTTAGACGCATCAAAATCAATCTTTTGATCGATAATCGATCAAAAATCAATAAAAATTCAATTTTAGACGCATCAAAATCAATCTTTTGATCAATAACCAATCAAAAATCAATAAAAATTCAATTTTAGACGCATCAAAATCAATCTTTTGATCGATAACCAATCAAAAATCAATAAAAATTCAATTTTAGACGCATCAAAATCAATCTTTTGATCGATAATCGATCAAAAATCAATAAAAATTCTATTTTAGACGCATCAAAATCAATCTTTTGATCGATAATCGATCAAAAATCTATAAAAATTCAATTTTAGACGCATCAAAATCAATCTTTTGATCGATAATCGATCAAAAATCAATAAAAATTCAATTTAAGACGCATCAAAATCAATCTTTTGATCGATAATCGATCAAAAATAAATAAAAATTCAATTTTAGACGCATCAAAATCAATCTTTTGATCAATAACCAATCATAAATCAATAATAATTCAATTTTAGACGCATCAAAATCAATCTTTTGATCGATAATCGATTAAAAATCTATAAAAATTCAATTTTAGACGCATCAAAATCAATCTTTTGATCAATAACCAATCAAAAATCAATAAAAATTCACTTTAGACGCATGAAAATCAATCTTTTGATTGATAATCGATCAAAATTCAATAAAAATTCAATTTTAGACGCATCAAAATCAATCTTTTTAGACGCATCAAAATCAATCTTTTGATCAATAACCAATCAAAAATCAATAAAAAATACAATTTTAGACGCATCAAAATCAATCTTTTGATCAATAACAAATCATAAATCAATAAAAATTCAATTTTAGACGCATCAAAATCAATCTTTTGATCGATAATCGATCAAAAATCTATAAAAATTCAATTTTAGACGCATCAAAATCAATCTTTTGATCGATAATCGATCAAAGATCTATAAAAAATTCAATTTTAGACGCATCAAAATACAATCTTTTGATCAGTAACCAATCAAAAATCAATAAAAATACAATTTTAGACGCATCAAAATCAATCATTTGATCAATAAACCAATCAAAAATCAATAAAAATTCAATTTTAGACGCATCCAAATCAATCTTTTGATCAATAACCAATCAAAAATCAATAAAAATACAATTTTAGACGCATCAAAATCAATCTTTTGATCATTAACCAATCAAAAATCAATAAAAATACAATTTTAGGCGCATCAAAATCAATCTTTTGATCAATAACCAATCATAAATCAATAAAAATTCAATTTTAGACGCATCAAAATCAATCTTTTGATCGATAATCGATCAAAAAATCTATAAAAATTCAATTTTAGACGCATCAAAATCAATCTTTTGATCGATAATCGATCAAAAATCAATAAAAATTCAATTTTAGACGCATCAAAATCAATCTTTTGATCAATAACCCAATAAAAAATCAATAAAAATACAATTTTAGACGCATCAAAAATCAATCATTTGATCAATAACCAATCAAAAATCAATAAAAAATTCAATTTTAGACGCATCCAAATCAATCTTTTGATCAATAACCAATCAAAAATCAATAAAAATTCAATTTTAGACGCATCAAAATCAATCTTTTGATCGATAATCGATCAAAAATCAATAAAAATACAATTTTAGACGCATCAAAATCAATCTTTTGATCGATAATCGATCAAAAATCAATAAAAATTCAATTTTAGACGCATCAAAATCAATCTTTTGATCAATATCCAATCAAAAATCAAAAAAAATACAATTTTAGACGCATCAAAATCAATCTTTTGATCGATAATCGATTAAAAATCTATAAAAATTCAATTTTAGACGCATCAAAATCAATCTTTTGATCAATAACCAATCAAAAATCAATAAAAATTCACTTTAGACGCATGAAAAATCAATCTTTTGATTGATAATCGATCAAAATTCAATAAAAATTCAATTTTAGGACGCATCAAAATCAATCTTTTGATCAATAACCAATCAAAAATCAATAAAAATACAATTTTAGACGCATCAAAATCAATCTTTTGATCAATAACAAATCATAAATCAATAAAAATTCAATTTTAGACGCATCAAAATCAATCTTTTGATCAAAAATCTATAAAAATTCAATTTTAGACGCATCAAAATCAATCTTTTGATCGATAATCGATCAAAAATCTATAAAAATTCAATTTTAGACGCATCAAAATCAATCTTTTGATCAATAACCAATCAAAAATCAATAAAAATACAATTTTAGACGCATCAAAATCAATCATTTGATCAATAACCAATCAAAAATCAATAAAAATTCAATTTTAGACGCATCCAAATCAATCTTTTGATCAATAACCAATCAAAAATCAATAAAAATACAATTTTAGACGCATCAAAATCAATCTTTTGATCATTAACCAATCAAAAATCAATAAAAATACAATTTTAGACGCATCAAAATCAATCTTTTGATCAATAACCAATCATAAATCAATAAAAATTCAATTTTAGACGCATCAAAATCAATCTTTTGATCGATAATCGATCAAAAATCAATAAAAATTCAATTTTAGATGCATCAAAATCAATCTTTTGATCAATAACCAATCAAAAATCAATAAAAATACAATTTTAAACGCATCAAAATCAATCATTTGATCAATAACCAATCAAAAATCAATAAAAATTCAATTTTAGACGCATCCAAATCAATCTTTTGATCATTGACCAATCAAAAATCAATAAAAATTCAATTTTAGACGCATCAAAATCAATCTTTTGATCGATAATCGATCAAAAATCAATAAAAATACGATTTTAGACGCATCAAAATCAATCTTTTGATCGATAATCGATCAAAAATCAATAAAAATTCAATTTTAGACGCATCAAAATCAATCTTTTGATCAATAACCAATAAAAAATCAATAAAAATACAATTTTAGACGCATCAAAATCAATTATTTGATCAATAACCAATCAAAAATCAATAAAAATTCAATTTTAGACGCATCCAAATCAATCTTTTGATCAATAACCAATCAAAAATCAATAAAAATTCAATTTTAGACGCATCAAAATCAATCTTTTGATCGATAATCGATCAAAAATCAATAAAAATACAATTTTAGACGCATCAAAATCAATCTTTTGATCGATAATCGATCAAAAATCAATAAAAATTCAATTTTAGACGCATCAAAATCAATCTTTTGATCAATATCCAATCAAAAATCAAAAAAATACAATTTTAGACGCATCAAAACCAATCTTTTGATCGATAATCGATTAAAAATCTATAAAAATTCAATTTTAGACGCATCAAAATCAATCTTTTGATCAATAACCAATCAAAAATCAATAAAAATTCACTTTAGACGCATGAAAATCAATCTTTTGATTGATAATCGATCAAAATTCAATAAAAATTCAATTTTAGACGCATCAAAATCAATCTTTTGATCATTAACCAATCAAAAATCAATAAAAATACAATTTTAGACGCATCAAAATCAATCTTTTGATCAATAACAAATCATAAATCAATAAAAATACAATTTTAGACGCATCAAAATCAATCTTTTGATCGATAATCGATCAAAAATCTATAAAAATTCAATTTTAGACGCATCAAAATCAATCTTTTGATCAATAATCGATCAAAAACAATAAAAATTCAATTTTAGACGCATCAAAATCAATCTTTTAATCACTAACCAATCAAAAATCTATAAAAATTCAAGTTTAGACGCACTAAAATCAATCTTTTGATCAATAATCGATCAAAAATCAATAAAAATTCAATTTTAGACGCATCAAAATCAATCTTTTTATCAATAACCAATCAAAAATCAATAAAAATTCAATTTTAGACGCATCAAAATCAATCTTTTGATCGATAATCGATCAAAAATCAATAAAGATTCAATTTTAGACGCATCAAAATCAATCTTTTGATCAATAACCAATCAAAAATCAATAAAAATTCAATTCTAGACGCATCAAAATCAATCTTTTGATCAATATCCAATCATAAATCAATAAAAATTCAATTTTAGACGCACCAAAATCAATCTTTTGATCAATAACCAATCAAAAATCAATAAAAATTCAATTTTAGACGCATCAAAATCAATCTTTTGATCAATAATCGATTGAAAAGCAATAAAAATTCAATTTTAGACGCAACAAAATCAATCTTTTGATCAATAACCAATCAAAAATCTATAAAAATTCAATTTTAGACGCATCAAAATCAATCTTTTGATCAATAATCGATCAAAATTCAATAAAAATTCAATTTTAGACGCATCAAAATCAATCTTTTGATCAATAACCAATCAAAAATCAATAAAAATACAATTTTAGACGCATCAAAATCAATCTTTTGATCGATAATCGATCAAAAATCAATAAAAATTCAATTTTAGACGCATCAAAATCAATCTTTTGATCAATAACCAATCAAAAATCAATAAAAATTAAATTTTAGACGCATCAAAATCAATCTTTTGATGAATAACCAATCATAAATCAATAAAAATTAAATTTTAGACGCATCAAAATCAATCTTTTGATCGATAATCGATCAAAAATCAATAAAAATTCAATTTTAGACGCATCAATATCAATCTTTTGATCAATAACCAATCATAAATCAATAAAAATACAATTTTAGACGCATCAAAATCAATCTTTTGATCAATAACAAATCATAAATCAATAAAAATTCAATTTTAGACGCATCAAAATCAATCTTTTGATCGATAATCGATCAAAAATCTATAAAAATTCAATTTTAGACGCATCAAAATCAATCTTTTGATCGATAATCGATCAAAAATCTATAAAAATTCAATTTTAGACGCATCAAAATCAATCTTTTGATCAATAACCAATCAAAAATCAATAAAAATACAATTTTAGACGCATCAAAATCAATCATTTGATCAATAACCAATCAAAAATCAATAAAAATTCAATTTTAGACGCATCCAAATCAATCTTTTGATCAATAACCAATCAAAAATCAATAAAAATACAATTTTAGACGCATCAAAATCAATCTTTTGATCATTAACCAATCAAAAATCAATAAAAATACAATTTTAGACGCATCAAAATCAATCTTTTGATCAATAACCAATCATAAATCAATAAAAATTCAATTTTAGACGCATCAAAATCAATCTTTTGATCGATAATCGATCAAAAATCAATAAAAATTCAATTTTAGATGCATCAAAATCAATCTTTTGATCAATAACCAATCAAAAATCAATAAAAATACAATTTTAAACGCATCAAAATCAATCATTTGATCAATAACCAATCAAAAATCAATAAAAATTCAATTTTAGACGCATCCATATCAATCTTTTGATCATTGACCAATCAAAAATCAATAAAAATTCAATTTTAGACGCATCAAAATCAATCTTTTGATCGATAATCGATCAAAAATCAATAAAAATACGATTTTAGACGCATCAAAATCAATCTTTTGATCGATAATCGATCAAAAATCAATAAAAATTCAATTTTAGACGCATCAAAATCAATCTTTTGATCAATAACCAATAAAAAATCAATAAAAATACAATTTTAGACGCATCAAAATCAATCATTTGATCAATAACCAATCAAAAATCAATAAAAATTCAATTTTAGACGCATCCAAATCAATCTTTTGATCAATAACCAATCAAAAATCAATAAAAATTCAATTTTAGACGCATCAAAATCAATCTTTTGATCGATAATCGATCAAAAATCAATAAAAATACAATTTTAGACGCATCAAAATCAATCTTTTGATCGATAATCGATCAAAAATCAATAAAAATTCAATTTTAGACGCATCAAAATCAATCTTTTGATCAATATCCAATCAAAAATCAAAAAAATACAATTTTAGACGCATCAAAACCAATCTTTTGATCGATAATCGATTAAAAATCTATAAAACTTCAATTTTAGACGCATCAAAATCAATCTTTTGATCAATAACCAATCAAAAATCAATAAAAATTCACTTTAGACGCATGAAAATCAATCTTTTGATTGATAATCGATCAAAATTCAATAAAAATTCAATTTTAGACACATCAAAATCAATCTTTTGATCAATAACCAATCAAAAATCAATAAAAATACAATTTTAGACGCATCAAAATCAATCTTTTGATCAATAACAAATCATAAATCAATAAAAATACAATTTTAGACGCATCAAAATTAATCTTTTGATCGATAATCGATCAAAAATCTATAAAAATTCAATTTTAGACGCATCAAAATCAATCTTTTGATCAATAATCGATCAAAAACAATAAAAATTCAATTTTAGACGCATCAAAATCAATCTTTTAATCACTAACCAATCAAAAATCTATAAAAATTCAAGTTTAGACGCACTAAAATCAATCTTTTGATCAATAATCGATCAAAAATCAATAAAAATTCAATTTTAGACGCATCAAAATCAATCTTTTTATCAATAACCAATCAAAAATCAATAAAAATTCACTTTAGACGCATGAAAATCAATCTTTTGATTGATAATCGATCAAAATTCAATAAAAATTCAATTTTAGACACATCAAAATCAATCTTTTGATCAATAACCAATCAAAAATCAATAAAAATACAATTTTAGACGCATCAAAATCAATCTTTTGATCAATAACAAATCATAAATCAATAAAAATACAATTTTAGACGCATCAAAATTAATCTTTTGATCGATAATCGATCAAAAATCTATAAAAATTCAATTTTAGACGCATCAAAATCAATCTTTTGATCAATAATCGATCAAAAACAATAAAAATTCAATTTTAGACGCATCAAAATCAATCTTTTAATCACTAACCAATCAAAAATCTATAAAAATTCAAGTTTAGACGCACTAAAATCAATCTTTTGATCAATAATCGATCAAAAATCAATAAAAATTCAATTTTAGACGCATCAAAATCAATCTTTTTATCAATAACCAATCAAATCAATCAAACATCAATAAAAATTCAATTTTAGACGCATCAAAATCAATCTTTTGATCGATAATCGATCAAAAATCAATAAAGATTCAATTTTAGACGCATCAAAATCAATCTTTTGATCAATAACCAATCAAAAATCAATAAAAATTCAATTCTAGACGCATCAAAATCAATCTTTTGATCAATATCCAATCATAATACAATAAAAATTCAATTTTAGACGCACTAAAATCAATCTTTTGATCAATAACCAATCAAAAATCAATAAAAATTCAATTTTAGACGCATCAAAATCAATCTTTTGATCAATAATCGATTGAAAAGCAATAAAAATTCAATTTTAGACGCAACAAAATCAATCTTTTGATCAATAATCGATCAAAATTCAATAAAAATTCAATTTTAGACGCATCAAAATCAATCTTTTGATCAATAATCGATCAAAATTCAATAAAAATTCAATTTTAGACGCATCAAAATCAATCTTTTGATCAATAACCAATCAAAAATCAATAAAAATACAATTTTAGACGCATCAAAATCAATCTTTTGATCGATAATCGATCAAAAATCTATAAAAATTCAATTTTAGACGCATCAAAATCAATCTTTTGATCGATAATCGATCAAAAATCAATAAAAATTCAATTTTAGACGCTTCCGAATCAATCTTTTGATCAATAACCAATCAAAAATCAATAAAAATACAATTTTAGACGCATCAAAATCAATCTTTTGATCATTAACCAATCAAAAATCAATAAAAATACAATTTTAGACGCATCAAAATCAATCTTTTAATCAATAACCAATCATAAATCAATAAAAATTCAATTTTAGACGCATCAAAATCAATCTTTTGATCGATAATCGATCAAAAATCAATAAAAATTCAATTTTAGACGCATCAAAATCAATCTTTTGATCAATAACCAATCAAAAATCAATAAAAATACAATTTTAAACGCATCAAAATCAATCATTTGATCAATAACCAATCAAAAATCAATAAAAATTCAATTTTAGACGCATCCAAATCAATCTTTTGATCATTGACCAATCAAAAATCAATAAAAATTCAATTTTAGACGCATCAAAATCAATCTTTTGATCGATAATCGATCAAAAATCAATAAAAATACAATTTTAGACGCATCAAAATCAATCTTTTGATCGATAATCGATCAAAAATCAATAAAAATTCAATTTTAGACGCATCAAAATCAATCTTTTGATCAATATCCAATCAAAAATCAATAAAAATACAATTTTAGACGCATCAAAATCATTCTTTTGATCAATTACCAATCATAAATCAATAAAAATTCAATTTTAGACGTATCAAAATCAATCAAATAAAATTGAATTTTTATTGATTTTTGATCGATTATCGATCAAGAGATTGATTTGGATGCGTCTAAAATTGAATTTTTATTGATTTTTGATCGATTATCGATCAAAAGATTGATTTTGATGCGTCTAAAATTGAATTTTAATTGATTTATGATTGGTTATTGATCAAAAGATTGATTTTGATTCGTCTAAAATTGAATTTTTATAGATTTTTGATTGGTTATTGATCAAAATATTGATTTTGATGCGTCTAAAATTGAATTTTTATTGATTTTTGATCGATTATCGATCAAAAGGTTGATTTTGATGCGTCTAAAATCGAATTTTTATTGATTTCTGATTGGTTATTGATCAAAAGATTGATTTTGATGCGTATAAAATTGAATTTTTATTGATTTATGATTGGTTATTGATCAAAAGATTGATTTTGATGCGTCTAAAATTGAATTTTTATAGATTTTTGATTGGTCATTGATCAAAAGATTGATTTTGATGCGTCTAAAATTGAATTTTTATTGATTTTTGATTGGTTATTGATCAAAAGATTGATTTTGATGCGTCTAAAATTGAATTGTTATTGATTTTTCATTGGTTATTGATCAAAAGATTGATTTTCATGCGTCTAAAATTGAATTTTTATAGATTTTTGATTGGTTATTGATCAAAAGATTGATTTTGATGCGTCTAAAATTGAATTTTTATTGATTTTTGATCGATTATCGATCAAAAGGTTGATTTTGATGCGTCTAAAATTGAATTTTTATTGATTTCTGATTGGTTATTGATCAAAAGATTGATTTTGATGCGTCTAAAATTGAATTTTTATTGATTTATGATTGGTTATTGATCAAAAGATTGATTTTGATGCGTCTAAAATTGAATTTTTATAGATTTTTGATTGGTCATTGATCAAAAGATTGATTTTGATGCGTCTAAAATTGAATTTTTATTGATTTTTGATTGGTTATTGATCAAAAGATTGATTTTGATGCGTCTAAAATTGAATTGTTATTGATTTTTCATTGGTTATTGATCAAAAGATTGATTTTCATGCGTCTAAAATTGAATTTTTATTGATTTATGATTGGTTATTGATCAAATGATTGATTTTGATGCGTCTAAAATTGAATTTTTATTGATTTTTGATCGATTATCGTTCAAAAGATTGACTTTGATGCGTCTAAAATTGAATTTTTATTGATTTTTGATTGGTTATTGATCAAAAGATTGATTTTGATGCGTCTAAAATTGAATTTTTATTGATTTATGATTGGTTATTGATCAAAATAATGATTTTGATGCGTCTAAAATTGAATTTTTATAGATTTTTGATTGGTTACTGATCAAAAGATTGATTTTGATGCGTCTAAAATTGAATTTTTATTGATTTATGATTGGTTATTGATCAAAAGATTGATTTTGATGCGTCAAAAATTGAATATTTATTGATTTTTGATTGGTTATTGATCAAACGATTGATTTTGATGCGTCTAAAATTTAATTTTTATTGATTTTTGATCGATTATCGATCGAAAGATTGATTTTGATGCGTCTAAAATTGAATTTTTATTGATTTTTGATTGGTTATTGATCAAAAGATTGATTTTGATGCGTCTAAAATTGAATTTTTATTGATTTTTGATCGAATATCGATCAAAAGATTGATTTTGATGCGTCTTAAATTGAATTTTTATTGATTTTTGATTGGTTATTGATCAAAAGATTGATATTGATGCGTCTAAAATTGAATTTTTATTGATTTTTGATCGATTATCGATCAAAAGATTGATTTTGATGCGTCTAAAATTTAATTTTTATTGATTTATGATTGGTTATTCATCAAAAGATTGATTTTGATGCGTCTAAAATTTAATTTTTATTGATTTTTGATTGGTTATTGATCAAAAGATTGATTTTGATGCGTCTAAAATTGAATTTTTATTGATTTTTGATCGATTATCGATCAAATGATTGATTTTGATGCGTCTAAAATTTAATTTTTATTGATTTTTGATTGGTTATTGATCAAAAGATTGATTTTGATGCGTCTAAAATTGAATTTTTATTGATTTTTGATCGATTATCGATCAAAAGATTGATTTTGATGCGTCTAAAATTGAATTTTTATTGATTTTTGATCGATTATAGATCAAAAGATTGATTTTGATGCGTCTAAAATTGAATTTTTATTGATTTTTGATCGATTATCGAACAAAAGATTGATTTTGATGCGTCTAAAATTGAATTTTTATTGATTTTTGATCGATTATCGATCAAAAGTTTGTTTTTGATGCGTCTAAAATTGAATTTTTATTGATTTTTGATTGGTTATTGATCAAAAGATTGATATTGATGCGGCTAAAATTTAATTTTTATTGATTTTTGATTGGTTATTGATCAAAAGATTGATTTTGATGCGTCTAAAATTGAATTTTTATAGATTTTTTATTGGTTATTGATCAAAAGATTGATTTTGATGCGTCTAAAATTGAATTTTTATTGATTTATGATTGGTTATTGATCAAAAGAATGATTTTGATGCGTCTAAAATTGAATTTTTATTGATTTTTGATCGATTATTGATCAAAAGATTGCTTTTGATGCGTCTAAAATTGAATTTTTATTGATTTTTGATTGGTTATTGATCAAAAGATTGATTTTGTTGCGTCTAAAATTGAATTTTTATCGATTTTTGATCGATTATCGATCATAAGATTGATTTTGATGCGTCTAAAATTGAATTTTTATTGATTTATGATTGGTTACTGATCAAAAGATTGATTTTGATGCGTCTAAAATTGAATTTTTATTGATTTTTGATCGATTATCGATCAAAAGATTGATTTTGATGCGTCTAAAATTGAATTTTTATTGATTTTTGATTGGTTATTGATCAAAAGATTGATTTTGATGCGTCTAAAATTGAATTTTTATTGATTTATGATTGGTTATTGATCAAAAGATTGTTTTTGATCAAAAAATTGATTTTGTTGGGTCTAAAACTGAATTTTTATTGATTTTTGATCAATTATTGAACAAAAGATTGATTTTGATGCGTCTAAAATTGAATTTTTATAGATTTTTGATTGGTTATTGATCAAAAGATTGATTTTGTTGCGTCTAAAATTGAATTTTTATCGATTTTTGATCGATTATCGATCATAAGATTGATTTTGATGCGTCTAAAATTGAATTTTTATTGATTTATGATTGGTTACTGATCAAAAGATTGATTTTGATGCGTCTAAAATTGAATTTTTATTGATTTTTGATCGATTATCGATCAAAAGATTGATTTTGATGCGTCTAAAATTGAATTTTTATTGATTTTTGATCGATTATCGATCAAAAGATTGATTTTGATGCGTCTAAAATTGAATTTTTATTGATTTTTGATTGGTTATTGATCAAAAGATTGATTTTGATGCGTCTAAAATTGAATTTTTATTGATTTATGATTGGTTATTGATCAAAAGATTGTTTTTGATCAAAAAATTGATTTTGTTGGGTCTAAAACTGAATTTTTATTGATTTTTGATCAATTATTGAACAAAAGATTGATTTTGTTGCGTCTAAAATTGAATTTTTATTGATTTTTGATCGATTATCGATCAAAAGATTGATTTTGATGCGTCTAAAATTGAATTTTTATTGATTTTTGATCGATTATCGATCAAAAGATTGATTTTGATACGTCTAAAATTGAATTTTTATTGATTTTTGATTGGTTATTGATCAAAAGATTGATTTTGATGCGTCTAAAATTGAATTTTTATTGATTTTTGATCGATTATTGATCAAAAGATTGATTTTGATGCGTCTAAAATTGAATTTTTATTGATTTTTGATCGATTATCGATCAAAAGATTGATTTTGATACGTCTAAAATTGAATTTTTATTGATTTTTGATTGGTTATTGATCAAAAGATTGATTTTGATGCGTCTAAAATTGAATTTTTATTGATTTTTGATCGATTATTGATCAAAAGATTGATTTTGATGCGTCTAAAATTGAATTTTTACTGATTTTTGATTGGTTATTGATCAAAAGATTGATTTTGATGCGTCTAAAATTGAATTTTTATTGATTTTTAATCGATTATCGATCAAAAGATTGATTTTGATGCGTCTAAAATTGAATTTTTATTGATTTTTGATTGGTTATTGATCAAAAGATTGATTTTGATGCGTCTAAAATCGAATTTTTATTGATTTTTGATCGATTATCGATCAGAAGATTGATTTTGATGCGTCTAAAATTTAATTTAAATTGATTTATGATTGGTTATTAATCAAAAGATTGATTTTGATGCGTCTAAAATTGAATTTTTATTGATTTTTAATTGGTTATTGATCAAAAGATTGATTTTGATGCGTCTAAAATTGAATTTTTATTGATTTATGATTGGTTATTGATCAAAAGATTGATTTTGATGCGTCTAAAATTGAATTTTTATTGATTTTTGATCGATTATCGATCAAAAGATTGATTTTTATGCGTCTAAAATTGAATTTTTATTGATTTTTGATTGGTTATTGATCAAAAGATTGATTTTGATGCGTCTAAAATTGAATTTTTATTGATTTATGATTGGTTATTGATCAAAAGATTGATTTTAATGCGTCTAAAATTAAATTTTTATTGATTTTTGATTGGTTTTTGATCAAAAAATTGAATTTGTTGGGTCTAAAACTGAATTTTTATTGATTTTTGATCGATTATTGAACAAATGATTGATTTTGATGCGTCTAAAATTGAATTTTTATTGATTTATGATTGGTTATTGATGAAAAGATTGATTTTGATGCGTCTAAAATTGTTTTTTTATTGATTTTTGATTGATTATTGATCAAAAGATTGATTTTGATGCGTCTAAAATTGAATTTTTATTGATTTTTGACCGATTATCGATCAAAAGATTGATTTTGATGCGTCTAAAATTGAATTTTTATTGATTTATGATTGGTTATTGATCAAAAGATTGATTTTGATGGGTCTAAAATTGAATTTTTATTGATTTTTGATCGATTATCGATCAAAAGATTGATTTTGATGCGTCTAAAATTGAATTTTAATTGATTTTTGATTGGTTATTGATCAAAAGATTGATTTTGATGCGTCTAAAATTGAATTTTTATTGATTTTTGATTGATTATCGATCAAAAGATTGACTTTGATGCGTCTAAAATTGAATTTTTATTGATTTTTGATTGGTTATTGATAAAAAGATTGATTTTGATGCGTCTAAAATTGAATTTTTATTGATTTATGATTGGTTATTGATCAAATGATTGATTTTGATGCGTCTAAAATTGAATTTTTATTGATTTTTGATCGATTATCGATCAAAAGATTGATTTTTATGCGTCTAAAATTGAATTTTTATTGATTTTTGATCGATTATCGATCAAAAGATTGATTTTGATGCGTCTAAAATTGAATTTTTATTGATTTTTGCTTGGTTATTGATAAAAAGATTGATTTTGATGCGTCTAAAATTGAATTTTTATTGATTTATGATTGGTTATTGATCAAAAGATTGATTTTGATGCGTCTAAAATTGAATTTTTATAGATTTTTGATTGGTTATTGATCAAAAGATTGATTTTGATGCGTCTAAAATTGAATTTTTATTGATTTTTGATTGGTTATCGATCAAAAGATTGATTTTGATGCGTCTAAAATTGAATTTTTATTGATTTTTGATTGGTTATTGATCAAAAGATTGATTTTGATGCGTCTAAAATTGAATTTTTATTGATTTATGATTGGTTATTGATCAAAAGATTGATTTTGATGCGTCTAAAATTGAATTTTTATTGATTTTTGATTGATTATCGATCAAAAGATTGACTTTGATGCGTCTAAAATTGAATTTTTATTGATTTTTGAATAGTTATTGATCAAAAGATTGATTTTGAAGCGTCAAAAATTGAATTTTTATTGATTTTTGATTGGTTATCGATCAAAAGATTGATTTTGATGCGTCTAAAATTGAATTTTTATAGATTTTTGATTGGTTATTGATCAAAAGATTGATTTTGAAGCGTCAAAAATTGAATTTTTATTGATTTTTGATTGATTATTGATCAAAATATTGATTTTGATGCGTCTAAAATTGAATTTTTATAGATTTTTGATTGGTTATTGATCAAAAGATTGATTTTGAAGCGTCAAAAATTGAATTTTTATTGATTTTTGATTGATTATTGATCAAAAGATTGATTTTGAAGCGTCTAAAATTTAATTTTTATTGATTTTTGATTGGTTATCGATCAAAAGATTGATTTTGATGCGTCTAAAATTGAATTTTTATAGATTTTTGATTGGTTATTGATCAAAAGATTGATTTTGAAGCGTCAAAAATTGAATTTTTATTGATTTTTGATTGGTTATTGATCAAAATATTGATTTTGATGCGTCTAAAATTGAATTTTTATAGATTTTTGATTGGTTATTGATCAAAAGATTGATTTTGAAGCGTCAAAAATTGAATTTTTATTGATTTTTGATTGATTATTGATCAAAAGATTGATTTTGAAGCGTCTAAAATTTAATTTTTATTGATTTTTGATTGGTTATCGATCAAAAGATTGATTTTGATGCGTCTAAAATTGAATTTTTATAGATTTTTGATTGGTTATTGATCAAAAGATTGATTTTGGTGCGTCTAAAATTTAATTTTTATTGATTTTTGATTGGTTATTGATCAAAAGATTGATTTTGAAGCGTCAAAAATTTAATTTTTATTGATTTTTGATTGGTTATTGATCAAAAGATTGATTTTGATGCGTCTAAAATTGAATTTTTATTGATTTTTGATTGGTTATTGATCAAAAGATTGATTTTGATGCGTCTAAAATTGAATTTTTATTGATTTATGATAGGTTATTGATCAAAATATTGATTTTGATGCGTCTAAAATTGAATTTTTATAGATTTTTGATTGGTTATTGATCAAAAGATTGATTTTGTTGCGTCTAAAATTGAATTTTTATTGATTTTTGATCGATTATTGATCAAAAGATTGATTTTGATGCGTCTAAAATTGAATTTTTATTGATTTTTGATTGGTTATTGATCAAAAGATTGATTTTGATGCGTCTAAAATTGAATTTTTATTCATTTTTGATCGATTATCGATCAAAAGATTGATTTTGATGCGTCTAAAATTGAATTTTTATTGATTTTTGATTGGTTATTGATCAAAAGATTGATTTTGATGCGTCTAAAATTGAATTTTTATTGATTTATGATTGGTTATTGATCAAAAGATTGATTTTGATGCGTCTAAAATTGAATTTTTATAGATTTTTGATTGGTTATTGATCAAAAGATTGATTTTGATGCGTCTAAAATTGAATTTTTATTGATTTTTGATCGATTATCGATCAAAAGATTGATTTTGATGCGTCTAAAATTGAATTTTTATTGATTTATGATTGGTTATTGATCAAAAGATTGATTTTGATGCGTCTAAAATTGAATTTTTATCGATTTTTGATTGGTTATTGATCAAAAGTTTGATTTTGATGCGTCTAAAATTGAATTTTTATTGATTTTTGATCGATTATCGATCAAAAGATTGATTTTGATGCGTCTAAAATTGAATTTTTATTGATTTTTGATTGGTTATTGATAAAAAGATTGATTTTGATGCGTCTAAAATTGAATTTTTATTGATTTTTGATCGATTATCGATCAAAAGATTGATTTTGATGCGTCTAAAATTGAATTTTTATTGATTTTTGATTGGTTATTGATCAAAAGATTGATTTTGATGCGTCTAAAATTGAATTTTTATTGATTTTTGATTGGTTATTGATCAAAAGATTGATTTTGATGCGTCTAAAATTGAATTTTTATTGATTTATGATTGATTATTAATCAAAAGATTGATTTTGATGCGTCTAAAATTGAATTTTTATAGATTTTTGATTGGTTATTGATCAAAAGATTGATTTTGATGCGTCTAAAATTGAATTTTTATTGATTTTTGATCGATTATCGATCAAAAGATTGATTTTGATGCGTCTAAAATTGAATTTTTATTGATTTATGATTGGTTATTGATCAAAAGATTGATTTTGATGCGTCTAAAATTGAATTTTTATCGATTTTTGATTGGTTATTGATCAAAAGATTGATTTTGATGCGTCTAAAATTGAATTTTTATTGATTTTTGATCGATTATCGATCAAAAGATTGATTTTGATGCGTCTAAAATTGAATTTTTATTGATTTTTGATTGGTTATTGATCAAAAGATTGATTTTGATGCGTCTAAAATTGAATTTTTATTGATTTATGATTGGTTATTGATCAAAAGATTGATTTTGATGCGTCTAAAATTGAATTTTTATCGATTTTTGATTGGTTATTGATCAAAAGATTGATTTTGATGCGTCTAAAATTGAATTTTTATTGATTTTTGATCGATTATCGATCAAAAGATTGATTTTGATGCGTCTAAAATTGAATTTTTATTGATTTTTGATTGGTTATTGATAAAAAGATTGATTTTGATGCGTCTAAAATTGAATTTTTATTGATTTTTGATCGATTATCGATCAAAAGATTGATTTTGATGCGTCTAAAATTGAATTTTTATTGATTTTTGATTGGTTATTGATCAAAAGATTGATTTTGATGCGTCTAAAATTGAATTTTTATAGATTTTTGATTGGTTATTGATCAAAAGATTGATTTTGATGCGTCTAAAATTGAATTTTTATTGATTTATGATTGGTTAGTGATCAAAAGATTGATTTTGATGCGTCAAAAATTGAATTTTTATTGATTTTTGATTGGTTATTGATCAAAAGATTGATTTTGATGCGTCTAAAATTTAATTTTTATTGATTTTTGATTGGTTATTGATCAAAAAATTGATTTTGTTGCGTCTAAAATTGAATTTTTATTGATTTTTGATCGATTATTGATCAAAAGATTGATTTTGATGGGTCTAAAATTGAATTTTTATTGATTATTGATGGGTTATTGATCAAAAGATTGATTTTGATGCGTCTAAAATTGAATTTTTATTGATTTATGATTGGTTATTGATCAAAATATTGATCTTGATGCGTCTAAAATTGAATTTTTATAGATTTTTGATTGGTTATTGATCAAAAGATTGATTTTGATGCGTCTAAAATTGAATTTTTATAGATTTTTGATCGATTATCGATCAAAAGGTTGATTTTGATGCGTCTAAAATTGAATTTTTATTGATTTTTGATTGGTTATTGATCAAAAGATTGATTTTGATGCGTCTAAAATTGAATTTTTATTGATTTATGATCGATTATTGATCAAAAGATTGATTTTGATGGGTCTAAAATTGAATTTTTATTGATTATTGATTGGTTATTGATCAAAAGATTGATTTTGATGCGTCTAAAATTAAATTTTTATTGATTTTTGATTGGTTTTTGATCAAAAAATTGATTTTGTTGGGTCTAAAACTGAATTTTTATTGATTTTTGATCGATTATTGAACAAAAGATTAATTTTGATGCGTCTAAAATTGAATTTTTATTGATTTTTGATCGATTATTGATCAAAAGATTGATTTTGATGGGTCTAAAATTGAATTTTTATTGATTTTTGATTGGTTATTGATCAAAAGATTGATTTTCTTGCGTCTAAAATTGAATTTTTATTGATTTTTGATCGATTATCGATCAAAAGATTGATTTTGATGCGTCTAAAATTGATTTTTTATAGATTTTTGATTGGTTATTGATCAAAAGATTGATTTTGTTGCGTCTAAAATTGAATTTTTATTGATTTTTGATCGATTATTGATCAAAAGATTGATTTTGATGCGTCTAAAATTGAATTTTTATTGATTTTTGATTGGTTATTGATCAAAAGATTGATTTTGATGCGTCTAAAATTGAATTTTTATTCATTTTTGATCGATTATCGATCAAAAGATTGATTTTGATGCGTCTAAAATTGAATTTTTATTGATTTTTGATTGGTTATTGATCAAAAGATTGATTTTGATGCGTCTAAAATTGAATTTTTATTGATTTATGATTGGTTATTGATCAAAAGATTGATTTTGATGCGTCTAAAATTGAATTTTTATAGATTTTTGATTGGTTATTGATCAAAAGATTGATTTTGATGCGTCTAAAATTGAATTTTTATTGATTTTTGATCGATTATCGATCAAAAGATTGATTTTGATGCGTCTAAAATTGAATTTTTATTGATTTATGATTGGTTATTGATCAAAAGATTGATTTTGATGCGTCTAAAATTGAATTTTTATCGATTTTTGATTGGTTATTGATCAAAAGTTTGATTTTGATGCGTCTAAAATTGAATTTTTATTGATTTTTGATCGATTATCGATCAAAAGATTGATTTTGATGCGTCTAAAATTGAATTTTTATTGATTTTTGATTGGTTATTGATAAAAAGATTGATTTTGATGCGTCTAAAATTGAATTTTTATTGATTTTTGATCGATTATCGATCAAAAGATTGATTTTGATGCGTCTAAAATTGAATTTTTATTGATTTTTGATTGGTTATTGATCAAAAGATTGATTTTGATGCGTCTAAAATTGAATTTTTATTGATTTTTGATTGGTTATTGATCAAAAGATTGATTTTGATGCGTCTAAAATTGAATTTTTATTGATTTATGATTGATTATTAATCAAAAGATTGATTTTGATGCGTCTAAAATTGAATTTTTATAGATTTTTGATTGGTTATTGATCAAAAGATTGATTTTGATGCGTCTAAAATTGAATTTTTATTGATTTTTGATCGATTATCGATCAAAAGATTGATTTTGATGCGTCTAAAATTGAATTTTTATTGATTTATGATTGGTTATTGATCAAAAGATTGATTTTGATGCGTCTAAAATTGAATTTTTATCGATTTTTAATTGGTTATTGATCAAAAGATTGATTTTGATGCGTCTAAAATTGAATTTTTATTGATTTTTGATCGATTATCGATCAAAAGATTGATTTTGATGCGTCTAAAATTGAATTTTTATTGATTTTTGATTGGTTATTGATCAAAAGATTGATTTTGATGCGTCTAAAATTGAATTTTTATTGATTTATGATTGGTTATTGATCAAAAGATTGATTTTGATGCGTCTAAAATTGAATTTTTATCGATTTTTGATTGGTTATTGATCAAAAGATTGATTTTGATGCGTCTAAAATTGAATTTTTATTGATTTTTGATCGATTATCGATCAAAAGATTGATTTTGATGCGTCTAAAATTGAATTTTTATTGATTTTTGATTGGTTATTGATAAAAAGATTGATTTTGATGCGTCTAAAATTGAATTTTTATTGATTTTTGATCGATTATCGATCAAAAGATTGATTTTGATGCGTCTAAAATTGAATTTTTATTGATTTTTGATTGGTTATTGATCAAAAGATTGATTTTGATGCGTCTAAAATTGAATTTTTATTGATTTTTGATTGATTATTGATCAAAAGATTGATTTTGATGCGTCTAAAATTGAATTTTTATTGATTTATGATTGGTTATTGATCAAAAGATTGATTTTGATGCGTCTAAAATTGAATTTTTATAGATTTTTGATTGGTTATTGATCAAAAGATTGATTTTGATGCGTCTAAAATTGAATTTTTATTGATTTATGATTGGTTATTGATCAAAAGATTAATTTTGGTGCGTCTAAAATTGAATTTTTATTGATTTTTGAGTGGTTATTGATCAAAAAATTGATTTTGTTGCGTCTAAAATTGAATTTTTATTGATCAAAAGATTGATTTTGATGCGTCTAAAATTGAATTTTTATTGATTTTTGATTGGTTATTGATCAAAAAATTGATTTTGTTGCGTCTAAAATTGAATTTTTATTGATTTTTGATCGATTATTGATCAAAAGATTGATTTTGATGCGTCTAAAATTGAATTTTTATAGATTTTTGATTGGTTATTGATCAAAAGATTGATTTTGTTGCGTCTAAAATTGAATTTTTATTGCTTTTTAATCGATTATTGATCAAAAGATTGATTTTGATGCGTCTAAAATTGAATTTTTATTGATTTTTGATTGGTTATTGATCAAAAGATTGATTTTGGTGCGTCTAAAATTGAATTTTTATTGATTTATGATTGGATATTGATCAAAAGATTGATTTTGATGCGTCTAAAATTGAATTTTTTATTGATTTTTGATTGGTTATTGATCAAAAGATTGATTTTGATGCGTCTAAAATTGAATCTTTATTGATTTTTGATCGATTATCGATCAAAAGATTGATTTTGATGCGTCTAAAATTGAATTTTTATTGATTTTTGATTGGTTATTGATAAAAAGATTGATTTTGATGCGTCTAAAATTGAATTTTTATTGATTTTTGATCGATTATTGATCAAAAGATTGATTTTAGTGCGTCTAAACTTGAATTTTTATAGATTTTTGATTGGTTAGTGATTAAAAGATTGATTTTGATGCGTCTAAAATTGAATTTTTATTGTTTTTGATCGATTATTGATCAAAAGATTGATTTTGATGCGTCTAAAATTGAATTTTTATTGATTTTTGATCGATTATTGTTCAAAAGATTGATTTTGATGCGTCTAAAATTGAATTTTTATTGATTTTTGATTGGTTATTGATAAAAAGATTGATTTTGATGCGTCTAAAATTGAATTTTTATTGATTTTTGATCGATTATCGATCAAAAGATTGATTTTGATGCGTCTAAAATTGAATTTTTATTGATTTTTGATTGGTTATTGATCAAAAGATTGATTTTGATGCGTCTAAAATTGAATTTTTATTGATTTTTGATTGGTTATTGATCAAAAGATTGATTTTGATGCGTCTAAAATTGAATTTTTATTGATTTTTGATAGGTTATTGATCAAAAGATTGATTTTGATGCGTCTAAAATTGAATTTTTATAGATTTTTGATTGGTTATTGATCAAAAGATTGATTTTGATGCGTCTAAAATTGAATTTTTATTGATTTATGATTGGTTATTGATCAAAAGATTGATTTTGATGCGTCTAAAATTGAATTTTTATTGATTTTTGAGTGGTTATTGATCAAAAAATTGATTTTGTTGCGTCTAAAATTGAATTTTTATTGATCAAAAGATTGATTTTGATGCGTCTAAAATTGAATTTTTATTGATTTTTGATTGGTTATTGATAAAAAAATTGATTTTGTTGCGTCTAAAATTGAATTTTTATTGATTTTTGATCGATTATTGATCAAAAGATTGATTTTGATGCGTCTAAAATTGAATTTTTATAGATTTTTGATTGGTTATTGATCAAAAGATTGATTTTGTTGCGTCTAAAATTGAATTTTTATTGCTTTTTAATCGATTATTGATCAAAAGATTGATTTTGATGCGTCTAAAATTGAATTTTTATTGATTTTTGATTGGTTATTGATCAAAAGATTGATTTTGATGCGTCTAAAATTGAATTTTTATTGATTTTTGATTGGTTATTGATCAAAAGATTGATTTTGATGCGTCTAAAATTGAATTTTTATTGATTTTTGATTGATTATCGATCAAAAGATTGACTTTGATGCGTCTAAAATTGAATTTTTATTGATTTTTGATTGGTTATTGATCAAAAGATTGATTTTGATGCGTCTAAAATTGAATTTTTATTGATTTATGATTGGTTATTGATCAAAATATTGATTTTGATGCGTCTAAAATTGAATTTTTATAGATTTTTGATTGGTTATTGATCAAAAGATTAATTTTGATGCGTCTAAAATTGAATTTTTATAGATTTTTGATTGATTATTGATCAAAAGATTGATTTTGAAGCGTCAAAAATTGAATTTTTATTGATTTTTGATTGGTTATTGATCAAAAGATTGATTTTGGTGCGTCTAAAATTTAATTTTTATTGATTTTTGATTGGTTATTGATCAAAAGATTGATTTTGATGCGTCTAAATTTGAATTTTTATTGATTTTTGATCGATTATCGATCAAAAGATTGACTTTGATGCGTCTAAAATTGAATTTTTATTGATTTTTGATTGGTTATTGATCAAAAGATTGATTTTGATGCGTCTAAAATTGAATTTTTATAGATTTTTGATTGGTTATTGATCAAAAGATTGATTTTGATGCGTCTAAAATTGAATTTTTATTGATTTATGATTGGTTAGTGATCAAAAGATTGATTTTGATGCGTCAAAAATTGAATTTTTATTGATTTTTGATTGGTTATTGATCAAAAGATTGATTTTGATGCGTCTAAAATTTAATTTTTATTGATTTTTGATTGGTTATTGATCAAAAAATTGATTTTGTTGCGTCTAAAATTGAATTTTTATTGATTTTTGATCGATTATTGATCAAAAGATTGATTTTGATGGGTCTAAAATTGAATTTTTATTGATTATTGATTGGTTATTGATCAAAAGATTGATTTTGATGCGTCTAAAATTGAATTTTTATTGATTTTTGATCGATTATTGATCAAAAGATTGATTTTGATGCGTCTAAAATTGAATCTTTATTGATTTCTGATTGGTTATTGATCAAAAGATTGATTTTGATGCGTCTAAAATTGAATCTTTATTGATTTCTGATTGGTTATTGATCAAAAGATTGATTTTGATGCGTCTAAAATTGAATTTTTATTGATTTATGATTGGTTATTGATCAAAAGATTGATTTTGATGCGTCTAAAATTGAATTTTTATTGATTATTGATTGGTTATTGATCAAAAGATTTATTTTGATGCGTCTAAAATTGAATTTTTATTGATTTTTGATCGATTATTGATCAAAAGATTGATTTTGATGCGTCTAAAATTGAATCTTTATTGATTTCAGATTGGTTATTGATCAAAAGATTGATTTTGATGCGTCTAAAATTGAATTTTTATTGATTTATGATTGGTTATTGATCAAAAGATTGATTTTGATGCGTCTAAAATTGAATTTTTATTGATTTTTGATCGATTATCGATCAAAAGGTTGATTTTGATGCGTCTAAAATTGAATTTTTATTGATTTTTGATTGGTTATTGATCAAAAGATTGATTTTGATGCGTCTAAAATTGAATTTTTATTGATTTATGATCGATTATTGATCAAAAGATTGATTTTGATGGGTCTAAAATTGAATTTTTATTGATTATTGATTGGTTATTGATCAAAATATTGATTTTGATGCGTCTAAAATTAAATTTTTATTGATTTTTGATTGGTTTTTGATCAAAAAATTGATTTTGTTGGGTCTAAAACTGAATTTTTATTGATTTTTGATCGATTATTGAACAAAAGATTAATTTTGATGCGTCTAAAATTGAATTTTTATTGATTTTTGATCGATTATTGATCAAAAGATTGATTTTGATGGGTCTAAAATTGAATTTTTATTGATTTTTGATAGGTTATTGATCAAAAGATTGATTTTCTTGCGTCTAAAATTGAATTTTTATTGATTTTTGATTGGTTATTGATCAAAAGATTGATTTTGGTGCGTCTAAAATTTAATTTTTATTGATTTTTGATTGATTATTGATCAAAAGATTGATTTTGATGCGTCTAAAATTGAATTTTTATTGATTTTTGATCGATTATCGATCAAAAGATTGACTTTGATGCGTCTAAAATTGAATTTTTATTGATTTTTGATTGGTTATTGATCAAAAGATTGATTTTGATGCGTCTAAAATTGAATTTTTATAGATTTTTGATTGGTTATTGATCAAAAGATTGATTTTGATGCGTCTAAAATTGAATTTTTATTGATTTATGATTGGTTAGTGATCAAAAGATTGATTTTGATGCGTCAAAAATTGAATTTTTATTGATTTTTCATTGGTTATTGATCAAAAGATTGATTTTGATGCGTCTAAAATTTAATTTTTATTGATTTTTGATTGGTTATTGATCAAAAAATTGATTTTGTTGCGTCTAAAATTGAATTTTTATTGATTTTTGATCGATTATTGATCAAAAGATTGATTTTGATGGGTCTAAAATTGAATTTTTATTGATTATTGATTGGTTATTGATCAAAAGATTGATTTTGATGCGTCTAAAATTGAATTTTTATTGATTTTTGATTGGTTATTGATCAAAAGATTGATTTTGATGCGTCTAAAATTGAATTTTTATTGATTTTTGATCGATTATTGATCAAAAGATTGATTTTGATGCGTCTAAAATTGAATCTTTATTGATTTCTGATTGGGGATTGATCAAAAGATTGATTTTGATGCGTCTAAAATTGAATTTTTATTGATTTATGATTGGTTATTGATCAAAAGATTGATTTTGATGCGTCTAAAATTGAATTTTTATTGATTTTTGATCGATTATCGATCAAAAGGTTGATTTTGATGCGTCTAAAATTGAATTTTTATTGATTTTTGATTGGTTATTGATCAAAAGATTGATTTTGATGCGTCTAAAATTGAATTTTTATTGATTTATGATCGATTATTGATCAAAAGATTGATTTTGATGGGTCTAAAATTGAATTTTTATTGATTTTTGATTGGTTATTGATCAAAAGATTGATTTTCTTGCGTCTAAAATTGAATTTTTATTGATTTTTGATCGATTATCGATCAAAAGATTGATTTTGATGCGTCTAAAATTGATTTTTTATAGATTTTTGATTGGTTATTGATCAAAAGATTGATTTTGTTGCGTCTAAAATTGAATTTTTATTGATTTTTGATTGGTTATTGATCAAAAGATTGATTTTGATGCGTCTAAAATTGAATTTTTATTGATTTATGATTGGTTATTGATCAAAAGATTGATTTTGATGCGTCTAAAATTGAATTTTTATAGATTTTTGATTGGTTATTGATCAAAAGATTGATTTTGATGCGTCTAAAATTGAATTTTTATTGATTTTTGATCGATTATCGATCAAAAGATTGATTTTGATGCGTCTAAAATTGAATTTTTATTGATTTATGATTGGTTATTGATCAAAAGATTGATTTTGATACGTCTAAAATTGAATTTTTATAGATTTTTGATTGGTTATTGATCAAAAGATTGATTTTGATGCGTCTAAAATTGAATTTTTATTGATTTATGATTGGTTATTGATCAAAAGATTGATTTTGATGCGTCTAAAATTGAATTTTTATTGATTTTTGAGTGGTTATTGATCAAAAAATTGATTTTGTTGCGTCTAAAATTGAATTTTTATTGATCAAAAGATTGATTTTGATGCGTCTAAAATTGAATTTTTATTGATTTTTGATTGGTTATTGATCAAAAAATTGATTTTGTTGCGTCTAAAATTGAATTTTTATTGCTTTTTAATCGATTATTGATCAAAAGATTGATTTTGATGCGTCTAAAATTGAATTTTTATTGATTTTTGATTGGTTATTGATCAAAAGATTGATTTTGGTGCGTCTAAAATTGTATTTTTATTGATTTATGATTGGATATTGATCAAAAGATTGATTTTGATGCGTCTAAAATTTAATTTTTATTGATTTTTGATTGGTTATTGATCAAAAGATTGATTTTGATGCGTCTAAGATTGAATCTTTATTGATTTTTGATCGATTATCGATCAAAAGATTGATTTTGATGCGTCTAAAATTGAATTTTTATTGATTTTTGATTGGTTATTGATCAAAAGATTGATTTTGATGCGTCTAAAATTGAATTTTTATTGATTTTTGATTGATTATCGATCAAAAGATTGACTTTGATGCGTCTAAAATTGAATTTTTATTGATTTTTGATTGGTTATTGATCAAAAGATTGATTTTGATGCGTCTAAAATTGAATTTTTATTGATTTATGATTGGTTATTGATCAAAATATTGATTTTGATGCGTCTAAAATTGAATTTTTATAGATTTTTGATTGGTTATTGATCAAAAGATTGATTTTGATGCGTCTAAAATTGAATTTTTATAGATTTTTGATTGATTATTGATCAAAAGATTGATTTTGAAGCGTCAAAAATTGAATTTTTATTGATTTTTGATTGGTTATTGATCAAAAGATTGATTTTGGTGCGTCTAAAATTTAATTTTTATTGATTTTTGATTGGTTATTGATCAAAAGATTGATTTTGATGCGTCTAAAATTGAATTTTTATTGATTTTTGATCGATTATCGATCAAAAGATTGACTTTGATGCGTCTAAAATTGAATTTTTATTGATTTTTGATTGGTTATTGATCAAAAGATTGATTTTGATGCGTCTAAAATTGAATTTTTATAGATTTTTGATTGGTTATTGATCAAAAGATTGATTTTGATGCGTCTAAAATTGAATTTTTATTGATTTATGATTGGTTAGTGATCAAAAGATTGATTTTGATGCGTCAAAAATTGAATTTTTATTGATTTTTGATTGGTTATTGATCAAAAGATTGATTTTGATGCGTCTAAAATTTAATTTTTATTGATTTTTGATTGGTTATTGATCAAAAAATTGATTTTGTTGCGTCTAAAATTGAATTTTTATTGATTTTTGATCGATTATTGATCAAAAGATTGATTTTGATGGGTCTAAAATTGAATTTTTATTGATTATTGATTGGTTATTGATCAAAAGATTGATTTTGATGCGTCTAAAATTGAATTTTTATTGATTTTTGATTGGTTATTGATCAAAAGATTGATTTTGATGCGTCTAAAATTGAATTTTTATTGATTTTTGATCGATTATTGATCAAAAGATTGATTTTGATGCGTCTAAAATTGAATCTTTATTGATTTCTGATTGGTTATTGATCAAAAGATTGATTTTGATGCGTCTAAAATTGAATTTTTATTGATTTATGATTGGTTATTGATCAAAAGATTGATTTTGATGCGTCTAAAATTGAATTTTTATTGATTTTTGATCGATTATCGATCAAAAGGTTGATTTTGATGCGTCTAAAATTGAATTTTTATTGATTTTTGATTGGTTATTGATCAAAAGATTGATTTTGATGCGTCTAAAATTGAATTTTTATTGATTTATGATCGATTATTGATCAAAAGATTGATTTTGATGGGTCTAAAATTGAATTTTTATTGATTATTGATTGGTTATTGATCAAAAGATTGATTTTGATGCGTCTAAAATTAAATTTTTATTGATTTTTGATTGGTTTTTGATCAAAAAATTGATTTTGTTGGGTCTAAAACTGAATTTTTATTGATTTTTGATCGATTATTGAACAAAAGATTAATTTTGATGCGTCTAAAATTGAATTTTTATTGATTTTTGATCGATTATTGATCAAAAGATTGATTTTGATGGGTCTAAAATTGAATTTTTATTGATTTTTGATTGGTTATTGATCAAAAGATTGATTTTCTTGCGTCTAAAATTGAATTTTTATTGATTTTCGATTGGTTATTGATCAAAAGATTGATTTTGATGCGTCTAAAATTGAATTTTTATTGATTTTTGATTGGTTATTGATCAAAAGATTGATTTTGATGCGTCTAAAATTGAATTTTTATTGATTTTTGATCGATTATTGATCAAAAGATTGATTTTGATGCGTCTAAAATTGAATCTTTATTGATTTCTGATTGGTTATTGATCAAAAGATTGATTTTGATGCGTCAAAAATTGAATTTTTATTGATTTATGATTGGTTATTGATCAAAAGATTGATTTTGATGCGTCTAAAATTGAATTTTTATTGATTTTTGATCGATTATCGATCAAAAGGTTGATTTTGATGCGTCTAAAATTGAATTTTTATTGATTTTTGATTGGTTATTGATCAAAAGATTGATTTTGATGCGTCTAAAATTGAATTTTTATCGATTTATGATCGATTATTGATCAAAAGATTGATTTTGATGTGTCTAAAATTGAATTTTTATTGATTATTGATTGGTTATTGATCAAAAGATTGATTTTGATGCGTCTAAAATTAAATTTTTATTGATTTTTGATTGGTTTTTGATCAAAAAATTGATTTTGTTGGGTCTAAAACTGAATTTTTATTGATTTTTGATCGATTATTGAACAAAAGATTAATTTTGATGCGTCTAAAATTGAATTTTTATTGATTTTTGATCGATTATTGATCAAAAGATTGATTTTGATGGGTCTAAAATTGAATTTTTATTGATTTTTGATTGGTTATTGATCAAAAGATTGATTTTCTTGCGTCTAAAATTGAATTTTTATTGATTTTTGATCGATTATCGATCAAAAGATTGATTTTGATGCGTCTAAAATTGATTTTTTATAGATTTTTGATTGGTTATTGATCAAAAGATTGATTTTGTTGCGTCTAAAATTGAATTTTTATTGATTTTTGATCGATTATTGATCAAAAGATTGATTTTGATGCGTCTAAAATTGAATTTTTATTGATTTTTGATTGGTTATTGATCAAAAAATTGATTTTGATGCGTCTAAAATTGAATTTTTATTGATTTTTGATCGATTATCGATCAAAAGATTGATTTTGATGCGTCTAAAATTGAATTTTTATTGATTTTTGATTGGTTATTGATCAAAAGATTGATTTTGATGCGTCTAAAATTGAATTTTTATTGATTTATGATTGGTTATTGATCAAAAGATTGATTTTGATGCGTCTAAAATTGAATTTTTATAGATTTTTGATTGGTTATTGATCAAAAGATTGATTTTGATGCGTCTAAAATTGAATTTTTATTGATTTTTGATCGATTATCGATCAAAAGATTGATTTTGATGCGTCTAAAATTGAATTTTTATTGATTTATGATTGGTTATTGATCAAAAGATTGATTTTGATGCGTCTAAAATTGAATTTTTATCGATTTTTGATTGGTTATTGATCAAAAGTTTGATTTTGATGCGTCTAAAATTGAATTTTTATTGATTTTTGATCGATTATCGATCAAAAGATTGATTTTGATGCGTCTAAAATTGAATTTTTATTGATTTTTGATTGGTTATTGATAAAAAGATTGATTTTGATGCGTCTAAAATTGAATTTTTATTGATTTTTGATCGATTATTGATCAAAAGATTGATTTTAATGCGTCTAAACTTGAATTTTTATAGATTTTTGATTGGTTAGTGATTAAAAGATTGATTTTGATGCGTCTAAAATTGAATTTTTATTGTTTTTGATCGATTATTGATCAAAAGATTGATTTTGATGCGTCTAAAATTGAATTTTTATTGATTTTTGATCGATTATTGTTCAAAAGATTGATTTTGATGCGTCTAAATTGAATTTTTATTGATTTTTGATTGGTTATTGATCAAAAGATTGATTTTGATGCGTCTAAAATTGAATTTTTATTGATTTTTGATTGGCTATTGATCAAAAAATTGATTTTGTTGCGCCTAAAATTGAATTTTTATTGATTTTTGATCGATTAACGATCAAAAGATTGATTTTGATGCGTCTAAAATTGAATTTTTATTGATTTATGATTGGTTATTGACCAAAAGATTGATTTTGATGCGTCTAAAATTGAATTTTTATTGATTTTTGATCGATTATCGATCAAAAGATTGATTTTGATGCGTCTAAAATTGAATTTTTATAGATTTTTGCTTGGTTATTGATCAAAATATTGATTTTGATGCGTCTAAAATTTTTATTGATTTTTGATCGATTATTGATCAAAAGATTGATTTTAATGCGTCTAAACTTGAATTTTTATAGATTTTTGATTGGTTAGTGATCAAAAGATGGATTTTGATGCGTCTAAAATTGAATTTTTATTGTTTTTGATCGATTATTGATCAAAAGATTGATTTTGTTGGGTCTAAAATTAAATTTTTATTGATTTTTGATCGATTATTGATCAAAGGATTGATTTTGATGCGTCTAAAATTGAATTTTTATTGATTTTTGATCGATTATTGATTAAAATATTGATTTTGATGGGTCTAAAATTGAATTTTTATAGATTTTTGATTGGTTAGTGATCAAAAGATTGATTTTGTTGCGTCTAAATTTGAATTTTAATTGATTTTTGATCGATTATTGATCAAAAGATTGACTTTGATGCGTCTAAAATTGAATTTTTATAGATTTTTGATTGGTTATTGATCAAGATTGATTTTGTTGCGTCTAAAATTGAATTTTTATTGATTTTTGATCGATTATTGATCAAAAGATTGATTTTCATGCGTCTAAAATTGAATTTTTATTGATTTTTGATCGATTATTGATTAAAATATTGATTTTGATGCGTCTAAAATTGAATTTTTATTGATTTTTGATTGGTTATTGATCAAAAGATTGATTTTGATGCGTCTAAAATTGAATTTTTATTGATTTTTGATTGGTTATTGATCAAAAGATTGATTTTGATGCGTCTAAGATTGAATCTTTATTGATTTTTGATCGATTATCGATCAAAAGATTGATTTTGATGCGTCTAAAATTGAATTTTTATTGATTTTTGATTGGTTATTGATAAAAAGATTGATTTTGATGCGTCTAAAATTGAATTTTTATTGATTTTTGATCGATTATTGATCAAAAGATTGATTTTAATGCGTCTAAACTTGAATTTTTATAGATTTTTGATTGGTTAGTGATTAAAAGATTGATTTTGATGCGTCTAAAATTGAATTTTTATTGTTTTTGATCGATTATTGATCAAAAGATTGATTTTGATGCGTCTAAAATTGAATTTTTATTGATTTTTGATCGATTATTGTTCAAAAGATTGATTTTGATGCGTCTAAATTGAATTTTTATTGATTTTTGATTGGTTATTGATCAAAAGATTGATTTTGATGCGTCTAAAATTGAATTTTTATTGATTTTTGATTGGCTATTGATCAAAAAATTGATTTTGTTGCGCCTAAAATTGAATTTTTATTGATTTTTGATCGATTAACGATCAAAAGATTGATTTTGATGCGTCTAAAATTGAATTTTTATTGATTTATGATTGGTTATTGACCAAAAGATTGATTTTGATGCGTCTAAAATTGAATTTTTATTGATTTTTGATCGATTATCGATCAAAAGATTGATTTTGATGCGTCTAAAATTGAATTTTTATAGATTTTTGCTTGGTTATTGATCAAAATATTGATTTTGATGCGTCTAAAATTTTTATTGATTTTTGATCGATTATTGATCAAAAGATTGATTTTAATGCGTCTAAACTTGAATTTTTATAGATTTTTGATTGGTTAGTGATCAAAAGATGGATTTTGATGCGTCTAAAATTGAATTTTTATTGTTTTTGATCGATTATTGATCAAAAGATTGATTTTGTTGGGTCTAAAATTAAATTTTTATTGATTTTTGATCGATTATTGATCAAAGGATTGATTTTGATGCGTCTAAAATTGAATTTTTATTGATTTTTGATCGATTATTGATTAAAATATTGATTTTGATGGGTCTAAAATTGAATTTTTATAGATTTTTGATTGGTTAGTGATCAAAAGATTGATTTTGTTGCGTCTAAATTTGAATTTTAATTGATTTTTGATCGATTATTGATCAAAAGATTGACTTTGATGCGTCTAAAATTGAATTTTTATAGATTTTTGATTGGTTATTGATCAAGATTGATTTTGTTGCGTCTAAAATTGAATTTTTATTGATTTTTGATCGATTATTGATCAAAAGATTGATTTTCATGCGTCTAAAATTGAATTTTTATTGATTTTTGATCGATTATTGATTAAAATATTGATTTTGATGGGTCTAAAATTGAATTTTTATAGATTTTTGATTGGTTAGTGATCAAAAGATTGATTTTGTTGCGTCTAAATTTGAATTTTAATTGATTTTTGATCGATTATTGATCAAAAGATTGACTTTGATGCGTCTAAAATTGAATTTTTATAGATTTTTGATTGGTTATTGATCAAGATTGATTTTGTTGCGTCTAAAATTGAATTTTTATTGATTTTTGATCGATTATTGATCAAAAGATTGATTTTCATGCGTCTAAAATTGAATTTTTATTGATTTTTGATCGATTATTGATTAAAATATTGATTTTGATGCGTCTAAAATTGAATTTTTATTGATTTTTGATTGGTTATTGATCAAAAGATTGATTTTGATGCGTCTAAAATTGAATTTTTATTGATTTATGATTGGTTATTGATCAAAAGATTGATTTTGATGCGTCTAAAATTGAATTTTTATAGATTTTTGATTGGTTATTGATCAAAAGATTGATTTTGATGCGTCTAAAATTGAATTTTTATTGATTTATGATTGGTTATTGATCAAAAGATTGATTTTGATGCGTCTAAAATTGAATTTTTATTGATTTTTGATTGGTTATCGATCAAAAAATTGATTTTGTTGCGTCTAAAATTGAATTTTTATTGATTTTTGATCGATTATTGATCAAAAGATTGATTTTGAGGCGTCTAAAATTGAATTTTTATTGATTTTTGATTGGTTATTGATCAAAAGATTGATTTTGATGCGTCTAAAATTGAATTTTTATTGATTTTTGATTGGTTATTGATCAAAAAATTGATTTTGATGCGTCTAAAATTGAATTTTTATTGATTTTTGATCGATTATTGATCAAAAGATTGATTTTGAGGCGTCTAAAATTGAATTTTTATAGATTTTTGATTGGTTATTGATCAAAAGATTGATTTTGATGCGTCTAAAATTGAATTTTTATTGATTTTTGATCGATTAATGATTAAAATATTGATTTTGATGCGTCTAAAATTGAATTTTTATAGATTTTTGATTGGTTATTGATCAAAAGATTGATTTTGATGCGTCTAAAATTGAATTTTTATTGTTTTTTGATTGGTTATTGATCAAAAGATTGATTTTGATGCGTCTAAAATTGAATTTTTATTGATTTTTGATCGATTATTGATCAAAAGATTGATTTTAATGCGTCTAAAATTGAATTTTTATTGATTTTTGATTGGTTATTGATCAAGAGATTGATTTTGATGCGTCTAAAATTGAATTTTTATTATTTTTGATTGGTTATTGATCAAAAAATTGATTTTGTTGCGTCTAAAATTGTATTTTTATTGATTTTTGATCGATTATTGATCAAAAGATTGATTTTGATGCGTCTAAAATTGAATTTTTATTGATTTTTGATCGAATCAAAAGATTGATTTTAATGCGTCTAAAATTGAATATTTTTATTGATTTTTGATTGGTTATTGATCAAGAGATTGATTTTGATGCGTCTAAAATTGAATTTTTATTAATTTTTGATTAGTTATTGATCAAAAAATTGATTTTGTTGCATCTAAAATTGTATTTTTATTGATTTTTGATCGATTATTGATCAAAGATTGATTTTGATGCGTCTAAAATTGAATTTTTATTGATTTTTGATCGATTATTGATCAATAGATTGATTTTGATGCGTCTAAAATTGAATTTTTATTGATTTTTGATCGATTATTGATCAAAAGATTGATTTTGATGCGTCTAAAATTGAATTTTTATTGATTTTTGATTGGTTATTGATCAAAAAATTGATTTTGTTGCGTCTAAAAGTGAATTTTTATTGATTTTTGATCGATTATTGATCAAAAGATTGATTTTAATGCGTCTAAACTTGAATTTTTATAGATTTTTGATTGGTTAGTGATCAAAAGATTGATTTTGATGCGTCTAAAATTGAATTTTTATTGTTTTTGATCGATTATTGATCAAAAGATTGATTTTGATGCGTCTAAAATTGAATTTTTATTGATTTTTGATCGATTATTGTTCAAAAGATTGATTTTGAAGCCTCTAAAATTGAATTTTTATTGATTTTTGATTGGTTATTGATCAAAAGATTGATTTTGATGCGTCTAAAATTGAATTTTTATTGATTTTTGATTGGCTATTGATCAAAAAATTGATTTTGTTGCGCCTAAAATTGAATTTTTATTGATTTTTGATCGATTATCGATCAAAAAATTGATTTTGATGCGTCTAAAATTGAATTTTTATTGATTTATGATTGGTTATTGATCAAAAGATTGATTTTGATGCGTCTAAAATTGAATTTTTGTTGATTTTTGATCGATTATCGATCAAAAGATTGATTTTGATGCGTCTAAAATTGAATTTTTATAGATTTTTGCTTGGTTATTGATCAAAAGATTGATTTTGATGCGTCTAAAATTGAATTTTTATTGATTTTTGATCGATTATTGATCAAAAGATTGATTTTAATGCGTCTAAACTTGAATTTTTATAGATTTTTGATTGGTTAGTGATCAAAAGATTGATTTTGATGCGTCTAATATTGAATTTTTATTGTTTTTGATCGATTATTGATCAAAAGATTGATTTTGTTGGGTCTAAAATTGAATTTTTATTGATTTTTGATCGATTATTGATCAAAAGATTGATTTTGATGCGTCTAAAATTGAATTTTTATTGATTTTTTATCGATTATTGATTAAAATATTGATTTTGATGCGTCTAAAATTGAATTTTTATAGATTTTTGATTGGTTAGTGATCAAAAGATTGATTTTGTTGCGTCTAAATTTGAATTTTAATTGATTTTTGATCGATTATTGATCAAAAGATTGACTTTGATGCGTCTAAAATTGAATTTTTATAGATTTTTGATTGGTTATTGATCAAGATTGATTTTGTTGCGTCTAAAATTGAATTTTTAATTGATTTTTGATCGATTATTGATCAAAAGATTGATTTTCATGCGTCTAAAATTGAATTTTTATTGATTTCTGATCGATTATTGATTAAAATATTGATTTTGATGCGTCTAAAATTGAATTTTTATTGATTTTTGATTGGTTATTGATCAAAAGATTGATTTTGATGCGTCTAAAATTGAATTTTTATTGATTTTTGATTGGCTATTGATAAAAAAATTGATTTTGTTGCGTCTAAAATTGAATTTTTATTGATTTTTGAACGACTATTGATCAAAAGATTGATTTTGATGCGTCTAAAATTGAATTTTTATTGATTTTTGATTGGTTATTGATCAAAAGATTGATTTTGATGCGTCTAAACACACATTTTCAATACATCGAAAATTCAAATATTTAAATATTCAAATATTTAAATTCAAATATTCAAATTCAAATATTCAAATATTTAAATTCAAATATTCAAATTTTTTCGATGCATCGAAAATGAATTTTTTTTCAATACATCGAAAATTCAATTTTTTTTCGATACGTCGAAATCTTTACACACACACACGCGCGCACACACACAATTTTTTCAATACATCGAAAATTCAAATTTTTTTCGTTACGTTGAAATCAATTTTTTTTTCAATACATCGAAAATTCAAATATTTAAATATTCAAATATTCAAATTCAAATATTCAAATATTTAAATTCAAATATTCAAATTTTTTCGATGCATCGAAAATGAATTTTTTTTCAATACATCGAAAATTCAAATATTTAAATATTCAAATATTTAAATTCAAATAGTCAAATATTTAAATTCAAATATTCAAATTCAAATATTCAAATATTTAAATTCAAATATTCAAATTTTTTCGATGCATCGAAAATGAATTTGTTTTCAATACATCGAAAATTCAATTTTTTTTCGATACGTCGAAATCTTTACACACACACACACACAATTTTTTCAATACATCGAAAATTCAAATTTTTTTCGATACGTCGAAATCTTTACACACACACACACACACACACACACAATTTTTTCAATACATCGAAAATTCAAATTTTTTTCAATACATTGAAAATTCAAATATTTAAATATTCAAATATTTAAATTCAAATATTCAAATATTTAAATTCAAATATTCAAATATTTAAATTCAAATATTCAAATTCAAATATTCAAATATTTAAATTCAAATATTCAAATTTTTTCAATACATCGAAAATTCAATTTTTTTCGATACGTCGAAATCTTTACACACACACACACACACACACAATTTTTTCAATACATCGAAAATTCAAATTTTTTTCGATACGTCGAAATCTTTACACACACACACACACACACACACACACACACACACACACACACACACAATTTTTTCAATACATCGAAAATTCAAATTTTTTTCAATACGTCGAAATCTTTACACACACACACACACACAATTTTTTCAATACATCGAAAATTCAAATATTTAAATATTCAAATATTTAAATTCAAATATTCAAATATTTAAATATTCAAATATTTAAATTCAAATATTCAAATTCAAATATTCAAATATTTAAATTCAAATATTCAAATTTTTTCAATACATCGAAAATTCAATTTTTTTCGATACGTCGAAATCTTTACACACACACACACACACACAATTTTTTCAATACATCGAAAATTCAAATTTTTTTCGATACGTCGAAATCTTTACACACACACACACACACACACACACACACACACAATTTTTTTCAAATTCAAATATTCAAATATTTAAATATTCAAATATTTAAATTCAAATATTCAAATTCAAATATTCAATTTTTTTCAATACATCGAAAATTCAATTTTTTTCGATACGTCGAAATCTTTACACACACACACACACACACACAATTTTTTCAATACATCGAAAATTCAAATTTTTTTCAATACATCGAAAATTCAAATATTTAAATTCAAATATTCAAATATTTAAATATTCAAATATTTAAATTCAAATATTCAAATTCAAATATTCAAATATTTAAATTCAAATATTCAAATTTTTTCAATACATCGAAAATTCAATTTTTTTTCGATTCGTCGAAATCTTTACACACACACACACACACACACACACAATTTTTTCAATACATCGAAAATTCAAATTTTTTTCGATACGTTGAAATCAATTTTTTTTCAATACATCGAAAATTCAAATATTTAAATATTCAAATATTTAAATTCAAATATTCAAATATTTAAATTCAAATATTCAAATATTTAAATTCAAATATTCAAATTCAAATATTCAAATATTTAAATTCAAATATTCAAATTTTTTCAATACATCGAAAATTCAATTTTTTTTTTGATACGTCGAAATCTTTACACACACACACACACACACACACAATTTTTTCAATACATCGAAAATTCAAATTTTTTTCGATACGTCGAAATCTTTACACACACACACACACACACACACACACACAATTTTTTTCAAATTCAAATATTCAAATATTTAAATATTCAAATATTTAAATTCAAATATTCAAATTCAAATATTCAAATATTTAAATTCAAATATTCAATTTTTTTCAATACATCGAAAATTCAATTTTTTTCGATACGTCGAAATCTTTACACACACACACACACACACACAATTTTTTCAATACATCGAAAATTCAAATTTTTTTCGATACGTCGAAATCTTTACACACACACACACACACACACACACACACACACAATTTTTTCAATACATCGAAAATTCAAATTTTTTTCAATACGTCGAAATCTTTACACACACACACACACACACACACACACACAATTTTTTCAATACATCGAAAATTCAAATATTTAAATATTCAAATATTTAAATTCAAATATTCAAATATTTAAATATTCAAATATTTAAATTCAAATATTCAAATTCAAATATTCAAATATTTAAATTCAAATATTCTAATTTTTTCAATACATCGAAAATTCAAAATTTTTTCGATACGTCGAAATCTTTACATACACACACACACACACACACACACACAATTTTTTCAATACATCGAAAATTCAAATTTTTTTCAATACATCGAAAAGTCAAATATTTAAATTCAAATATTCAAATATTTAAATATTCAAATATTTAAATTCAAATATTCAAATTCAAATATTCAAATATTTAAATTCAAATATTCAAATTTTTTCAATACATCGAAAATTCAATTTTTTTTCGATTCGTCGAAATCTTTACACACACACACACACACACACACACACAATTTTTTCAATACATCGAAAATTCAATTTTTTTTCGATACGTTGAAATCAATTTTTTTTCAATACATCGAAAATTCAAATATTTAAATATTCAAATATTTAAATTCAAATATTCAAATATTTAAATTCAAATATTCAAATATTTAAATTCAAATATTCAAATTCAAATATTCAAATATTTAAATTCAAATATTCAAATTTTTTCAATACATCGAAAATTCAATTTTTTTTTTGATACGTCGAAATCTTTACACACACACACACACACACACACACAATTTTTTCAATACATCGAAAATTCAAATTTTTTTCGATACGTCGAAATCTTTACACACACACACACACACACACACACACACAATTTTTTTCAAATTCAAATATTCAAATATTTAAATATTCAAATATTTAAATTCAAATATTCAAATTCAAATATTCAAATATTTAAATTCAAATATTCAATTTTTTTCAATACATCGAAAATTCAATTTTTTTCGATACGTCGAAATCTTTACACACACACACACACACACACACAATTTTTTCAATACATCGAAAATTCAAATTTTTTTCGATACGTCGAAATCTTTACACACACACACACACACACACACACACACACACACACACACACACACAATTTTTTCAATACATCGAAAATTCAAATTTTTTTCAATACGTCGAAATCTTTACACACACACACACACACACACACACACACAATTTTTTCAATACATCGAAAATTCAAATATTTAAATATTCAAATATTTAAATTCAAATATTCAAATATTTAAATATTCAAATATTTAAATTCAAATATTCAAATTCAAATATTCAAATATTTAAATTCAAATATTCTAATTTTTTCAATACATCGAAAATTCAAAATTTTTTCGATACGTCGAAATCTTTACATACACACACACACACACACACACACACACAATTTTTTCAATACATCGAAAATTCAAATATTTAAATTCAAATATTCAAATATTTAAATATTCAAATATTTAAATTCAAATATTCAAATTCAAATATTCAAATATTTAAATTCAAATATTCAAATTTTTTCAATACATCGAAAATTCAATTTTTTTTCGATTCGTCGAAATCTTTACACACACACACACACACACACACACCCAATTTTTTCAATACATCGAAAATTCAAATTTTTTTCGATACGTTGAAATCAATTTTTTTTCAATACATCGAAAATTCAAATATTTAAATATTCAAATATTTAAATTCAAATATTCAAATATTTAAATTCAAATATTCAAATATTTAAATTCAAATATTCAAATTCAAATATTCAAATATTTAAATTCAAATATTCAAATTTTTTCAATACATCGAAAATTCAATTTTTTTTCGATTCGTCGAAATCTTTACACACACACACACACACACACACAATTTTTTCAATACATCGAAAATTCAAATTTTTTTCGATACGTCGAAATCTTTACACACACACACACACACACACACACACATTTTTTTCAAATTCAAATATTCAAATATTTAAATATTCAAATATTTAAATTCAAATATTCAAATATTTAAATTCAAATATTCAAATTTTTTCAATACATCGAAAATTCAATTTTTTTTCGATTCGTCGAAATCTTTACACACACACACACACACACACACACAATTTTTTCAATACATCGAAAATTCAAATTTTTTTCGATACGTTGAAATCAATTTTTTTTCAATACATCGAAAATTCAAATATTTAAATATTCAAATATTTAAATTCAAATATTCAAATATTTAAATTCAAATATTCAAATATTTAAATTCAAATATTCAAATTCAAATATTCAAATATTTAAATTCAAATATTCAAATTTTTTCAATACATCGAAAATTCAATTTTTTTTTTGATACGTCGAAATCTTTACACACACACACACACACACACACAATTTTTTCAATACATCGAAAATTCAATTTTTTTTCGATACGTCGAAATCTTTACACACACACACACACACACACACACACACAATTTTTTCAATACATCGAAAATTCAATTTTTTTTTAATACGTCGAAATCTTTACACACACACACACACACACACACACACACACAATTTTTTCAATACATCGAAAATTCAAATATTTAAATATTCAAATATTTAAATTCAAATATTCAAATATTTAAATATTCAAATATTTAAATTCAAATATTTAAATTCAAATATTCAAATATTTAAATTCAAATATTCTAATTTTTTCAATACATCGAAAATTCAAATTTTTTTCGATACGTCGAAATCTTTACACACACACACACACACACACACACACACACACAATTTTTTCAATACATCGAAAATTCAAATTTTTTTCAATACATCGAAAATTCAAATATTTAAATATTCAAATATTTAAATTCAAATATTCAAATATTTAAATATTCAAATATTTAAATTCAAATATTCAAATTCAAATATTCAAATATTTAAATTCAAATATTCAAATTTTTTCGATGCATCGAAAATTCAATTTTTTTTCGATACGTCGAAATCTTTACACACACACACACACACACACACACACAATTTTTTCAATACATCGAAAATTCAAATTTTTTTCGATACGTTGAAATCAATTTTTTTTCAATACATCGAAAATTCAAATATTTAAATATTCAAATATTTAAATTCAAATATTCAAATATTTAAATTCAAATATTCAAATATTTAAATTCAAATATTCAAATTCAAATATTCAAATATTTAAATTCAAATATTCAAATTTTTTCAATACATCGAAAATTCAATTTTTTTTTTTATACGTCGAAATCTTTACACACACACACACACACACACACGCAATTTTTTCAATACATCGAAAATTCAATTTTTTTTCGATACGTCGAAATCTTTACACACACACACACACACACACACACACACACAATTTTTTCAATACATCGAAAATTCAAATTTTTTTCAATACGTCGAAATCTTTACACACACACACACACACACACACACACAATTTTTTCAATTCATCGAAAATTCAAATATTTAAATATTCAAATATTTAAATTCAAATATTCAAATATTTAAATATTCAAATATTTAAATTCAAATATTCAAATTCAAATATTCAAATATTTAAATTCAAATATTCTAATTTTTTCAATACATCGAAAATTCAAATTTTTTTCGATACGTCGAAATCTTTACACACACACACACACACACATACACACAATTTTTTCAATACATCGAAAATTCAAATATTTAAATATTCAAATATTCAAATTCAAATATTCAAATATTTAAATTCAAATATTCAAATTTTTTCGATGCATCGAAAATGAATTTTTTTTCAATACATCGAAAATTCAATTTTTTTTCAATACATCGAAAATTCAAATATTCAAATATTTAAATTCAAATATTCAAATTCAAATATTCAAATATTTAAATTCAAATATTCAAATTTTTTCAATACATCGAAAATTCAATTTTTTTTCGCTACGTCGAAATCTTTACACACACACACACACACACACACACACAATTTTTTCAATACATCGAAAATTCAAATTTTTTTCGATACGTTGAAATCAATTTTTTTTTCAATACATCGAAAATTCAAATATTTAAATATTCAAATATTTAAATTCAAATATTCAAATTCAAATATTCAAATATTTAAATTCAAATATTCAAATTTTTTCAATACATCGAAAATTCAATTTTTTTCGATACGTCGAAATCTTTACACACACACACACACACACACAATTTTTTCAATACATCGAAAATTCAAATTTTTTTCGATACGTCGAAATCTTTACACACACACACACACAATTTTTTCAATACATCGAAAGTTCAAATTTTTTTCAATACGTCGAAATCTTTACACACACACACACACAATTTTTTCAATACATCGAAAATTCAAATATTTAAATATTCAAATATTTAAATTCAAATATTCAAATAATTAAATATTCAAATATTTAAATTCAAATATTCAAATTCAAATATTCAAATATTTAAATTCAATTATTCTAATTTTTTCAATACATCGAAAATTCAAATTTTTTTCGATACGTCGAAATCTTTACACACACACACACACACACACACACACACACACAATTTTTTCAATACATCGAAAATTCAAATTTTTTTCAATACATCGAAAATTCAAAAATTTAAATATTCAAATATTTAAATTCAAATATTCAAATATTTAAATATTCAAATATTTAAATTCAAATATTCAAATTCAAATATTCAAATATTTAAATTCAAATATTCAAATTTTTTCAATACATCGAAAATTCAATTTTTTTTCGATACGTCGAAATATTTACACACACACACACACACACACACACACAATTTTTTCAATACATCGAAAATTCAAATTTTTTTCGATACGTTGAAATCAATTTTTTTTTCAATACATCGAAAATTCAAATATTTAAATATTCAAATCGAACACACACAATTTTTTCAATACATCGAAAATTCAATTTTTTTTCAATACATCGAAAATTCAAATATTTAAATATTCAAATATTTAAATTCAAACATTCAAATATTTAAATATTCAAATATTTAAATTCAAATATTCAAATTCAAATATTCAAATATTTAAATTCAAATATTCAAATTTTTTCAATACATCGAAAATTCAATTTTTTTTCTATACGTCGAAATCTTTACACACACACACACACACACACACACACACAATTTTTTCAATACATCAAAAATTCAAATTTTTTTCGATACGTTGAAATCAATTTTTTTTTCAATACATCGAAAATTCAAATATTTAAATATTCAAATATTTAAATTCAAATATTCAAATATTTAAATTCAAATATTCAAATTCAAATATTCAAATATTTAAATTCAAATATTCAAATTTTTTCAATACATCGAAAATTCAATTTTTTTCGATACGTCGAAATCTTTACACACACACACACACACACAATTTTTTCAATACATCGAAAATTCAAATATTTAAATATTCAAATATTTAAATTCAAATATTCAAATATTTAAATTCAATTATTCAAATTCAAATATTCAAATATTTAAATTCAAATATTCAAATTTTTTCGATGCATCGAAAATGAATTTTTTTCAATACATCGAAAATTCAATTTTTTTCGATACGTCGAAATCTTTAAACACACACACACACACACACACAATCTTTTCAATACATCGAAAATTCAAATTTTTTTCGATACGTCGAAATCTTTACACACACACACACACACACACACAATTTTTTCAATACATCGAAAATTCAAATTTTTTTCGATACGTCGAAATCTTTACACACACACACACACACACACAATTTTTTCAATACATCGAAAATTCAAATTTTTTTCAATACGTCGAAATCTTTACACACACACACACACACACACACACACACAATTTTTTCAATACATCGAAAATTCAAATATTTAAATATTCAAATATTTAAATTCAAATATTCAAATATTTAAATATTCAAATATTTAAATTCAAATATTCAAATTCAAATATTCAAATATTTAAATTCAAATATTCTAATTTTTTCAATACATCGAAAATTCAAATTTTTTTCGATACGTCGAAATCTTTACACACACACACACACACACAATTTTTTCAATACATCGAAAATTCAAATATTTAAATATTCAAATATTTAAATTCAAATATTCAAATATTTAAATTCAAATATTCAAATTCAAATATTCAAATATTTAAATTCAAATATTCAAATTTTTTCGATGCATCGAAAATGAATTTTTTTCAATACATCGAAAATTCATTTTTTTTCGATACGTCGAAATCTTTAAACACACACGCACACACACACAATTTTTTCAATACATCGAAAATTCAATTTTTTTTCGATACGTCGAAATCTTTACACACACACACACACACACACACACACACAATTTTTTCAATACATCGAAAATTCAAATTTTTTTCAATACATCGAAAATTCAAATATTTAAATATTCAAATATTTAAATTCAAATATTCAAATATTTAAATATTCAAATATTTAAATTCAAATATTCAAATTCAAATATTCAAATATTTAAATTCAAATATTCAAATGTTTTCAATACATCGAAAATTCAATTTTTTTTCGATACGTCGACATCTTTACACACACACACACAATTTTTTCAATACATCGAAAATTCAAATATTTAAATATTCAAATATTTAAATTCAAATATTCAAATATTTAAATTCAAATATTCAAATTCAAATATTCAAATATTTAAATTCAAATATTCAAATTTTTTCAATACATCGAAAATTCAATTTTTTTCAATACATCGAAAATTCAAATTTTTTTCGATACGTCGAAATCTTTACACACACACACACACACACACAATTTTTTCAATACATCGAAAATTCAAATTTTTTTCGATACGTCGAAATCTTTACACACACACACACACACACACACACACACACACACACACACACAATTTTTTCAATACACCGAAAATTCAAATTTTTTTCAATACGTCGAAATCTTTACACACACACACACACACACACACACAATTTTTTCAATACATCGAAAATTCAAATATTTAAATATTCAAATATTTAAATTCAAATATTCAAATATTTAAATATTCAAATATTTAAATTCAAATATTCTAATTTTTTCAATACATAGAAAATTCAAATTTTTTTCGATACGTCGAAATCTTTACACACACACACACACACACACACAGACAATTTTTTCAATACATCGAAAATTCAAAATTTTTTCAATACATCGAAAATTCAAATATTTAAATATTCAAATATTTAAATTCAAATATTCAAATATTTAAATATTCAAATATTTAAATTCAAATATTCAAATATTTAAATATTCAAATATTTAAATTCAAATATTCTAATTTTTTCAATACATAGAAAATTCAATTTTTTTTCGATACGTCGAAATCTTTACACACACACACACACACACACACACAATTTTTTCAATACATCGAAAATTCAAAAATTTTTCAATACATCGAAAATTCAAATATTTAAATATTCAAATATTTAAATTCAAATATTCAAATATTTAAATATTCAAATATTTAAATTCAAATATTCAAATTCAAATATTCAAATATTTAAATTCAAATATTCAAATTTTTTCAATACATCGAAAATTCAATTTTTTTCGATACGTCGAAATCTTTACACACACACAATTTTTTCAATACATCGAAAATTCAAATTTTTTTCGATACGTCGAAATCTTTACACACACACACACACAATTTTTTCAATACATCGAAAATTCAAATTTTTTTCAATACGTCGAAATCTTTACACACACACACACACACACACACACACAATTTTTTCAATACATCGAAAATTCAAATATTTAAATTCAAATATTCAAATATTTAAATATTCAAATATTTAAATTCAAATATTCAAATTCAAATATTCAAATATTTAAATTCAAATATTACAATTTTTTCATACATCGAAAATTCAAATTTTTTTCGATACGTCGAAATCTTTACACACACACACACACACACACACACAATTTTTTCAATACATCGAAAATTCAAATTTTTTTCGATACGTCGAAATCTTTACACACACACACACACACACACACACACACACACACACACACACGCGCGCGCGCGCACAATTTTTTCAATACATCGAAAATTCAAATTTTTTTCGATACGTCGAAATCTTTACACACACACACACACACACACACACACACACACACAATTTTTTCAATACATCGAAAATTCAAATTTTTTTCAATACGTCGAAATCTTTACACACACACACACACACACACACACACAATTTTTTCAATACATCGAAAATTCAAATATTTAAATATTCAAATATTTAAATTCAAATATTCAAATATTTAAATATTCAAATATTTAAATTCAAATATTCTAATTTTTTCAATACATAGAAAATTCAAATTTTTTTCGATACGTCGAAATCTTTACACACACACACACACACACACACACACAATTTTTTCAATACATCGAAAATTCAAAATTTTTTCAATACATCGAAAATTCAAATATTTAAATATTCAAATATTTAAATTCAAATATTCAAATATTTAAATATTCAAATATTTAAATATTCAAATATTTAAATATTCAAATATTTAAATTCAAATATTCTAATTTTTTCAATACATAGAAAATTCAAATTTTTTTCGATACGTCGAAATCTTTACACACACACACACACACACACACACACAATTTTTTCAATACATCGAAAATTCAAAATTTTTTCAATACATCGAAAATTCAAATATTTAAATATTCAAATATTTAAATTCAAATATTCAAATATTTAAATTCAAATATTCAAATTCAAATATTCAAATATTTAAATTCAAATATTCAAATTTTTTCAATACATCGAAAATTCAATTTTTTTCGATACGTCGAAATCTTTACACACACACACACACACACAATTTTTTCAATACATCGAAAATTCAAATTTTTTTCGATACGTCGAAATGTTTACACACACACACACACACAATTTTTTCAATACATCGAAAATTCAAATTTTTTTCAATACGTCGAAATCTTTACACACACACACACACACACACACACACACACAATTTTTTCAATACATCGAAAATTCAAATATTTAAATATTCAAATATTTAAATTCAAATATTCAAATATTTAAATATTCAAATATTTAAATTCAAATATTCAAATTCAAATATTCAAATATTTAAATTCAAATATTCTAATTTTTTCAATACATCGAAAATTCAAATTTTTTTCGATACGTCGAAATCTTTACACACACACACACACACACACACACACACACACACACACAATTTTTTCAATACATCGAAAATTCAAATTTTTTTCAATACATCGAAAATTCAAATATTTAAATATTCAAATATTTAAATTCAAATATTCAAATATTTAAATATTCAAATATTTAAATTCAAATATTCAAATTCAAATATTCAAATATTTAAATTCAAATATTCAAATTTTTTCAATACATCGAAAATTCAATTTTTTTTCGATACGTCGAAATCTTTACACACACACACACACACACACACACAATTTTTTCAATACATCGAAAATTCAAATTTTTTTCGATACGTTGAAATCAATTTTTTTTCAATACATCGAAAATTCAAATATTTAAATATTCAAATATTTAAATTCAAATATTCAAATATTTAAATATTCAAATATTTAAATTCAAATATTCAAATTCAAATATTCAAATATTTAAATTCAAATATTCTAATTTTTTCAATACATCGAAAATTCAAATTTTTTTCGATACGTCGAAATCTTTACACACACACACACACACACACACACACAATTTTTTCAATACATCGAAAATTCAAATTTTTTTCAATACATCGAAAATTCAAATATTTAAATATTCAAATATTTAAATTCAAATATTCAAATTTTTTCGATGCATCGAAAATGAATTTGTTTTCAGTACATCGAAAATTCAATTTTTTTTCGATACGTCGAAATCTTTAAACACACACACACACACACACACACAATTTTTTCAATACATCGAAAATTCAATTTTTTTTCGATACGTCGAAATCTTTACACACACACACACACACACACACACACACAATTTTTTCAATACATCGAAAATTCAAATTTTTTTCAATACATCGAAAATTCAAATATTTAAATTCAAATATTCAAATATTTAAATATTCAAATATTTAAATTCAAATATTCAAATTCAAATATTCAAATATTTAAATTCAAATACTCAAATGTTTTCAATACATCGAAAATTCAATTTTTTTTCGATACGTCGAAATCTTTACACACACACACACACACACACAATTTTTTCAATACATCGAAAATTCAAATTTTTTTCGATACGTTGAAATCAATTTTTTTTTCAATACATCGAAAATTCAAATATTTAAATATTCAAATATTTAAATTCAGATATTCAAATATTTAAATTCAAATATTCAAATATTTAAATTCAAATATTCAAATTCAAATATTCAAATATTTAAATTCAAATATTCAAATTTTTTCAATACATCGAAAATTCAATTTTTTTCAATACATCGAAAATTCAAATTTTTTTCGATACGTCGAAATCTTTACACACACACACACACACACACACACACACACACACACACGCGCGCGCGCGCAATTTTTTCAATACATCGAAAATTCAAATTTTTTTCGATACGTCGAAATCTTTACACACACACACACACACACACACACACACACACACAATTTTTTCAATACATCGAAAATTCAAATTTTTTTCAATACGTCGAAATCTTTACACACACACACACACACACACAATTTTTTCAATACATCGAAAATTCAATTTTTTTTCAATACATCGAAAATTCAAATATTTAAATATTCAAATATTTAAATTCAAATATTCAAATATTTAAATATTCAAATATTTAAATTCAAATATTCAAATTCAAATATTCAAATATTTAAATTCAAATATTCAAATTTTTTCAATACATCGAAAATTCAAATTTTTTTCAATACATCGAAAATTCAAATATTTAAATATTCAAATATTTAAAGTCAAATATTCAAATATTTAAATATTCAAATATTTAAATTCAAATATTCAAATTCAAATATTCAAATATTTAAATTCAAATATTCTAATTTTTTCAATACATCGAAAATTCAAATTTTTTTCGATACGTCGAAATCTTTACACACACACACACACACACACAATTTTTCAATACATCGAAAATTCAAATTTTTTTCAATACATCGAAAATTCAAATATTTAAATATTCAAATATTTAAATTCAAATATTCAAATATTTAAATTCAAATATTCAAATTCAAATATTCAAATATTTAAATTCAAATATTCAAATTTTTTCGATGCATCGAAAATGAATTTTTTTCAATACATCGAAAATTCAAATATTTAAATATTCAAATATTTAAATTCAAATATTCAAATATTTAAATATTCAAATATTTAAATTCAAATATTCAAATTCAAATATTCAAATATTTAAATTCAAATATTCAAATTTTTTCAATACATCGAAAATTCAAATTTTTTTCAATACATCGAAAATTCAAATATTTAAATATTCAAATATTTAAAGTCAAATATTCAAATATTTAAATATTCAAATATTTAAATTCAAATATTCAAATTCAAATATTCAAATATTTAAATTCAAATATTCTAATTTTTTCAATACATCGAAAATTCAAATTTTTTTCGATACGTCGAAATCTTTACACACATACACACACACACACAATTTTTCAATACATCGAAAATTCAAATTTTTTTCAATACATCGAAAATTCAAATATTTAAATATTCAAATATTTAAATTCAAATATTCAAATATTTAAATTCAAATATTCAAATTCAAATATTCAAATATTTAAATTCAAATATTCAAATTTTTTCGATGCATCGAAAATGAATTTTTTTCAATACATCGAAAATTCAATTTTTTTTCGATACGTCGAAATCTTTACACACATACACACACACACACACACACAATTTTTTCAATACATCGAAAATTCAAATTTTTTTCGATACGTCGAAATCTTTACACACACACACACACAATTTTTTCATTACATCGAAAATTCAAATTTTTTTCATTACGTCGAAATCTTTACACACACACACACACACACACACACACACACAATTTTTTCAATACATCGAAAATTCAAATATTTAAATATTCAAATATTTAAATTCAAATATTCAAATATTTAAATATTCAAATATTTAAATTCAAATATTCAAATTCAAATATTCAAATATTTAAATTCAAATATTCTAATTTTTTCAATACATAGAAAATTCAAATTTTTTTCGATACGTCGAAATCTTTACACACACACACACACACACACACAGACAATTTTTTCAATACATCGAAAATTCAAAATTTTTTCAATACATCGAAAATTCAAATATTTAAATATTCAAATATTTAAATTCAAATATTCAAATATTTAAATATTCAAATATTTAAATTCAAATATTCAAATATTTAAATATTCAAATATTTAAATTCAAATATTCAAATTCAAATATTCAAATATTTAAATTCAAATATTCAAATTTTTTCAATACATCGAAAATTCAATTTTTTTCGATACGTCGAAATCTTTACACACACACACACACACACAATTTTTTCAATACATCGAAAATTCAAATTTTTTTCGATACGTCGAAATCTTTACACACACACACACACACACACACACACACAATTTTTTCAATACATCGAAAATTCAAATTTTTTTCAATACGTCGAAATCTTTACACACACACACACACACACACACACACACATAGAAAAATGCGTCTAAAAATTCAATTTTAGACGCAACAAAATCAATTTTTTGATCAATAACCAATCAAAAATCATTAAAAATTCAATTTTAGACGCATCAAAATCAATCTTTTGATCAATAACCAATCAAAAATCAATAAAAATTCAATTTTAGACGCATCAAAATCAATCTTTTGATCAATAACCAATCAAAAATCTATAAAAATTCAATTTTAGACGCATCAAAATCAATCTTTTGATCAATAACCAATCAAAAATCAATAAAAATTCAATTTTAGACGCATCAAAATCAATCTTTTGATCGATAATCGATCAAAAATCAATAAAAATTCAATTTTAGACGCATCAAAATCAATCTTTTGATCAATAATCGATAAAAAATCAATAAAAATTAAATTTTAGACGCATCAAAATCAATCTTTTGATCAATAACCAATCAAAAATCAATAAAAATTCAATTTTAGACGCATCAAAATCAATCTTTTGATCAATAATCGATAAAAATTCAATTTTAGACGCATCAAAATCAATCTTTTGATCAATAACCAATCAAAAATCAATAAAAATTCAATTTTAGACGCATCAAAATCAATCTTTTGATCAATAATCGATAAAAAATCAATAAAAATTAAATTTTAGACGCATCAAAATCAATTTTTGATCGATAATCGATCAAAAATCAATAAAAATTCAATTTTAGACGCATCAAAATCAATCTTTTGATCAATAATCGATCAAAAATCAATAAAAATTCAATTTTAGACGCATCAAAATCAATCTTTTGATCAATAACCAATCAAAAATCAATAAAAATTCAATTTTAGACGCATCAAAATCAATCTTTTGATCAATAATCGATAAAAAATCAATAAAAATTAAATTTTAGACGCATCAAAATCAATCTTTTGATCAATAACCAATCAAAAATCAATAAAAATTCAATTTTAGACGCATCAAAATCAATCTTTTGATCGATATTCGATCAAAAATCAATAAAAATTCAATTTTAGACGCATAAAAATCAATCTTTTGATCAATAACCAATCAAAAATCAATAAAAATTCAATTTTAGACGCATCAAAATCAATCTTTTGATCAATAATCGATCAAAAATCAATAAAAATTCAATTTTAGACGCATCAAAATCAATCTTTTGATCAATAATCGATCAAAAATCAATAAAAATTCAGTTTTAGACCCAACAAAATCAATTTTTTGATCAAAAACCAATCAAAAATCAATAAAAATTCAATTTTAGACGCATCAAAATCAATCTTTTGATCAATAATCGATCAAAAATCAATAAAAATTCAATTTTAGACCCAACAAAATCAATTTTTTGATCAATAACCAATCAAAAATCAATAAAAATTTAATTTTAGGCGCATCAAAATCAATCTTTTGATCAATAACCACTCATAAATCAATAAAAATTCAATTTTAGACGCATCAAAATCAATCTTTTGATCAATAACCAATCAAAAATCAATAAAAATTCAATTTTAGACGCATCAAAATCAATCTTTTGATCAATAACCAATCAAAAATCAATAAAAATTCAATTTTAGACGCATCAAAATCAATCTTTTGATCAATAATCGATAAAAGATCAATAAAAATTCAATTTTAGACGCATCAAAATCAATCTTTTGATCAATAATCGATAAAACATCAATAAAAATTAAATTTTAGACGCATCAAAATCAATCTTTTGATCAATAACCAATCAAAAATCAATAAAAATTCAATTTTAGACGCATCAAAACCAATCTTTTAATCAATAATCGTTCAAAAATCAATAAAAAATCAATTTTAGACGGATCAAAATCAATCTTTGGATAAATAATCGATCAAAAATCAATAAAAATTCAATTTTAGACGCAACAAAATCAATCTTTTGATCAATAACCAATCAAAAATCAATAAAAATTCAATTTTAGACGCATCAAAATAAATCTTTTGATCGATAATAGATCAAAAATCAATAAAAATTCAATTTTAGACGCATCAAAATCAATCTTTTGATCAATAACCAATCAAAAATCAATAAAAATTCAATTTTAGACGCATCAAAATCAATCTTTTGATCGATAATCGATCATAAATCAATAAAAATTCAATTTTAGACGCATCAAAATCAATCTTTTGATCAATAATCGATCAAAAATCTATAAAAATTCAATTTTAGACGCATCGAAATCAATCTTTTGATCAATAATTGATAAAAAATCAATAAAAATTAAATTTTAGACGCATCAAAATCAATCTTTTGATCAAAAACCAATCAAAAATCAATAAAAATTAAATTTTAGACGCATCAAAATCAATCTTTTGATCAATAACCAATCAAAAATCAATTAAAATTCAATTTTAGACGCATCAAAATCAATCTTTTGATCAATAATCGATCAAAAATCAATAAAAATTCAATTTTAGACTCAACAAAATCAATTTTTTTAACAAAAACCAATCAAAAATCAATAAAAATTTAATTTTAGGCGCATCAAAATCAATCTTTTGATCAATAACCACTCATAAATCAATAAAAATTCAATTTTAGACGCATCAAAATCAATCTTTTGATCAATAACCAATCAAAAATCAATAAAAATTCAATTTTAGACGCATCAAAATCAATCTTTTGATCAATAACCGATCAAAAATCAATAAAAATTCAATTTTAGACGCATCAAAATCAATCTTTTGATCAATAATAGATAAAAAATCAATAAAAATTCAATTTTAGACGAATCAAAATCAATCTTTTGATCGATAATCGATAAAACATCAATAAAAATTAAATTTTAGACGCATCAAAATCAATCTTTTGATCAATAACCAATCAAAAATCAATTAAAATTCAATTTTAGACGCATCAAAATCAATCTTTTGATCAATAACCAATCAAAAATCAATAAAAATTCAATTTTAGACGCATCAAAATCAATCTTTTGATCAATAACCAATCAAAAATCTATAAAAATTCAATTTTAGACGCATCAAAATCAATCTTTTGATCAATAACCAATCAAAAATCAATAAAAATTCGATTTTAGACGCATCAAAATCAATCTTTTGAACAATAATCGATCAAAAATCTATAAAAATTCAATTTTAGACGCATCAAAATCAATCTTTTGATCAATAATCGATAAAACATCAATAAAAATTAAATTTTAGACGCATCAAAATCAATCTTTTGATCAATAACCAATCAAAAATCAATAAAAATTCAATTTTAGACGCATCAAAACCAATCTTTTAATCAATAATCGTTCAAAAATCAATAAAAAATCAATTTTAGACGGATCAAAATCAATCTTTGGATAAATAATCGATCAAAAATCAATAAAAATTCAATTTTAGACGCAACAAAATCAATCTTTTGATCAATAACCAATCAAAAATCAATAAAAATTCAATTTTAGACGCATCAAAATAAATCTTTTGATCGATAATAGATCAAAAATCAATAAAAATTCAATTTTAGACGCATCAAAATCAATCTTTTGATCAATAACCAATCAAAAATCAATAAAAATTCAATTTTAGACGCATCAAAATCAATCTTTTGATCGATAATCGATCATAAATCAATAAAAATTCAATTTTAGACGCATCAAAATCAATCTTTTGATCAATAACCAATCAAAAATCAATAAAAATTCAATTTTAGACGCATCAAAATCAATCTTTTGATTAATAACCAATCATAAATCAATAAAAATTCAATTTTAGACGCATCAAAATCAATCTTTTGATCAATAACCAATCAAAAATCTATAAAAATTCAATTTTAGACGAATCAAAATCAATCTTTTGATCAATAATCGATAAAAAATCAATAAAAATTAAATTTTAGACGCAACAAAATCAATTTTTTGATCAATAACCAATCAAAAATCAATAAAAATTCAATTTTAGACGCATCAAAATCAATCTTTTGATCAATAATCGATCAAAAATCAATAAAAATTCAATTTTAGACGCATCAAAATTAATCTTTTGATCAATAATCGATCAAAAATCAATAAAAATTCAATTTTAGACCCAACAAAATCAATTTTTTGATCAAAAACCAATCAAAAATCAATAAAAATTTAATTTTAGACGCATCAAAATCAATCATTTGATCAATAACCAATCATAAATCAATAAAAATTCAATTTTAGACGCATCAAAATCAATCTTTTGATCAATAATTGATCAAAAATCAATAAAAATTCAATTTTAGACGCATCAAAATCAATCTTTTGATCAATAACCAATCAAAAATCAATAAAAATTCAATTTTAGACGCATCAAAATAAATCTTTAGATCGATAATCGATAAAAAATCAATAAAAATTAAATTTTAGACGCATCAAAATCAATCTTTTGATCAATAACCAATCAAAAATCAATAAAAATTCAATTTTAGACGCATCAAAATCAATCTTTTAATCAATAATCGTTCAAAAATCAATAAAAAATCAATTTTAGACACATCAAAATCAATATTTGGATAAATAATCGAGCAAAAATCAATAAAAATTCAATTTTAGACGCATCAAAATCAATCTTTTGATCAATAATCGATCAAAAATCAATAAAAATTCAATTTTAGACGCAACAAAATCAATCTTTTGATCAATAACCAATCAAAAATCTATAAAAATTCAATTTTTGACGCATCAAAATCAATCTTTTGATCAATAACCAATCATAAATCAATAAAAATTCAATTTTAGACGCATCAAAATCAATCTTTTGATCAATAACCAATCAAAAATCAATAAAAATTCAATTTTAGACGCATCAAAATCAATCTTTTGATCAATAATCGATCAAAAATCAATAAAAATTCAATTTTAGACGCATCAAAATCAATCTTTTGATCAATAACCAATCAAAAATCTATAAAAATTTCATTTTAGACGCATCAAAATCAATCTTTTGATCAATAACCAATCATAAATCAATAAAAAATCAATTTAAGACGCATCAAAATCAATCTTTTGATCAATAACCAATCAAAAATCAATTAAAATTCAATTCTAGACGTATCAAAATCAATCTTTTGATCGATAATCGATCAAAAATCAATAAAAAATCAATTTTAGACGCATCAAAATCATTCTTTTGATCAATAACCAATCAAAAATCAATAAAAATTCAATTTTAGACGCATCAAAATCAATCTTTTGACCGATAATCGATCAAAAATCAATAAAAATTCAATTTTAGACGCATCAAAATCAATCTTTTGATCAATAACCCATCAAAAATCAATAAAAATTCAATTTTAGACGCATCAAAATCAATCTTTTGATCAATAATCGATAAAAAATCAATAAAAATTAAATTTTAGACGCATCAAAATCAATCTTTTGATCAAAAACCAATCAAAAATCAATAAAAATTCAATTTTAGACGCATCAAAATCAATCTTTTGATCAATAATCGATCAAAAATCAATAAAAATTCAATTTTAGACGCAACAAAATCAATTTTTTTATCAATAACCAATCAAAAATCAATAAAAATTCAATTTTAGACGCATCGAAATCAATCTTTTGATCAATAATTGATAAAAAATCAATAAAAATTAAATTTTAGACGCATCAAAATCAATCTTTTGATCAATAACTAATCAAAAATCAATAAATATTCAATTTTAGACGCATCAAAATCAATCTTTTGATCAATAATCGATCAAAAATCAATTAAAATTCAATTTTAGACGCAACAAAATCAATCTTTTGATCAATAACCAATCAAAAATCTATAAAAATTCAATTTTTGACGCATCAAAATCAATCTTTTGATCAATAACCAATCATATATCAATAAAAATTCAATTTTAGACGCATCAAAATCAATCTTTTGATCGATAATCGATCAAAAATCATTAAAAAATCAATTTTAGACGCATCAAAATCAATCTTTTGATCAATAACCAATCAAAAATCTATAAAAATTCAATTTTAGACGCATCAAAATCAATCTTTTGATCAATAATCGATAAAAAATCAATAAAAATTAAATTTTAGACGCATCAAAATCAATCTTTTGATCAAAAACCAATCAAAAATCAATAAAAATTCAATTTTAGACGCATCAAAATCAATCTTTTGATCAATAATCGATCAAAAATCAATAAAAATTCAATTTTAGACGCAACAAAATCAATTTTTTTATCAATAACCAATCAAAAATCAATAAAAATTCAATTTTAGACGCATCGAAATCAATCTTTTGATCAATAATTGATAAAAAATCAATAAAAATTAAATTTTAGACGCATCAAAATCAATCTTTTGATCAAAAACCAATCAAAAATCAATAAAAATTCAATTTTAGACGCATCAAAATCAATCTTTTGATCAATAACCAATCAAAAATCAATTAAAATTCAATTTTAGACGCATCAAAATCAATCTTTTGATCAATAATCGATAAAAAATCAATAAAAATTCAATTTTAGACGCATCAAAATCAATCTTTTGATCGATAATCGAACAAAAATCAATAAAAATTCAATTTTAGACGCATCAAAATCAATCTTTTGAACAATAATCGATCAAAAATCTATAAAAATTCAATTTTAGACGCATCAAAATCAATCTTTTGATCAATAATCGATAAAACATCAATAAAAATTAAATTTTAGACGCATCAAAATCAATCTTTTGATCAATAACCAATCAAAAATCAATAAAAATTAATTTTAGACGCATCAAAACCAATCTTTTAATCAATAATCGTTCAAAAATCAATAAAAAATCAATTTTAAACGCATCAAAATCAATCTTTGGATAAATAATCGATCAAAAATCAATAAAAATTCAATTTTAGACGCAACAAAATCAATCTTTTGATCAATAACCAATCAAAAATCAATAAAAATTCAATTTTAGACGCATCAAAATAAATCTTTTGATCGATAATAGATCAAAAATCAATAAAAATTCAATTTTAGACGCATCAAAATCAATCTTTTGATCAATAACCAATCAAAAATCTATAAAAATTCAATTTTAGACGCATCAAAATCAATCTTTTGATCGATATTTGATCAAAAATCAATAAAAATTCAATTTTAGACGCATCAAAATCAATCTTTTGATCAATAACCAATCAAAAATCAATAAAAATTCAATTTTAGACGCATCAAAATCAATCTTTTGATCGATAATCGATCATAAATCAATAAAAATTCAATTTTAGACGAATCAAAATCAATCTTTTGATCAATAACCAATCAAAAATCAATAAAAATTCAATTTTAGACGCATCAAAATCAATCTTTTGATCAATAACCAATCATAAATCAATAAAAATTCAATTTTAGACGCATCAAAATCAATCTTTTGATCAATAACCAATCAAAAATCTATAAAAATTCAATTTTAGACGCATCAAAATCAATCTTTTGATCAATAATCGATAAAAAATCAATAAAAATTAAATTTTAGACGCAACAAAATCAATTTTTTGATCAATAACCAATCAAAAATCAATAAAAATTCAATTTTAGACGCATCAAAATCAATCTTTTTATCAATAATCGATCAAAAATCAATAAAAATTCAATTTTAGACGCATCAAAATTAATCTTTTGATCAATAATCGATCAAAAATCAATAAAAATTCAATTTTAGACCCAACAAAATCAATTTTTTGATCAAAAACCAATCAAAAATCAATAAAAATTTAATTTTAGACGCATCAAAATCAATCATTTGATCAATAACCAATCATAAATCAATAAAAATTCAATTTTAGACGCATCAAAATCAATCTTATGATCAATAATTGATCAAAAATCAATAAAAATTCAATTTTAGACGCATCAAAATCAATCTATTGATCAATAACCAATCAAAAATCAATAAAAATTCAATTTTAGACGCATCAAAATAAATCTTTAGATCGATAATCGATAAAAAATCAATAAAAATTAAATTTTAGACGCATCAAAATCAATCTTTTGATCAATAACCAGTCAAAAATCAATAAAAATTCAATTTTAGACGCATCAAAATCAATCTTTTAATCAATAATCGTTCAAAAATCAATAAAAAATCAATTTTAGACGCATCAAAATCAATATTTGGATAAATAATCGAGCAAAAATCAATAAAAATTCAATTTTAGACGCATCAAAATCAATCTTTTGATCAATAATCGATCAAAAATCAATAAAAATTCAATTTTAGGCGCAACAAAATTAATCTTTTGATCAATAACCAATCAAAAATCTATAAAAATTCAATTTTTGACGCATCAAAATCAATCTTTTGATCAATAACCAATCATAAATCAATAAAAATTCAATTTTAAACGCATCAAAATCAATCTTTTGATCAATAACCAATCAAAAATCTATAAAAATTCAATTTTAGACGCATCAAAATCAATCTTTTGATCAATAATCGATCAAAAATCAATAAAAATTCAATTTTAGACGCATCAAAATCAATCTTTTGATCAATAACCAATCAAAAATCTATAAAAATTCAATTTTAGACGCATCAAAATCAATCTTTTGATCAATAATCGATCAAAAATCAATAAAAATTCAATTTTAGACGCATCAAAATCAATCTTTTGATCAATAACCAATCAAAAATCTATAAAAATTTCATTTTAGACGCATCAAAATCAATCTTTTGATCAATAACCAATCATAAATCAATAAAAAATCAATTTAAGACGCATCAAAATCAATCTTTTGATCAATAACCAATCAAAAATCAATTAAAATTCAATTTTAGACGTATCAAAATCAATCTTTTGATCGATAATCGATCAAAAATCAATAAAAAATCAATTTTAGACGCATCAAAATCAATCTTTTGATCAATAACCAATCAAAAATCAATAAAAATTCAATTTTAGACGCATCAAAATCAATCTTTTGACCGATAATCGATCAAAAATCAATAAAAATTCAATTTTAGACGCATCAAAATCAATCTTTTGATCAATAACCCATCAAAAATCAATAAAAATTCAATTTTAGATGCATCAAAATCAATCTTTTGATCAATAATCGATAAAAAATCAATAAAAAGTAAATTTTAGACGCATCAAAATCAATCTTTTGATCAGAAACCAATCAAAAATCAATAAAAATTCAATTTTAGACGCATCAAAATCAATCTTTTGATCGATAATCGATCAAAAATCAATAAAAATTCAATTTTAGACGCATCAAAATCAATCTTTTGATCAATAACCAATCATAAATCAATAAAAATTCAATTTTAGACGCATCAAAATCAATCTTTAAATCAATAATCGATCAAAAATCAATAAAAATTCAATTTTAGACGCATCAAAATCAATCTTTTGATCAATAACCAATCAAAAATCAATAAAAATTCAATTTTAGACGCATCAAAATCAATCTTTTGATCAATAACCAATCATAAATCAATAAAAATTCAATTTTAGACGCATCAAAATCAATCTTTTGATCAATAACCAATCATAAATCAATAAAAAATCAATTTTAGACGCATCAAAATCAATCTTTAAATCAATAATCGATCAAAAATCAATAAAAATTCAATTTTAGACGCATCAAAATCAATCTTTTGATCAATAACCAATCAAAAATCAATAAAAATTCAATTTTAGACGCATCAAAATCAATCTTTTGATCAATAATCGATCAAAAATCAATAAAAATTCAATTTTAGACGCATCAAAATCAATCTTTTGATCAATAACCAATCAAAAATCAATAAAAATTCAATTTTAGACGCATCAATATCAATCTTTTGATCAATAATCGATCAAAAATCAATAAAAATTCAATTTTAGACGCAACAAAATCAATTTTTTGATCAATAACCAATCAAAAATCATTAAAAATTCAATTTTAGACGCATCAAAATCAATCTTTTGATCAATAACCAATCAAAAATCAATAAAAATTCAATTTTAGACGCATCAAAATCAATCTTTTGATCAATAACCAATCAAAAATCTATAAAAATTCAATTTTAGACGCATCAAAATCAATCTTTTGATCAATAACCAATCAAAAATCAATAAAAATTCAATTTTAGACGCATCAAAATCAATCTTTTGATCGATAATCGATCAAAAATCAATAAAAATTCAATTTTAGACGCATCAAAATCAATCTTTTGATCAATAATCGATAAAAAATCAATAAAAATTAAATTTTAGACGCATCAAAATCAATCTTTTGATCAATAACCAATCAAAAATCAATAAAAATTCAATTTTAGACGCATCAAAATCAATCTTTTGATCAATAATCGATAAAAAATCAATAAAAATTCAATTTTAGACGCATCAAAATCAATCTTTTGATCAATAACCAATCAAAAATCAATAAAAATTCAATTTTAGACGCATCAAAATCAATCTTTTGATCAATAATCGATAAAAAATCAATAAAAATTAAATTTTAGACGCATCAAAATCAATTTTTGATCGATAATCGATCAAAAATCAATAAAAATTCAATTTTAGACGCATCAAAATCAATCTTTTGATCAATAATCGATCAAAAATCAATAAAAATTCAATTTTAGACGCATCAAAATCAATCTTTTGATCAATAACCAATCAAAAATCAATAAAAATTCAATTTTAGACGCATCAAAATCAATCTTTTGATCAATAATCGATAAAAAATCAATAAAAATTAAATTTTAGACGCATCAAAATCAATCTTTTGATCAATAACCAATCAAAATTCAATAAAAATTCAATTTTAGACGCATCAAAATCAATCTTTTGATCGATATTCGATCAAAAATCAATAAAAATTCAATTTTAGACGCATAAAAATCAATCTTTTGATCAATAACCAATCAAAAATCAATAAAAATTCAATTTTAGACGCATCAAAATCAATCTTTTGATCAATAATCGATCAAAAATCAATAAAAATTCAATTTTAGACGCATCAAAGTCAATCTTTTGATCAATAATCGATCAAAAATCAATAAAAATTCAGTTTTAGACCCAACAAAATCAATTTTTTGATCAAAAACCAATCAAAAATCAATAAAAATTCAATTTTAGACGCATCAAAATCAATCTTTTGATCAATAATCGATAAAAAATCAATAAAAATTAAATTTTAGACGCATCAAAATCAATCTTTTGATCAATAACCAATCATAAATCAATAAAAATTCAATTTTAGACGCATCAAAATCAATCTTTTGATCAATAACCAATCATAAATCAATAAAAATTCAATTTTAGACGCATCAAAATCAATCTTTTGATCAATAACCAATCATAAATCAATAAAAATTCAATTTTAGACGCATCAAAATCAATCTTTAAATCAATAATCGATCAAAAATCAATAAAAATTCAATTTTAGACGCATCAAAATCAATCTTTTGATCAATAACCAATCAAAAATCAATAAAAATTCAATTTTAGACGCATCAAAATCAATCTTTTGATCAATAATCGATCAAAAATCAATAAAAATTCAATTTTAGACGCATCAAAATCAATCTTTTGATCAATAACCAATCATAAATCAATAAAAATTCAATTTTAGACGCATCAAAATCAATCTTTAAATCAATAATCGATCAAAAATCAATAAAAATTCAATTTTAGACGCATCAAAATCAATCTTTTGATCAATAACCAATCATAAATCAATAAAAATTCAATTTTAGACGCATCAAAATCAATCTTTTGATCAATAACCAATCATAAATCAATAAAAATTCAATTTTAGACGCATCAAAATCAATCTTTTGATCAATAACCAATCATAAATCAATAAAAATTCAATTTTAGACGCATCAAAATCAATCTTTAAATCAATAATCGATCAAAAATCAATAAAAATTCAATTTTAGACGCATCAAAATCAATCTTTTGATCAATAACCAATCAAAAGACAATAAAAATTCAATTTTAGACGCATCAAAATCAATCTTTTGATCAATAATCGATCAAAAATCAATAAAAATTCAATTTTAGACGCATCAAAATCAATCTTTAAATCAATAATCGATCAAAAATCAATAAAAATTCAATTTTAGACGCATCAAAGTCAATCTTTTGATCAATAATCGATCAAAAATCAATAAAAATTCAATTTTAGACGCATCAAAATCAATCTTTTGATCGATATTCGATCAAAAATCAATAAAAATTCAATTTTAGACGCATCAAAATCAATCTTTAAATCAATAATCGATCAAAAATCAATAAAAATTCAATTTTAGACGCATCAAAATCAATCTTTTGATCAATAACCAATCATAAATCAATAAAAATTCAATTTTAGACGCATCAAAATCAATCTTTTGATCAATAACCAATCATAAATCAATAAAAATTCAATTTTAGACGCATCAAAATCAATCTTTAAATCAATAATCGATCAAAAATCAATAAAAATTCAATTTTAGACGCATCAAAATCAATCTTTAAATCAATAATCGATCAAAAATCAATAAAAATTCAATTTTAGACGCATCAAAATCAATCTTTAAATCAATAATCGATCAAAAATCAATAAAAATTCAATTTTAGACGCATCAAAGTCAATCTTTTGATCAATAATCGATCAAAAATCAATAAAAATTCAATTTTAGACGCATCAAAATCAATCTTTTGATCGATATTCGATCAAAAATCAATAAAAATTCAATTTTAGACGCATAAAAATCAATCTTTTGATCAATAACCAATCAAAAATCAATAAAAATTCAATTTTAGACGCATCAAAATCAATCTTTTGATCAATAACCAATCATAAATCAATAAAAATTCAATTTTAGACGCATCAAAATCAATCTTTTGATCAATAACCAATCATAAATCAATAAAAATTCAATTTTAGACGCATCAAAATCAATCTTTAAATCAATAATCGATCAAAAATCAATAAAAATTCAATTTTAGACGCATCAAAATCAATCTTTTGATCAATAACCAATCAAAAATCAATAAAAATTCAATTTTAGACGCATCAAAATCAATCTTTTGATCAATAATCGATCAAAAATCAATAAAAATTCAATTTTAGACGCATCAAAATCAATCTTTTGATCAATAACCAATCAAAAGACAATAAAAATTCAATTTTAGACGCATCAAAATCAATCTTTTGATCAATAATCGATCAAAAATCAATAAAAATTCAATTTTAGACGCAACAAAATCAATTTTTTGATCAATAACCAATCAAAAATCAATAAAAATTCAATTTTAGACGCATCAAAATCAATCTTTTGATCAATAACCAATCAAAAATCAATAAAAATTCAATTTTAGACGCATCAAAATCAATCTTTTGATCAATAGCCAATCATAAATCAATAAAAATTCAATTTTAGACGCATCAAAATCAATCTTTTGATCAATAACCAATCAAAAATCTATAAAAATTCAATTTTAGACGCATCAAAATCAATCTTTTGATCAATAACCAATCAAAAATCAATAAAAATTCAATTTTAGACGCATCAAAATCAATCTTTTGATCGATAATCGATCAAAAATCAATAAAAATTCAATTTTAGACGCATCAAAATCAATCTTTTGATCAATAATCGATAAAAAATCAATAAAAATTAAATTTTAGACGCATCAAAATCAATCTTTTGATCAATAACCAATCAAAAATCAATAAAAATTCAATTTTAGACGCATCAAAATCAATCTTTTGATCAATAATCGATAAAAAATCAATAAAAATTCAATTTTAGACGCATCAAAATCAATCTTTTGATCAATAACCAATCAAAAATCAATAAAAATTCAATTTTAGGCGCATCAAAATCAATCTTTTGATCAATAATCGATAAAAAATCAATAAAAATTAAATTTTAGACGCATCAAAATCAATTTTTGATCGATAATCGATCAAAAATCAATAAAAATTCAATTTTAGACGCATCAAAATCAATCTTTTGATCAATAATCGATAAAAAATCAATAAAAATTCAATTTTAGACGCATCAAAATCAATCTTTTGATCAATAACCAATCAAAAATCAATAAAAATTCAATTTTAGACGCATCAAAATCAATCTTTTGATCGATATTCGATCAAAAATCAATAAAAATTCAATTTTAGACGCATCAAAATCAATCTTTAAATCAATAATCGATCAAAAATCAATAAAAATTCAATTTTAGACGCATCAAAATCAATCTTTTGATCAATAACCAATCATAAATCAATAAAAATTCAATTTTAGACGCATCAAAATCAATCTTTTGATCAATAACCAATCATAAATCAATAAAAATTCAATTTTAGACGCATCAAAATCAATCTTTAAATCAATAATCGATCAAAAATCAATAAAAATTCAATTTTAGACGCATCAAAATCAATCTTTAAATCAATAATCGATCAAAAATCAATAAAAATTCAATTTTAGACGCATCAAAATCAATCTTTAAATCAATAATCGATCAAAAATCAATAAAAATTCAATTTTAGACGCATCAAAGTCAATCTTTTGATCAATAATCGATCAAAAATCAATAAAAATTCAATTTTAGACGCATCAAAATCAATCTTTTGATCGATATTCGATCAAAAATCAATAAAAATTCAATTTTAGACGCATAAAAATCAATCTTTTGATCAATAACCAATCAAAAATCAATAAAAATTCAATTTTAGACGCATCAAAATCAATCTTTTGATCAATAACCAATCATAAATCAATAAAAATTCAATTTTAGACGCATCAAAATCAATCTTTTGATCAATAACCAATCATAAATCAATAAAAATTCAATTTTAGACGCATCAAAATCAATCTTTAAATCAATAATCGATCAAAAATCAATAAAAATTCAATTTTAGACGCATCAAAATCAATCTTTTGATCAATAACCAATCAAAAATCAATAAAAATTCAATTTTAGACGCATCAAAATCAATCTTTTGATCAATAATCGATCAAAAATCAATAAAAATTCAATTTTAGACGCATCAAAATCAATCTTTTGATCAATAACCAATCAAAAGACAATAAAAATTCAATTTTAGACGCATCAAAATCAATCTTTTGATCAATAATCGATCAAAAATCAATAAAAATTCAATTTTAGACGCAACAAAATCAATTTTTTGATCAATAACCAATCAAAAATCAATAAAAATTCAATTTTAGACGCATCAAAATCAATCTTTTGATCAATAACCAATCAAAAATCAATAAAAATTCAATTTTAGACGCATCAAAATCAATCTTTTGATCAATAGCCAATCATAAATCAATAAAAATTCAATTTTAGACGCATCAAAATCAATCTTTTGATCAATAACCAATCAAAAATCTATAAAAATTCAATTTTAGACGCATCAAAATCAATCTTTTGATCAATAACCAATCAAAAATCAATAAAAATTCAATTTTAGACGCATCAAAATCAATCTTTTGATCGATAATCGATCAAAAATCAATAAAAATTCAATTTTAGACGCATCAAAATCAATCTTTTGATCAATAATCGATAAAAAATCAATAAAAATTAAATTTTAGACGCATCAAAATCAATCTTTTGATCAATAACCAATCAAAAATCAATAAAAATTCAATTTTAGACGCATCAAAATCAATCTTTTGATCAATAATCGATAAAAAATCAATAAAAATTCAATTTTAGACGCATCAAAATCAATCTTTTGATCAATAACCAATCAAAAATCAATAAAAATTCAATTTTAGGCGCATCAAAATCAATCTTTTGATCAATAATCGATAAAAAATCAATAAAAATTAAATTTTAGACGCATCAAAATCAATTTTTGATCGATAATCGATCAAAAATCAATAAAAATTCAATTTTAGACGCATCAAAATCAATCTTTTGATCAATAATCGATAAAAAATCAATAAAAATTCAATTTTAGACGCATCAAAATCAATCTTTTGATCAATAACCAATCAAAAATCAATAAAAATTCAATTTTAGACGCATCAAAATCAATCTTTTGATCAATAATCGATAAAAAATCAATAAAAATTAAATTTTAGACGCATCAAAATCAATCTTTTGATCACTAACCAATCAAAAATCAATAAAAATTCAATTTTAGACGCATCAAAATCAATCTTTTGATCGATATTCGATCAAAAATCAATAAAAATTCAATTTTAGACGCATAAAAATCAATCTTTTGATCAATAACCAATCAAAAATCAATAAAAATTAAATTTTAGACGCATCAAAATCAATCTTTTGATCAATAATCGATCAAAAATCAATAAAAATTCAATTTTAGACGCATCAAAATCAATCTTTTGATCAATAATCGATCAAAAATCAATAAAAATTCAGTTTTAGACCCAACAAAATCAATTTTTTGATCAAGAACCAATCAAAAATCAATAAAAATTTAACTTTAGACGCATCAAAATCAATCTTTTGATCAATAATCGATCAAAAATCAATAAAAATTCAATTTTAGACGCATCAAAATCAATCTTTTGATCAATAATCGATCAAAAATCAATAAAAATTAAATTTTAGACCCAACAAAATCAATTTTTTTAACAAAAACCAATCAAAAATCTATAAAAATTTAATTTTAGACGCATCAAAATCAATCTTTTGATCAATAACCAATCAAAAATCAATAAAAATTCAATTTTAGACGCATCAAAATCAATCTTTTGATCGATAATCGATCAAAAATCAATAAAAATTCAATTTTAGACGCAACAAAATCAATTTTTTGATCAATAACCAATCAAAAATCAATAAAAATTCAATTTTAGACGCATCGAAATCAATCTTTTGATCAATAACCAATCAAAAAACAATAAAAATTCAATTTTAGACGCATCAAAATCAATCTTTTGATCAATAACAAATCAAAAATCTATAAAAATTCAATTTTAGACGCATCAAAATCAATCTTTTGATCAATAACCAATCAAAAATCTATAAAAATTCAATTTTAGACGCATCAAAATCAATCTTTTGATCAATAACCAATCAAAAATCAATAAAAATTCAATTTTAGAAGCATCAAAATCAATCTTTAGATCAATAATCGATAAAAAATCAATAAAAATTCAATTTTAGACGCATCAAAATCAATCTTTTGATCGATAATCGATCAAAAATCAATAAAAATTCAATTTTAGACGCATCAAAATCAATCTTTTGAACAATAATCGATCAAAAATCTATAAAAATTCAATTTTAGACGCATCAAAATCAATCTTTGAATCAATAATCGATAAAAAATCAATAAAAATTATATTTTAGACGCATCAAAATCAATCTTTTGATCAATAACCAATCAAAAATCAATAAAAATTCAATTTTAGACGCATCAAAATCAATCTTTTAATCAATAATCGTTCAAAAATCAATAAAAAATCAATTTTAGACGCATCAAAATCAATCTTTGGATAAATAATCGATCAAAAATCAATAAAAATTCAATTTTAGACGCAACAAAATCAATCTTTTGATCAATAACCAATCAAAAATCAATAAAAATTCAATTTTAGACGCATCAAAATCAATCTTTTGATCGATAATAGATCAAAAATCAATAAAAATTCAATTTTAGACGCATCAAAATCAATCTTTTGATCAATAACCAATCAAAAATCTATAAAAATTCAATTTTAGACGCATCAAAATCAATCTTTTGATCAATAATCGATAAAAAATCAATAAAAATTAAATTTTAGTCGCAACAAAATCAATTTTTTGATCAATAACCAATCAAAAATCAATAAAAATTCAATTTTAGACGCATCAAAATCAATCTTTTGATCAATAATCGATCAAAAATCAATAAAAATTCAATTTTAGACGCATCAAAATCAATCTTTTGATCAATAATCGATCAAAAATCAATAAAAATTCAATTTTAGACCTAACAAAATAAATTTTTTGATCAAAAACCAATCAAAAATCAATAGAAGTTTAATTTTAGACGCATCAAAATCAATCATTTGATCAATAACCAATCATAAATCAATAAAAATTCAATTTTAGACGCATCAAAATCAATCTTTTGACCAATAATCGATCAAAAATCAATAAAAATTCAATTTTAGACGCATCAAAATCAATCTTTTGATCAATAATCGATCAAAAATCAATAAAAATTCAATTTTAGACGCATCAAAATCAATCTTTTGATCAATAATCGATCAAAAATCAATAAAAATTCAATTTTAGACGCAACAAAATCAATTTTTCGATCAATAACCAATCAAAAATCAATAAAAATTTAATTTTAGGCGCATCAAAATCAGTCTTTTGATCAATAACAAATCAAAAATCAATAAAAATTCAATGGAAGACGCATCAAAATCAATTTTTTGATCAATAATCGATCAAAAATCAATAAAAATTCAATTTAAGATGCATCAAAATCAATTTTTTGATCAATAATCGATCAAAACTCAATAAAAACTCAATTTTATACGCAACAAAATCAATTTTTAGATCAATAACCAATCAAAAATCAATAAAAATTCAATTTTAGACGCAACAAAATCAATTTTTTGATCAATAACCAAGCAAAAATCAAAAAAAATTCAATTTTAGACGCATCAAAATCAATCTTTTGATCAATAACCAATCAAAAATCTATTAAAATTCAATTTTAGACGCATCAAAATCAATCTTTTGATCAATAACCAATCAAAAATCAATAAAAATTCAATTTTAGACGCATCAAAATCAATCTTTTGATCAATAATCGATCAAAAATCAATAAAAATTCAATTTTAGGCGCATCAAAATCAATCTTTTGCTCAATAACCAATCAAAAATCTATAAAAATTCAATTATAGACGCATTAAAATCAATCTTTTGATCAATAATCGATCAAAAATCAATAAAAATTCAATTTTAGACGCAACAAAATCAATTTTTTGATCAATAATCGATCAAAAATCAATAAAAATTCAGTTTTAGACGCAACAAAATCAATTTTTTGATCAATAACCAAGCAAAAATCAATAAAAATTCAATTTTAGACGCATCAAAATCAATCTTTTGATCAATAACCTATCAAAAATCTATTAAAATTCAATTTTAGACGCATCAAAATCAATCTTTTGATCAATAATCGATCAAAAATCAATAAAAATTCAATTTTAGACGCAACAAAATCAATTTTTTTATCAATAACCAATCAAAAATCAATAAAAATTCAATTTTAGACGCATCAAAATCAATCTTTTGATCAATAATCGATCAAAAATCAATAAAAATTCAATTTTAGACGCATCAAAACCAATCTTTTGATCAATAATCGATCAAAAATCAATAAAAATTCAATTTTAGACGCAACAAAATCAATTTTTTGATCAATAACCAATCAAAAATCAATAAAAATTCAATTTTAGACGCATCAAAATCAATCTTTTGATCAATAACCAATCAAAAATCAATAAAAATTCAATTTTAGACGCATCAAAATCAATCTTTTGATCAATAACCAATCAAAAATCAATAAAAATTTAATTTTAGACGCATCAAAATCAATCTTTTGATCAATAATCGATCAAAAATCAATAGAAATTCAATTTTAGACGCAACAAAATCATTTTTTTGATCAATAACCAATCAAAAACAATAAAAATTTAATTTTAGACGCATCAAAATCAATCTTTTGATCAATAACCAATCAAAAATCAATAAAAATTCAATGGTAGACGCATCAACATCAATTTTTTGATCAATAACCAATCAAATATCAATAAAAATTTAATTTTAGACGCATCAAAATCAATTTTTTGATCAATAACCAATCAAAAATCAATAAAAATTCAATTTTAGACGCATCAACATCAATTTTTTGATCAATAACCAATCAAAAATCAATAAAAAATTAATTTTAGGCGCATCAAAACCGATTTTTTGATCAATAATCAAAAATCAATAAAATTATTTTTATTTCTATACAATGCATTGCCAATACATTTGATAGTACTACAAGGTAACACCAGATGGCGTTAGATATAGTTTTTGGATATAACATTTCAATAGTATCAACAGGACGGAGCTCCACCCCATTATGCTGTGATCGTTCGTAGATATTTAGACGAAGTTTTTCCCAATAGATGGATTGGAAGAAGAGGTCACATTGTATGGTCGGCGAGATATCCGGATCTTAGTCCCCTTGACTTTTTTTTGTGGGGATATCTCAAGAGTAAGATCTATGTAACCAAACCAAACGACATTGAGGACCTTAAGCAACGTATTAGGCATGAAATACGGCAAGTCACACCAGAAATGTTACAAAACATTAGAGATGCATGTTATCATCGATTTGCACTTTGCCAAGAAAGAAACGGTGCCCATTTTGAACATTTGTTGCATTAAATAGTATTCAAGTTATAAAAGTGGTTTTTTTTTTATCACGTGGGATTTGTAAATATTCAAGAAATAAATAGTGTGTTGTATTACTTGCGCAGAGACCTTTCAAACGAGGTGTCACTTGACATACCTTTCCATTTGAAAAAAAAAAGTCAGAGGTGGCTGCGCTCTTCCGGGAACAGATAAACAAGCAGCATATACATAGAAATGAGGGCAAGAAAAACAATACTTAGCGTGTTTCGGGATTTTTTGCAAAAATCGCCTATATCAAAGTTATGAATTTTATTCCAGTTAAAGTTTCCACCCTGTATAATCTAAACATCCTGAAGAAGCCTTCAATCGAAGTGCGAAACGTCGATGATAATCGATTAAAAACCACTATCAAATAAATCTATAGCTCCAATACAACTTAGCTTATCAAATTAATTGACTAAATTTCCCGCTATATTATAATTACATATATACAGGGTCCGTCATTTCACCTCCCGTCTTCAATAGCTCAGTTACTTATTGAGTTAGGATTCTGATATTTTTCAGACTTCAGTTGCTTTCTAGGGTGTATTTCAGGAAAATATTTTTTATTATACAAGGTGTCCCAAAAAAGTGTGACGTCATCATGATATATATTTTTAGATTGCAAGGTATATTTTTTGTCACTTATTTGGGTGCCTTTTATAGATGCCTACATACCCATAAATTTTTATTGAAATCGGGTCAGTGACATTAGCACAAAAAAATAAAAACTGAAAAAAAACAGTTTTGCACCATTGGTTAAGAAAATTAATAAGGGATAAAAATAGTGCCTCGTTAATGATACCATACAAGGTACTCATTAAATAAGGTCTGACAGTTGCGTTAACCAAGTTTTATTGATATGCATTATACAGAGTGTCCAAAATTTAGTGTCAAACTTTTCAAAATTTGAAGCACTTTATTTTTCTTATTTTAAAATGGAACCCCAGTATATTTTTATGTAATTCCATGCGGAATTAAAAGACAAACATTTTTCCTAATCACAACCCTATCTCAATTCCTAACACATTCAAAGATACTTGCAGAAAACTCGTTTTATCAACAATTCCAATGGCCATTTCAATTAATCAAAATCGAATGTGGATTGGAAAAACAATTTATTTTTCAACAAATCACAAATTTCGTTTTTAATGAACTTGAAACTCAGCGAATCATTTACACCGTGTTAGGCGTTTTTATCGATGTAATTAAACTGATTGCTCGTGCTCACATATTTCTGTAATCACTGTTTACTTTACATTGCACTAATTCATCTGCTAGGACAAACTTTCGCCCTCCTCTCACGTCGACGACCATTAAAACATCATCGCTGAGATTAAATTTGCAGGCAGATTAAGTTTTATTGCGCCCACGGTCATTTGCCGCTCATCCCTGCCCAAATTAATTCCTATGCTATGAAAATTCAATAGAAATAATAATTACAAAGGAATGGGAAGTTCAAAGTGAACAATTCATAAATCCTGAGCACTGAAAAATTTATAACGACACGTGCCTCGCAATAGCCACTAAATCGCGATCCAAGACGATCTCGGCGTTTCCTGCGCGGCTCAATAATTCATCCTCTGGGCAAAAGAACTGAAGTTGGCCCGGCGCCTTCGCCATTTTGCAGGAGGATCGCCTCGTCCTGCGGCCGTATGTTTATCCCTGCGGTCAATCATGGAGGCATGCATGCATGGGAGCCGTCGCCGAGGAGGTTCGCGCCGTTCCTGCGGGCAACGCAGACGTCGTTGCTGCGCGCCCTGCACCGGCTGGCGTCCCGACGCCTCGCAGTAGTAGCATTTAACCCGCGCGTCCGCACGCATCGCGACGTCCGTCACCTGCAGGAAGGCCGCCAGGTCCGGTGCACATAGCCAATACGACACTCAGCGAAGCCCAACAAGTGTTCGGAATAACAAACAAAAATTTGCGGTAAGCCATTTCCCTTTCACTTATGGCTGCTTTCACTGTAAAAGCGGAAGCGAAATCGCCAAGATTGTTGGAGAGATGTTTGGTTATTGATTTAGCCCTTACGTAAAATATATGATGATTATGATTGTAACTTCTGTGCAATTGTCTCTTATCTCTCGAAGGACTTGAATTATAGTCTACCGATCGACTCGAAGTAAAAGGCGAACAATAATTGAGACTTCATAGAAAAGTTGAAAACGCACAGGCTTAATTCGTATTAGGCATTTAAAATAGTTATTCAAACCGTGTTTTACATAAATATGTAGAAAATCAATAGCAATATAATCAATTTTACGAATTATAGTGCTAATTTCAATGTTATACATTCTGCTCAGCTCAGTTAGGTTAGGTAATAAATCAATGTATAATATTTAATATGTACTAGCTTTTAATTGACAAAATAATTTAATTTATGCATGTGTGTGTGATTTTTACAACATAATGCATCAACTTCATACAATGCTTTTATTGCAACACAAATAACTTAAGATTATAAAGAAAATGTATTGGACATGAAAATTTGCTAATCAATAACAGTGATTATCTTAACCAAACAAGAAACAAATCTGAATAATCTTGATTTCTCAGAAAAAGTATGGATGATACCCAGTTTAAGTAGGCTAAATTGTATATATCTCAGTAATATGATTAGATTATAATTAAGTATTCATAATTAATTTACTTATAATATCTGTGTGTATTCCAGATAAGTTAATAATCGTTAATGATCATTTTTATTGTTTATGAGGCACATTAATTATCGTTGAACGTTGTTATGTGTCTAATATTCAGGGTGTTTCAAAAGTAATATGAAATTTTGTTTTGGGTAATAACTCTTACTAACTCAGTAATATGATTAGATTATAATTAAGTATTCATAATTAATTTACTAATAATATCTGTGTGTATTCCAGATAAATTAATAATCGTTAATAATCATTTTTATTGTTTATGAGGCACATTAATTATCGTTGAACGTTGTTATGTGTCTAATATTCAGGTGTGTTTCAAAAGTAATCTGAAATTTTGTTTTGGGTAATAAATACTTTTTTAACGAAATATACAGGCTGTCCCACTCAAGTCATTATTTAAAAGTTTATGGGGTTCCCGATGAAATAAAAATTTGTAAAAAATCACACATTTTTAACAACTATGTTACCGTGATCTCCAAAAATAAAATACGTACATGTTTCTATCACTTCCGGTTCTACCGGTTCTACCGGAAGTGGCCACCAACTTTGTATTTTAAATGAAAAACCCAGTATATTTTTACACACTTGCATTTCTCGTTCTATTCTGAACACATCTTATTAAGCCTATAGATCTTTAGTAGTTGAAAGTTGAATACTAAAATATTTAGTAGTGTACAGGGTTTTTACAGTTGAGTACAATTGAGTTTTTTCGGATGTTTAGTATGGGGATCTCGGAAACTAGCGGAGATAGAGGAACGATTAAACGGGGAAAGAATTGCAGTTTTACGAGTTCAATTTCATGAGCTTTTTTTTTGGAATAATTGCATGGCTAACTAGATTTCTCGAAAAAAATTTTTTTTAATTTTGTTTGGAGCATATTGCTCTGTTATTATTGACTTTAGAAAAAATGTCTAAAGGAAAAAGTTATAGGAAATTATGTGCTTAATAATACTGTCTAACCGATTATTTTATTTAAGTTATAATTTTTGAGTTATGACACAAACTTGTGTTTTTTCTAATGGAAACCATAGTCGGCCATGACTTTATAAAACAGGCGCCTCTTTTTAACGATTCTAATGATATATCATATTACATAGGTATTTTTATGAATAATTAAATTATGGGATTTTTTTTCTTTTCAGTTTCGAACTATTCGAAGTAGTACGCTATAGAAACAATTGATAGATACAAACGACAATTATAGAGGTGGCCGATCTCCCGATCTCTCTGTTTTATATTTTTATTTATGGGGAATGGTAAAAGATAGAGTGTATCAAACATCGTACGTCACAGTAGATGACCTTAGAGAAGCTGTACTTACAAGTTACAAGGTTTTGCAAATATTGATGGACGCTCCGATAGAAAAGCAACAAATTCTGTTTTAAAAAGGTGTGCATTAATCATAATGGTGAACCTTTTGAACATATTTAGTCTTAAATACTTGCCTAACTTTAATTACGTTGTTTTGGTACTACTTTAGTTACGTTCTAATATGCTTGTATTGTTTCTCAATTTATAGTCTGTCATTCTCTGTTTAGTAGTTTTGTACTTATGTAATTTTGTTTTATCAGAAATAATTTTTATGTAAAATTGTAACTCCAACGAAATAAATATTTTACACCAAAATAATAATGTTTATAATTTCGAAATGAAAAGAAATATTTTAATAACTAACTTGAAATTTATTATTTGACGCGTTGCGCATCTATCAATTGTTTCCATAGCCTACTTCTTGAATAGTTCGAAAATAAAAAGTAAAAAATAACGATAATTTAATTATTTATAAAAATAACTATATCAAGAGGTATATCATTAGAATAGTTGAAAAAGCGCCTGTTTTATAAAGTCATGGCCAACTATGGTTTCCATTAGAAAAAACCCAACTTTGTGTCATAACTCAAAAATTATAGCTTTAATGAAATAATAATAAGATTGTGTTATTAAACACATCATTTCCTATAACTTTTTCCTTTACACATTTTTTCTAAAATCAATAATAACAGAGCAATATGCTCCGAACAAAATAACAAAAAATATATTTTTTCGAGATATCTAGTTACCCATGCAATTTTTTTTTTTAAACAAAAAGTTCATGAAATTGAACTCGTAAAACTGCAATTCTTTCCCCATTTAATCATCCCTCTATCTGCGCTAGTTTCCGAGATCCCCATACAAAACATACGAAAAAACTCACCCTGTATGTAGGTTAGTAGTATAATTATAGTATCTTTAGTAGTTTTTTGAGGAAAACATTTATTTCCGATTGTTTTACATCAAATAGACGATATAATAAATATTCATCATTTCTGTAATGAATGAAATGGAAAGTTAAACTTTTTTGCGTATTGTAGCTGAAGCACGGCTCTATCATTAATTCGTACGAGCTGACATTTTTTACTAGTACTATTTCAAAAGTTTAATTATTCACAAGTAATTATTTACTTGTGGCAATTTGAATGACAACTGTTCTCTCAAAATTTCAATAATTCTTTAAAATGTCAATGTAACTATCGATGGGAAATTTCTGCCTAATTTTCAATTATTTCTATGTACAATTCAATGATTACTGAAGAGACTTCAATTATACTATGATTGCTGCCAAATTTTTATTTATATCTGACAAAATTTCAATAATTGGTGTCAAATATTAAACTTTCTTGGAATTTTCAGCAGTAATTCATAATTATTTCTCTCAAAATTTCAATGATTCTTCAAAATGTCGATGCAACTATTGAAGCTTTAAAGATTTCTGCCAAATTATTAATTATATCTATGTAAAATTCAATGAATACTGAATAAATTTCAATGGCACCATCAAATATTTCAATAAATGCTGTCAAATTGATTTTTTTCTAATATTTTCAGTTTCAGTAATAGTTATAGCATTATTATGTACCGACTGATTAATTTTGTCAAATCCTTCGTATTTTTAGGTAATTTTCAACTATTTTCAATATTCCGCAGATTTTAGATTTGGAAAAATAAATATGCACTTTAAGGAAATTTTATTGCATTTTCTTGTATTTTAGCAGATGCGAGGGAATTTTCTGTAAATTTTGTGCAACTACTAAATAATATATTTGACACTTAAGGCGCGTGCTTAAGAATCAAGTTTCTTTGTTCGACATTAGTTGATCAACAAATGTTGAATGATAATTCAGAACTATCATGTTCGAGAACTGCGAATATTGCATCATCCATGTTACAAGTTACGAAAATACCTCATAAAATGTATTTTGACAATTGAGCGAATTTTTAACAAATCTACAAAATTTGTAAAATATATAAATCGAACTAAATACAAACTGAAACTTCTAAACATTTTATATTACAGATTTGAGATTTCCAAAATATGTGTAAAATTTCCCACGTTTACGTGGTTGCGAGACGAACCCCCGAATCTAGTGGCGGTATCGAACGTACCGGGGAATATTATAACTCTTTAGTAATTCGATTTTCAAACATGAGGTGGCGCTCACACGTTTCTCTCGTACATTCCAAAATATGTACAGTCAAGCTCACATGAATCTAGTACAATAAATGCGATTTCAATAGCAATTTTATATAGCAATGTCAATTTGTTTGCACTAGATTTATGTGAGCATGACTGTATATGTATACAGTAGGGTTCTTGCTAAAGGTGTTCCGTAAATTTGGATATTAAGTCGGCGATGGAAACCAAAGAAATAAATTTCATCCCAATCAATAATGATCGCGAGATAATAAATTCTCAATAACCCACTGAGAATTATACTGTTGTGGTAATTTATATTAACTTGTGTTTAACTATTACCGAATAATAATTGCGAGGTCTAGAAATTTGCAATTAATTGATAGAACTAAAACAGCGCAAATAATTATTAACATCATATCGTTGTTAAGATGTTCGTAATATTTAAAGTGACTTAAGTAATAGATTCGAAACTGCCTTTATTGATTGTAACAATAAAAACAAAAAACAGTGTGCAATTTACTTTGAGATTGCTTTATGGAAGACAATAAAATGTAATTGTACTAATGGCAATGCAATTAAACTTTGTAACGATTAAATAGAAGAATGCACAATTTGAAATTGTATTTCGAAGATGTAAAAGAAATGTTATTTTTCCCAAACAGAACTCAAATACCTGGGACACCGTGAATTCCCGTGGTATCCAGATCGATCCAGATAAAGTGGAAGCAGTCGCCAGGATGGAGGCTTTCCCCGCCGTCAAACGCCTTTTGGGGATGGTTCCTGCTGTTGGAAACATTTCCCAGACTTTTCACAGATCGCCGATCCTACCACCGCCCTGTTAGGAGGAAGAAAGGTGTCTCGCCGAAAGGGAACCTGCAGAACGAACAGGTTATAAAATAAAGAGCAACAATACATTCTGTGTACCAACACCGCAATGTCCAGCCATTCTTCAAGAGTTCGATGAAGCCGGACATCCAGGCTTACGCAAAGCAATTACCTGCACGTGTGCCTAATAACTGTGATTGGCCTGGAATTTACCGGGACATTAGCAAATGCGTATGGACATGCTTCACTTGCCAAAGACACAAGGCCACTCAACAAGCCCTGTACGGACATACGTGGTGGACCAGCGCAAATGACCCATGGGAGGTGGTCTGGTACGCTCCAAAGCCAGTACCATCCAAAACTGGGTGGCATTGTCTATCCTGGACACAACCATGACCAAGTTGGCCCCGAATTATTTAAAGCCCCATCAAATAACTAAAGTACATGCACCTGTTATGATGGAAATAATGGATCTAAAAATAAATCTATGATAAAAGGCAGTAAAGGCAGATTTCCATAAGGGTCATTCGCTTGTATTCGAGCCTTTTATGACCCATCAAAATTCGTCCGAATCTGAGGCGTTCTCCAATTTTCGAATCAAATTTTAATTAAAAAAATGAAATTATGAAACAATAATTGAAACTTTGGTAGATAAGATTAAAATTTTTAGAGGAATCATGAACATGTTCCACAAATTATTGAAATTATATCAGAAAATAGTTTTTTTACAGTAATCGTTGAAATATTGACAGTACTAAACTAAAATGTGTTAGTCATTGTAGAAATTTTGGCAAATTTATTGAAAATTTAACAAAATAAGTGAAATTTTGACTAAGAAGTGTTAGTTATTGTACAAATTTTGCCAAAATAAACGAAATTTTATCGGAAAAAGTGAAATTTTGAATTAACTAAATTTTAATGGAATAATTAAAATTATGAAACAATAATTGAAACTTTGGTAGAAAGGATTAAAAGTTTCACAGGATTCATAAAAATTTTGCACCAATCATTGAAATTATATTAGAAAATTGATGTTTTACAGTAATCCTTGAAACAAAGACACTAATAATCCAAAAAGCGTTAGTGTAAAAATTTTAACAAAATAATTGTAATTTTAACGGAAAAAGGGAAATTTTGAAATAATGAATGAAACGCTTGTAGTAAGTAAGTCTAAGACTAAAAACTAAAACTTCGCCAGTATTATATGAAACTGAAAAAAGTTTGAAACTGAAATTTAGGAATAGTTAAAGCAATGATAGTTGATCATTACATTTTGATATTAATAATTGAAATTTGTACGCAGAAAATATTGAAATTTTGGCAATAATATAAGAAAATTTGTCAGTAATAGATATAGAAATAGAATTAAAGTTTTGGCATGAATTTATAGCAATTGTGACATTCATTATTGCTCTATCAACAGTATTAAATGAACTATATTTGTAAGTTTCACACTTTGGTAATGAAATCGGAAAATTTACTAAAATTAATAATTTCCCAGTAATGTTTCAGTAGTTAAAAATTTGATAATTTATCATTACATTTTCATATCAATAATTGTAATTACCACATAGTAAAATGTAATGTGAAACTTTGGCTATAATATTAATCGTTGAAATTTCGGTAGTATCAAAGCTTTGTCAGTATATCATTGCAATTTTGACATTAAAAATGCAAGTCAGCCAGTAATATTTGAAATTTTGATGCTAACAACTAAAGCTTTGGCAGTAGTCTTTGAAATATCGTTATAATTGAAGATTTGTCAAAATATCATTATAAGAATAAGAATAAGTATAATTTATTTATAATAGTTGAATAGTTGAAAAAGCACCTGCTTTATAAAGTCATGGCCAACTATGGTTTCCATTAGAAAAAACTCAACAATGTCTCATAACTCAAAAATTATAGTTTTAATAAAATAATCGGTTAGATTGTGTTTTTAAGCACAAGTTTTTTATTGCGTACAACTTTTTCCTTTACACATTTTTTCTAAAGTCAATAATAACAGATCCATAGGCACCGAACCAAATAACAAGAAATATATTTTTTCGAGATATCTAGTTAGCCATGCAATTTTTTCAAAAAACAAAAAGCTCATGAAATTGAACTCGTAAAACTGCAATTGTTTCCCCATTTAATCGTTCCTCTATCTCCGCTAGTTTCCGAGATCCCCATGCTAAACATTCGAAAAAACTCACCCTGTATATATATTATTATTATAAACTAGTTGCCGAATAATGTAAACTAAATTTTTAATGCTAAAAATTTTGTCAAATATCAAAATAAATGCCAAATAATCGAGCTTATGTCAAATACTTACTTTACTTATATCAAGTAAATGTCACATACGCAAAATTTATTTTGAAATAGTTAAAAATATGCCAAACAATCCAAATAAAATGTCAAATTATTAATTTCACAAATTAATATGTCAAATTCTTTAAAGTAAAGATTAAAGATTCCAAATTAAATGTCAAATAATTTATTAATAAATTAATATTTTGACATTTTATTTGGATTAATTTTGACATTCCAAATTTAATATCATAAAATAACAAATATATCAAATAATCTAAATTATAGGTATTCGTCAGATCCATTAGTGATTTGTATTCATTAAAATACATTTGCTGATAAATCTGTAGTAATAATTTGAAATTCCAGAAATATACATTTCAATTGTATTATTCCGGACCGTAAACTTCTCATGAACTAATGAAAATAGTGCAGAGTTTTCGTTCATGTTGAGATTACTCTAATGTGGTTATGCGATGCCTTCTTCGCAATTCTTCCACGAATATATGTTTCAGTAGTAATTGATCTCATCAACAGGTGGTGCTTCTATGTTTTCCTAAATAATTAAACTATTTTTTTACAGGACCGGAGGGAATTAAGATTTCGATATCAAGTAAGTTTGAAAGTATTTAAATCGTTTCATTGAGAAAATGTTAATTTCAGCGCTCAATTTTCAAATTAGTTTAACAAAGTGTGTATAAACACAGAATGGATACATTTATATCTGTATAACTTCTATTAGAACCTGAGGTGAATTGAAGGAAGACAATATGCAAATTATTGAATGATTGGAGGGGATTATTCGCTATAAATTCATATAGAATTTCGCGGAAATTCGAATGGAGGTGTTATGGATGGTTGCGGCAGCGGCGGTGGTCCTGTCGATAAATAATGCCCCGCAGTGGGGCAGCAGGCAGCGAGAACTTAAATCGACATAAATCTAAATATAAATTTATCTTCTGGTGGTTGCGTGCACGCCGCTCCCATTCTCTATCGAGCACGTAAAGATCTGCTGGGCAATACTTTTATAACCCACCACCATTAAGTATGTAATCGCGGGAGGCGGCGATTATGTAAATTTTCAATAGCGATGTTTATCAAATCGAGCTCTCTGTGCGTAAGCCTCGCCCTGACGTACGTATCTATCCCTTGTGTGTCCTCACTATTCTATTTTTACTCCCGCAAAGTACTTATTTATAGCGAAAAATAAAACGTGTAAGGAAGATTTGATGTTACAGAACGGGCGAACGTATCCCTCTCGTTCGGAATATAATTAAATTGACGCGTAATTGATTGGCAAATACACTACCAGGACGTCTGTGTACTTTAATATATTTCAATTATCAGTTATTTGTTGATAATGCCTATGATACGAGATACGTAAACACTGTTCTGTCACACTCACACCCGTCACAGCATTGTTTACTTTCTGGTCCACAAAAATATTGAAATGATTCTCGTAACTTACCTTAGATTTCGTGGGCAATAAATCTTCGGTGGCCTTTCTTGCTTTTGCCAAATTACCGTCTGTTCCCCTTGACGCACGTCATTAACGCACGTTGACGTATTACAATTAACATATTATAACTAAAGCACGGACAAATATGCACGAAAAAAGATGAAAAAATGCGCATATATATGCACGCAAAATTAAAGAAATATGCACCAACATTCCAAATATATGCCAACATTTGCAAATATATTTAATACAAATCACTTTTAAAAATTAAAAATACTTTATTTATATTACATATATATATATATATGAAAATAATTTGTTTATCATTCAACTATTAAATTATAAATATTAATTATTAAATATTTTTCCAAATTTTCCATACTGAAAGAGCGCCTCCTATCGCTTAAGATGTTTTTGTACGAAGAAAAACTTCTTTCAACATCATCGGAAGTTATTGGAGCAAATTTAAAACATGCAACTATTGAAGGATCCATTTCAACAGGTAGATTTTCGTCAAATTCTCCTTTCATAATATTTGACATTATTTTTAGTATCTGAAAACTTTCATTTTTTAGTAACACTTGTTTAAGCTTTTCTTTAATACGATTGCCAGGCCCACCAACCACCTCATTCAATATGTCACTTAAATGTTTCACCAGATCTATTCATTTATTTGGAGACATGCCTTGTTCTTCTAATTTTTATAAAGTATCGCTAATTATATTAAAATTCGTTTTTTTGAAAGCTAATTCTTGTGGAATCTTGGGATCATTAAAACATGTTTTGCAATCCTTACTAGATATCGAATCGTTGGAAAAACTGTGAACCAAATCCTTAATGGCCAAAAAATGGTTAGCGTAGAAGACAGCAGCATTAATCCAAGTACCCCATCTTGTGATAATTGGCTGTGGTGGCAATGGTACATTTGGTAATGTGTCTCGATACACTTGTACTCTTAATGGATCTTTGAGTAATATCTTTTTTACGTTGTTTAATATTATTTACCATTGGAAAATGAATTATAACTTCTTCCGCAACTCTATTGACTGCATGGGCTAAGCAGGTAGTGTGAATAAGGTTTTTATAAAATATTTTCAAATGTTATCCAGCTATCACCATGTATAAAGACGTAAGTTTAGCCTGCAACTTTTGTATGAACCATCCTGTATACATTTCAATATTTTTATCAAGTGCAACTCATTATTGCACACAAGCTTTGTGTATAACAATTTTTGATTAATAACCAAGTGGTTGACCGTTTCCGAGCGTTGGGACACCCTGTATAAAGAGACCCTGTTATTATGAAAATTTATGACATCAGAAGTGTTGAGTGAGAACACAAGTGTGAACACCACTATTAGCTACGATACGATTTGAATAGAACGGTTTTTGGGTAAGATGCCTTATCGTACTCGAGTGATAATGAAATTTTGAAGTAGCAAATCTTTTGTTGGGGTTCAAATGAAATCTCCCACGTTTACGTGGTTGTGAGATCCATCTCCCTCTAGTTGTTTGTTTAATTGGTTCCACCGCAAGATGGCATCTATACGCTTCTCTCATGTTTCAGTTGAGATAAATTCGTTTCTTTTTACTAAGTTAGATTATTACTTCCTACATTTTGTTCGTTTGATTGCAGGTGCTTCCAAGGATGAGCCAGCCGACCTACAAACTGATATACTTCAACGCCAGGGGTAGGGCCGAGCACATCAGGTTCATCTTCGCTTACGCCGGAGTTGATTATCAGGACGAGCGCATCCCCAGAGAGAAATGGGCGGAATTCAAGAAAAGTAAGGCAATGATAATATTTTTTTCTTAAACAGATACATAACTTGAAACATTCTAAATAACAGATATCATTAATAATCATGAAACTCACACATCTAAAACAATTAATTTTAAGTAATATATTTTCTATATGTATAGTAATATATATTTTGTAGAATAAACACCTTTAAAGATGGCGCAAATAACCACACAATTGACAAACCTTATTTTGGAAAAAGAAACTGGCATTAGTAAATCGTATTTATTTTTAACTTGTATCATTTGTTTTCCAAAGCAGTCTTTCATTTTTCACATTTTTGTTATAAGGCATTACACTCGATTATCTGAGATATTTTTCTTATGCAACCTCGTGTTTTTTTAGATATTCGTGAAGAGAAAACAAATGCTATTAAATTTGCCAAAAAAAAAAATTAGGTAACAATCAAACACATTAAACTCGATTATCTCAGATATTTTTCGTATGCAACCTCATGGTTTTTAGATATTCGTGAAGAGAAAAACAAATGCTACAAAATTTACAATAGAAAAATTTAGGTAACATTTTAAAAAAAGTAGCATTGACGTTATTGTCGAAAATAACGCTCCGTCAAAAATATTGATGACATCATTTTGAAAAAGTCAAGAAACCGTCAAATTGTGACAAATAATTAGCGATCAAACTTTTGTTAAAAGCTTGTTTTTCTAAAAATAATAATGAAAGCTCAGGAGATGTGGTTCCTTACTTTTTACTCAGCCTGTGTAATATAATAACCTACCACTAAGTACTCCAAAAGAGAAGTAAAAAGAAGAAACAATCTGTATAATATAATAATATTTATGCAAAAAACATCATGAACTGCGAAGCAATCAATATTTCTTCAGTTGTGGAAACATTAAATATTACTTAAACTGATGATATACATATCTTCTAATATTCTAAGTACTCCAAAAGAGAAATAAAGAGAAGAAAAAATCTGTATAATATAATAATATTTAGGCAAAAAACATCATGAAACGCGAAGCAATCAATATTTCTTCAATGGTGGAAACATAATCTAATATTACTGAAACTATTGATATACATATCTTCTAATATTCACTTCCAAAATAATAAATTTAAAAATCAATATATTTTACAATCAATTCGTTCGTACCGTAATGTATTCACTTTGCGATACTAGTACCGTAAAACTGTATTTTCTGTTGATTGCTTGGTAACCACAATATTATCATTATAACATTATAATAGATTTTACATACTTTCGTTTTAAAAGTATAGGTATAAGTAAAATTAATATATTAAACGAAATCAGCAAGAAAATATTTAATTAATACCATCCTGAGATAACTTCCTCGTAGTAATATTAATCATTGTAAATTGATTTAGTCCGTTAGGAGGGGATCGCTGTAATGCGGACTTAACATAATGAAATTCCAGAGATGCCGTTCTCGATCGTCCCTGTCCTGGAAATCGACGGAAAGCGCGTGGACCAGAGCAATGCAATCGCCAGGTATCTAGCCAACAAGTATAGCTTGGCTGGTAAGGACGAATGGGAGTCCATGCAGTGTGACGCCTTGGTTGACACACTCGGTGACCTCAAACAAGGTAAATAATCAACAGATATATCGCAATACCTTGACAATCTACCGTCATTTGTTTTGTATCAATTAATTATCGAGAAGGCCTGCAATTAGACAATTAGACAATTCTGGCGGTACCTTATACTTTAGCAGTGTATTTTAGTCAGATCTTCACCTTTACCTTTACTTTGCCCATAGACGATACTTTAGCTCTGGGGCATTAATGATTCAATATTAATACTTTAACAGTATATGTGTCTGACGATAGGAGATTGTGTAAGTTGATTAAAGTAAAGCACAATCTCCATTTTTTATTTAAAAAAAATTGCATTAATGTTTAAATTTAAAAGATTAAATTGATACTCTTGTATAAACAAAAATTGGTTGGCCCATCGGACAACATCTATCGCTCTCATGGCATTATCATCGGCGTAACGCTTTTAGTACATCAATAACTATTCCAGCATTACACATAAAAGCAGCTCAATATGAATGCTTTTTTCCGCATTCTACATCATCCAACTGACTAAATTACTATGTCATGCTAAACCAGTCACAGACCCGCAAGCCACACGACCCATTTGAATTCCGAACTTTGCACATAATTATTCTCATTTGCAATTCATATTCGTGGGGCACAATGGCTTGACAATTGCGCGCCTTTCTCACGCTATCAGCTTTCAGTAACAGTGAAGTTCTAATCGGATTTCGGCGTTTGTTGCGGGAGTTTGCGAAACTTCCCACACAGGAGTTTTTTTTTTTCACGCCGATTCCAGAGCTGTGGCAGTTGAGGACCGAGCAGGACCCCATCAAGAAGGAGGAGAAGAAGGCGAAGCTCATGCGGGTGACCATCCCCTTCTACCTGTCGAAGTTCGAGAAGATCGTCGCCGAAAATAACGGATTCTCGGTCGGTACAGATGTGAGTATGCATATTTTACTAAAAACAATACAAATACAAAAACACTATTCGTTAAAAACTTTCTTTTCCTATAGCTCCCACGTGTTTAATCATTTCTTTTTTTAATATTATTTTTTTAATAATATCTGAAGGTGACTTGTGAAGTACAGTACGGAGAACTTCACTCACAGCTTGCAGTATTAATTCTTCTCCAATAGTGTGCGGTTTTCCCGATTTAGCAATAAGCAACGAAATATTGTAAGATGCACGTAACCCATCATTGTCTTGTTTTCATGATGCTGAAAACATACCGGCTAAAGTTGTACGTCTCGAATGTTGATTTTTGAGCATTTGAAAGTAAGATACATTTTTATCTTTTATGGCAGGATGTATTTTGCTCAAATGTTCTTGTAATCGTGAAGGTTTCATGGCTTCATTTGAGAAAACTTTCTGGCAAATCAGGCACATTGGCAATGTCTTGTTTGTGGGTGACTGAATAATACCATATTTTAAATATTCGACATTGTATTGTCTACATTTTTTCTTTGATTCCGACATATCTTTAAAATAAAACAAGAAAAATAATAACAAGAAGTTGTGTTAGCGCAGAACCAACCAATTTAAAAACAAAATAAAAAATTTAAAGTTAGTTAAAATTTCTTGCTCGCAGTATCAAACACTATTTGGGTCTACATAGCCTAATATGCAGAGTGTCTCGGGATAGAAGTAATTACACGTGTATTTATTTTACACGTGTAATCACACGTGTATTTATTTTACACGTGTAATTATAATTACACGTGTATTTATTCTACACGTGTAAATATATTTAAACGTGTATTTATGTAATTACATGTGTAATTATAATACTCTCGGTTTTTTCATTCAGTAATTAATTTTATACTTTGGAAAATAAATATGTACATGAACTTAGGATATCTTAAGATTCTGATGTAACTAAATAAGTTACTAAGTAACTAAAAAAGTAACTAAATTACCCGCAGTAGAAAAACAACGCTAAATTCGCGCGGCGATCAAAATAACGATTTATTCTTACAATAAAGAACGATTCTGATTCAAAAATATTAACATATCGACGTTTTCTGGAAGCAGTGAACAACGCTTCGCTGTTACACGTGTAATTATACGTGTAAATAATTACACGTGTAATTATACGTGTAATTATACGTGTAAATAATTAGACGTGTAATTATACGTGTAACTAATTACACGTGTAATTATGACGTACGTACAAGTGTACATGTGACCCGTGTACCCGTGTATTTGAATGCGGCTCTACAAAAATTGTACGTTAGAGAATTGTAAAAGCAATTTTCAAATTATGTATACATATTTTGCATTTATAATTTAATAATAATATTTTTCCGTATGTATGTCATAATTAATATATTTTACCGCTTAGAAAAAGATCTTTCCTGAACTATCAATTTCCTATTGACTCAAAATCCAAAATGTGGGTTCAATTTTTTTTTAAACCAAGGATCAGGGCTTAATTTCAAAACATGAAATAATAATTCCTATAGTTTTGGTTAATGTATCTATAAAAAAATCTTATAACATCTATCCGAAGACACATTGTATATTTCAGGCGATTAAAAATTAAAACAAATTATATGAAACCAAATATATTAAATATTTGGAACTGTATGTACATAAATTGCAGCCCATCAAATATAACAATAGATAATATGTAAGTACTTACCTATATTCCAACAGTTATTTCACCAACGATATATTTTTAATTACCGGGTTCACTTAATATGAATATTACCTTATTTACAATAATGATCACAATATGACAATTAATTACAATCTAAAAACAATAGGTCAAATATACTTAACTCGTTGCGTGTCAGTCAGGAAGTCAGAATGCAGGCGGGAGCGTCCCCGCTGAGGCACCTTGCACACCAAACCGGGCAAGCGGGGTAATCCCCAGGCTCTCGAAGTTGGCCGATGTACAGATATCGGTCAGTACGGGGAATCCCATGTTGATTCGGTAGAGGCAACATTAAATCGTTTTTTTGAATGTGATCTGTAGATTTTAGGTTTACACTCTTGCTCTGACGGACCCCGCCTACCGCCCCCGTTGGGAATCACTGCTCTAATCGTTCTTTGTTCACTACCGTGAATCAGTGAGACTGCCATGTCGGCCGTGGGATTACTCCGAAATGAAACAAACCCGCACGTACCAAGATCAAAAGATACACAACAGAGGCGAGGAGCGTCAGAGTTAAGATGTGAACAAAAGGACCTTCCACCCACGCTTTATAATCCCTAGGAGTACGTCGATAAAACACCTCCGCAGCCCCCTGCACGGCCCCAATGAATGAAACATTTCCGTTTCAGATCACGTGGTGCGACTTCGTGTTCGCCGTGTCGCTGGAGAACTTCGAGGTGATCTTCGGCAAATCTTCGCTGGACTACTACCCCGCCCTGAGAGCGCTGAAGAACAAGATCTACGCCATCCCCAGCATAGCGGAATGGGTGGCCAGACGACCGCACACAGAATCATAAGCGGGCCAGGATCTTCAGGAACGTACATATCGTCTTTTGTTTACCGCATACTATAATTTGCAACTCACAGGACATACATACAAACATAATCATTTACAGAGAAACGTTCAGTAGGGAAGGCGTTTTCCGTTTGCGGGTGACACTCATACAAACTGGTTAAGCGTGTTTCGGCCTTAAACAGTAATTGAATCAAATGAGTAGACAAAGAAATTCCATGGTGTCACTCCGTTAAGCTAAACCAAAGCCAAAAAAAATCGATGTTAGGTGTATATTAAATTTAAAAAAAATGTAGACATGTAACCAATTCGCAGAGAATGCCGCGGTAATTAGTTCGTACTTAGTGAACGAATGGACGGGCCCAAGAGTTAATCGATTGAGTTTGCGCTTCAATTATTTCGTAATGATTCTTCGAGCAGAACACCAGAATTTTCTGACCAATGAAAGTGTAACAACAGTACACGCAATTAAAACAGGAGAGAATATTTATTTACAAAAAAACCTATTGAATTGTATAGAGTTAAGAAAGATTGTATTTTTAAATCATTACTTTCATACATATTGGCAGAGCGCTGTTGGTCTTATGGGAAACGGTGGAAAATATTCGGGAGAGGACGTAGAAAACCGAACATGCGAATGCAACAATAAAGTACGAAACGCAGTAATTGCCAGTTTGTCACTAAAGTCAGTTTTTGCATTTTACTTCCATGTCAAGCTGTAAATAATAACAATAATGTTCAGTTTTTGTCTTTTACTTACGCCTCAAGCTGTAAATAATTATAATAATTGTAGAAGGTAAAACAAACACAAGTATTACTCTTTCAAAATATAAAACGAATACTTGAAATAAATAAAAATGATTTCATAATGCAACAAATAAACAATTAAGCATTTCCCTAAAAAAGAACTAATAATATACAAATTCTCAAAATAAACAAATTATATTTATTATAGCAGATGCGCATAACCGCCAGCAGACTGTACCATACAATTTCTCAGCCGTTTAAGACATATACAGGGTGAGTCTTTTCGGATATTTAACATAAAGAGATATACGAAGAAATATAATAATGGAAGGCGGAAAGACCCCATAGAGTCGACAGCCCAATAAAGATTGTTTAAAGATTGACAGGGTGTGTTTTTTAGGATGTTTAGTATGGGGATCTCGGAAACTAGCGGAGATAGAGGAACGATTAAATGGGGAAAGAATTGCAGTTTTACGAGTTCAATTCATGAGCTTTTTGTTTTTTTGGAAAAATTGCATGGCTAACTAGATATCTCAAAAAAATATATTTTTTGTTATTTGGTTCGGTGCCTATGGTTATTATTGACTTTGAGCCGGGTAACCATCCTGCTGAAATTGTCATTAAATCTAACATCCTCTATATGTCTTACTTCAGGACTGATTTGATTTTGAAAAAAGTTCGATGTATTTTTGCCCATTTAAATTGCCATTGGACATGGAAATGAATGAGGCAAAATTAAGCAGAGAAAGAACAAAATAAAAATCATGGAAGAGAAACAAGGACAACGAAATGGATCGGAAAATGCAAACGAATCCAGAGAATATAGAGGAGGAAGTAAACCCAGAAACAAGAAAAGAGAATTATGAGCTAGGCAACCATTCTCCTGAAAATGTCATTAAATCTAACATATTCTATTTGTTCTTCAGGATTGATATGATTTTGCCGAAGCTTAAGGTATTTTTGGTCATTTAAATTGCCATTGGACATGGAAATGAATAAAGTAAACTTAAACACAGAAAGATAAAAAAACATGGAAGAGAAACAAGGAAAACGCGAATACAGAGAAAACAGAGGAGAAAGTAAACATGGAAACAAGATAAGAGAAGATCATATAATAGGAAAAGAAGAAAAGGAAGCTTAGAAATATTCTTATTTCTATTATCTAATAGCAAAGCAAAGAAAAAAGAAAAAAGAAGATATTCAAAACTTCCATTCAATCACAGCGGAGAAAGAAGAGTAATCTACACAAAAATCAGAATTGATACATGGTATTTACTAAGTATATGGGGAAAATAAGAGGAACTTGTGTAAGAAATAATAAAACAACAAATAGAAATTCTGGAAATCACAGAAAGAAGAACTAAAATAAATACAATGATGAGAACACATAGAGGATACTAGATGTAGGATTAATAATTGCACATGATAGATTTAAAGACGTTATAAAAAAAGGGAATTAAATGAAAGATTTATGACGATAGAAATGAGATTATCGATAAATGATAAAACAACAAATAGAAATACTGGGAATCACAGATAGAAAAACTTAAATAAAAGGAATGAAGAGAATACATAAAGGATGCTGGATGTTCAGGAATTGACAAAGAAAAAAGAGCGAAATAAAGGGTAGGATTAATAATTGCTCCTGATAGATTTAGAGACGTCATAAAAGAAAGAGTAATAAATGAAAGATTAATGACGACATAAATGTGATTATTGATAAAAGATAAAACAACAAATAGAAATACTGGGATTCACAGATAGAAAAACTTAATAAAATAAATAATTATGAGAATACATAAAGAACATTGGATATTCAGGAATTAACGAAGAAAAAAGAACGAAATAAAGGGTAGGATTAATAATTGCACCTGATAGATTTAAAGACGTCATAAGAAAATAGTAATAAATGAAAGATTTATGACGACAGAAATGTGATTATTGATAAATGATAAAACAACAAATAGAAATACTGCGAAAAGGTAGAAAAACTTAAATAAAAGGAATGAAGAGAATACAAAGGATACAAGAGGATATAGAGGATACTGGATGTTCAGGAATTAACGAAGAAAAAAGAGCGAAAGGAGGGGTAAGATTAATAATTGCACCTGATAGATTTAAAGACATTATAAAAGAAAGAGTAATAAATGAAAGATTTATTACGATAGAAATGACATTATTGATAAATGATAAAACAACAAATAGAAATACTGGGAATCACAGATTGAAAAACCTAATGAAAGAAATTATGAGAATACATAAAGAATACTGGATGTACTGATCGGGAATTAACGAAGAAAATAGAGCGAAATGAGAGGTATGATTGAAGAATTGTACCTGATAGATTGAAAGACGTTATAAATGAAAGATTTATGACGATAGATATAAGTTTATTGATAAATTATAAACCAACACATAGAAATACTGGGAATCACAGAAAGAAAAACTAAAGGAAAAGGAATGAGGAGAATACATAAAGGATGCTGGATGTACTGGTCAGGAATTGACGACGAAAGAAGAACGAAATGAGGGGTAGGATTAATAATTGCACCTGATAGATGTAAAGATGTTATCAAAGCAAGAGTGAGCAAATGAGAGTATTTGACGAGGAAACATGTGCAATGATAAAAGCGTATGGAGAGGACGAAGTAGGAAATAAAGAAGAAAATGAGAAGTTCTTTGATTACCTCCAGAGAGAAATAGATGAAGGAACAGAATTGATAATAATAATTGTAGACCTAAATAGACGAATAGGAAACAAAAATGAAAATAACCAAAGAACCTCATTCTGGTGACCTCGCCCATAATCTGGGCGAGATGTTGTGATGCCCTCCATATCTCGTCTAACCTAACATAACCTAACCTAAATGGATGAATAGGATACAAAAATGAAGGAGTAGAAGAATATATGGGGAAAGAAGAAGAGGAAATGAAAAATGGAAATGCAACAATATAAATGCTGTAGAAACTGCAAATGATCGTTTTAGCAGCATCAAACTGAGATGCAATGTTTCGAGAACTTTGGGTGAGATTCATATATCCAAAAAATATTTTGTGATCTGCATTGATACATCTATTTGTTTTCAAAATTATGTATAACCGAGCTGACGTACAGTACAGTTAGAATTGGTCGGTTTTCAAATGCTACAATAAATAAATTAATTACATCGCGCTGGGAATTACCCACCTAACACCATTAATTTTAATAAGTAATGAATTTATGCAGTCAGAGGATGTAGCGATTTAAATTTTCACAAACATGAACTATAAATCGCATATTTTTCAATGTGCATTAGGGAATTATTTCCTCTGACAATTGGATCTTTATATTTTTCAAAATCATTAATTTTGTTCTTGTTGAAGTAAAGACATGCTTTTGTAGGTACAAGTATCGTAATATTATTAATGAAGAGTAATATCTGTGTTCACTGAGAAACTCTCTACTCTAATAAAATTGTTGTATTAATTAGTTTCGAGAGACTATCGACCTGAAATCTGCGGAGATTAGCGATTGTTTTCCCATAAGACCGTCAGATCTCTGCCAATCTGTATACATTATGTTATGACACAATTGAAATGAAAACGCTTCCTCGTCTAAGATTGAAACGCTTCGGTTTATTTTTATATAAAATTATTATAGAAATATACGCCACAGGGTTGAATTAATTAATCGTTACAATTGTTGCATGGCTGGTTAAAATCAGTTGGTCGGTGCTTAAACACGCCCACATTTGATCAACAGAAAGTGTGTTATAAAGTATTATCGTTGGTTGTGTTTTGTTTATTTGAGAGAGCATTGAGGGAAATATTTTGCTTGGATTTCATGCGCCTGTTGTAGAATATTTGTTGTTGAATGTTGAAATTGTCTATTAAATTATGCTTAAACGGGGTTATTCTATTAATATTTCCTTTTATATATAACTCGGTTCGTAGATTAGATCTGTTCTCATTTATAACACTAATAAATCATGTAGCCGGTGTTTGTTTTTTCGTTGGTACTTATTTAGCATATAAATAATTATTATTGATTATTTTGTATAATTTATTCGAATAAACACAAATAACAGCAACTGGGACATTTTCACTAAATTCTCAACTATTTAGGAACAGCAGAATTGTATCTACAAAAATATCAAAATTGTTATATCATAGATATAAATACTAAAAATACTAATAATTATGTACAAATTAAAAACAATAATTTATAAAGCAATAAAATTATACCACAGACAATTCGAGAGGCTCCTCCAATCCACTATAACGTTGATGCAAAAATCGGTCACAATTTTGTACTAGTGAAACGGATGCATTTTCTCGACGAACTATTATAAGAATCACAACATTTTCCCCATCGAACCAAAATGTGTGAAACGAAAATTAACGGCGCACAAAATTTTAAACTATTTACATCAAACATTAGAAACAATCACAATTTTTCAAACGGCTGGAATCTCCGCGATGGATTTCCTCGATCGGGCCGAAGCCCTCAGGATCATCGATGACCTGACTTCGCCCCTCACAGATGCGCGCATCGATGACGTCCTCCTGAAGCTCTCCACGCTCTCAACTGCCGCCGTTTTCCTGAAAATACAAGAAACACGAAGTCATAACCGACTCTAAGTTAAACTTCCTGAAAGACTTACTTCTTCATGCAGGGAAACTCGAAGAACTTCTGGTCTGCCCCGAACTGCTCGCCGTCGTGCAGTGTCTGTGGTAGTTCGTGATCCAGTGTCTCGGGCAAGAACAAAGCTAGTACCCCTCCGAAAATACCGATTATTCCCAGGATCAGTAGAGGCAATGATGTCGAAATATTCGCCTGGAAGAAAAAATATGTGAGCATATCTTCTTAAATCGAAATGTGGAGAATAAATACCGTTGGCCACATTGTTGGCTATGAAAAATAAGAATGGCACGTTAGAATAATTCTATAATGAGAATGAGAATAATGAAAATCGAAGCTAACATTGAAATATTTTCATTGTACGATCTGGAAAAACCTGGAAAAGTCGGGGAATTTTATGACTCAAGTTCGCTGGGTACCCTGAATTGTCTTCCCAAACAAACTCCAAAACATTTGTTTACCCTTGTGTTACACTTAATTTTTTTTTAATTATTCCATTTTTAACGACTTTTTTAAATAACTTTAAATGACATATTTGAATGACAAAATTTTCATCTGCAAAATATATCAGTCATAGAGGAATATTTCAGGTACAATTCGAGATCATTTTGCGTTTATATTTTATTTGTAAGAGAAATTGAAGTCATTTATCTTTACGTCTTTTTGAGGTCAAAATATTGAGATTGAATTTTTACCTCAGAAAGTAAAAAAGACAGGTGTACTATCTCTAAAAAATATGTTTCAAATTAAACGGGGTAGCCAAAAACATAATAAGATATAATTTAATAAACAAAACTCCGGTAGAACCGGAAGCGATAGAAGGTATTTGGCATGGGGAGAACGAAACCAGCCATGTTTGGATGATTTTTGTCAAATTTTTCAGGAACCCCATAAACTTTTAATGGTCCATGAGCATGGGACACCGTGTATATTACAGACTACCACATAGTTAAGGTAGAAGCAGTCTTAATGATTATCTGTATTTATGTGTCAATTTAACTATCCAATTACTGGGAACGTAATTATCAGAAGGACTAAATAAATTGTGTACAATTGAAAAGAATTAAGGTGATAAGAAACATCAGACAATTAAATTTCTCTTTTTATAAAATGGGCAATTTTCTATGCCAATTACGTAAAGTATCTGTGCATGTTGTAATTGTGTTTCGTTATTTGGTTTATAGCCTATTACCATGTTAAACAAACCGTTTAAAAATATTTTATAGCAACTTTACATTTTTACAAGAAACTGCTTCATTATAATAATACTGAAGGCTAATTGTCGTATATTACATAAAAAATGTTAGGTTTAAGGTTTCTTAACTATATTTTATGCAACTTAAGAGAAATGGCTGAATTCTGGAAATTAGATTGCATTGTTTTTTTATTGTAAAATATTTATTTAAAATATTATGACAAGTGACTTATTGGTAGTTTTATCATTAGGTTTTTTTCTGTGAAATTTTAAAAAATGCACGCACAATCAGCGGTGTTATAAACAATTTTGAAATTAAAATGGATGCATCAATACCAAAACCCTATCGTCGTGCAACACAATGAAGTATTTTGATTTGTGTTAGAGTTGTACAAAATCCCACCCAAAGTTCTGGAAACATTGCATTTCAGTTTGATACTGATAAAACGAAAATTTGCAGGAAAATGGATTGAAGTCATACAGAATTTCATTTCGCTCATTAATTTTAAACTGAATTGTAAATAACAAAAATATGGTGTTCATTTTGGACACTATAGTTGTCCCACCAAGAACTGGGTATGTCTCATCGCTTCATATTGCAGGAATTCGACATACGTTTCCTATTTTATTTCATTCTATTAAGTTAATTTTATATAATTAACTTATATAATTAGTAAGTTATATTATGTAGCGTTTTTTGCTAATAAATATTCTTTATTATTATTATTATTAACCCTAAGCATGCGGTCAAGCGTAGAAAAGGCTATTCTTTGTTCGAAAAACCATGAGTCATACTCAGCTCTCGGCGAGACGACTATACCTCCGTGGACAACTGGAGACCAGTTTCGACCAAGTGGGTCTCATCAGTCCGATGCGTTCGAATGTAGTTACCAAAGTGCACACAGCTCAAGACTTATCCCACCCAAAGTTGGAATGGTTGCTATGGCGTAATGGAACCATTGTTGGCGTATTTATGAATGAGAGTGCCATCCCGTGGTGAAATCTAGTTACCACATAGACAACGACTCGTGAAAATTGTAAATACTTCTTTCATGCTTCGTTATATCTTATCGAAGCTGTTTCAAGGTTCACAAATGATAATTATTATTATTTTTTTTTAATTTAAATTTAAATACTTACCAAGTATACAATGAATGGCGCCACAATACTGGCTACGTAGCCCATAATGTGTATCAGGGCTACTCCTTGAGCCCTTACCACCGTAGGGAGAAGCTCAGCGGCGTATTGCAGGCCGATATTGTAGGAGATGTTCACCGAAAATCTTCCCACAATGGCGAAAGAAGCTGATGCTATTCCTGAAATAATGCCAGTTATAATACCAGTTATAATACCAGTTATAATAACAGTTATAATACCAGTTATAATAACAGTTATAATACCAGTTATAATAACAGTTATAATACCAGTTATAATAACAGTTATAATACCAGTTATAATAACAGTTATAATACCATTTGTATTTGTGTATACAGCGCGAATGTAAAATGGGACACGAGAAGGAACATAAGGAAGGTACAGATAGAAATAGAAATAAACGAAGAGGACACAATAAACAGGAAAAATATCAAAAAAGATAAAGGCCGAATATGGAGAATAGCAGCATGGAATATAAGGAGTATATTCGGTAAAGAGGAAGAGTTGGAAAAATAGTTCGAAAGAATGGAAGCAGAGATATTAGCAATAACTGAGACGAAAAGAAAAGGGATTGGAATGTACACAACTAATTACAACCACAAAATAATATATAGTGGGGTAGACAAGGATAAAAGACAAGGCGTCCGCAGGAGTAGGATGCATAATGCACAGAGACATAGAACACCAAATAGAATCATGGCAAGCAATATCACCAATTATATTAACCGTAAAACTAAAAGAAAACAACAGAACCAGAACAATAACTATAGTATATGGACCAAATGAAGACGCCACGGCTAGCAACAAAGAAGAATTCTGGGATCAGCTCAAGGAAACAACCGAAAATGCCATTGGAGAAATATATGTAGCAGGAGACTTCAACAGCAGAATTGGCAAGGAAGTAAAAGATAACGATACGATGAGAGGAAGATACGGGGAAGACACAATAAACGAAAATGGGAAGAAAATGCTAGATTACTGTAGAATGAACAATCTAATAATAACGAACACACTATTCAACCACAGGGAGATACACAAATACACCAGGGAAGTGATAAGCAGGAACGAAAAATCTATAATAGATTACGTATTAACAGAACAAAGAATAAAGAGCAAAATAATAGACACAAGAGTAAAGAGAAGCTACGAAATACGAAGTGACCACTACCTAGTGGTTACCACACTCAAGGAATACTATGAAAACAGTGACCGAAAAATACAGCGACCACATATAGCGGTAAACTGCAGGAAGATAATATAGAATCAATAGAAAAGTTCATAGAAAAGAAGCAACTCAACTGGTGGGGACATCTAATTAAGATGAAAAATACGAATCAAACAAAACAAATCTGGGAAGCAAAAACAGGAAAGAAACGAGGAAGAGGCAGACGAAGACAAGAATAGGACAACAAAATAGAAGAAATAATAAACAGCAGAGGGAAGACAGTGAAACAAGCAAGAGAAATGGCAAACAACAGAAGAGAGATACAGATCTGCTACAGTATCTGATACATTATCTCTGTTACTCTTGACAATGGTCGTGAGAACGAAATGATTGTACAGTAAATTCTATCAACATAGTTAAACTTTAACCAAGTGTTTGATTTACCTTAATTATCATGTTTGACCAAGTGGTATCCACACATACTTTCAACTTAATCAAAGGTACAATACAATACTAAACCCTTTGATATACTTAAAGTTAATGGCTATTTTATTTGTGGCCATTTAATGCCACAAAGTTCATTTAAAAAAAAAGACAGATAGCATGTTTTGCCATAACGCTACTGACTTGTCGCAGTAGTCTGTTATCCTTATGTCTTAATTCTGACAATATGTAAGTCAAAGAGCAATCGCGGAAAGTTTACGATCTATTACTTATACAAATTCCAAGTGTTCATGATGATCGAAAAAAGTAAAAGGGGGTCTTTTAAGTGTGATAAAGAGAGACCTTCAGCTTACTTTCACAATCGATTTCCCAGGTACAGAGAGGTGAGCCTGTCTTAACGTCACGGCAAACATTTCTTATTTTTAATTGATTTGTAGATACAGATACATTTGAGAACGTTGACCAAGTGCCATGCCAGTTACGTGAGAGTGGAGACCATTGGGCATAGCTATCAAGGACGCAACATAGATATGCTGGTCATATCAAAATTCAGAAGTAAAAAGGAACGTATTGCAGCGTTTATAGATGCCAACATACATGCAAGGGAATGGCTGTCGAACACCACAGTCCTCTACTTCATCGACCACGTATTAAAAAATAAATGCATATTAAACCTAATGGATTTCTATATTGTGCCATGTTTAAATCCAGATGGTTACGAGTACACGCATACAAAAGTAAATCCTGCCAATATTTAATTCGGAAATATATCTTAATGTAACATATGCTTCAAAAAATATTTCATCAAAGCGTGCAATGAAAACAATTGCGTATGTCTGAATTACTTTTCTGCTGAATTTATCAAAGTTAACAATCACTTCTGGAAAAGTTTTTTGGAAATCTTCATTAGGTGCATTAAATGCATTACGGGGAACATCAATTTTTACTCCGTTTCTAAAATACATGTCCAACATTCAGCGTTTTTGGTCATTTAGATCTTTGACAAATCTATCAGATTTACAACTGCTACAACTAAGACATGCATTTTATATCTATCCTTTTTTATCATGGCAACTTTGATGGAAGTATTTTGAATCATTCGATATATTGCAGAATCGATTGTGGAGGAAGAATATGAATCCGAATCACAGTCGGGTAACCAGCAAACAAGGAGTGGATTTAAACAGGAACTTTCCTTTCGGGTATGGACGTAAGTACTCCGAAAAAATTAATTACGAAGCATTTGTACGTTATAGATGAGCATGGTTTGGTGTTTTAGTCCAAGGAAGCAGCTCGGATCCATCGAGCTTCATGTATCGAGGGGAAGGACCACTGAGCGAACCCGAAGCAAGGGCACTGGCAAAAGCGCTGGATAAATACAAGGACAAGATCAAACTGTACATTTCCATTCATTGCTATGGAAATGTTATTTTGTTCCCTTGGGGGTTCACCAAAGAAGCCGTAGAAGACCGAGACGATTTGGTACTTTAGCTGATTCTTATAAAGGTGCTTGCTTAGTGTTTTCTTCTTTGTAGGAAGAATGTGGGCTTGCTTGCAGGGAAGCGATTATGAATGTCTCCCAGGATAGAAAGTTCAGAGTTGGAAGTACTGCAAGCAAAATGTGTAAGCTTCGATACTCCTGGTTACTGGATGTTTTGCATGTGAAATATTTGCAGATATATCGTCAGGTGGTAGCGCAGACTACGCTAAAGGTTGCAACCAGATAAAATTCTCGTACACCATGGAGCTGCAGAAGTATGGAAAGTCAGGCTTCACCCCAAGTCCCAAGCGCATTGTAGAGATAGGCTATGAGACAACCGTCGGCATCTTGGCGATGGTGAAGTTCGTGTACAAATACTATCAGAGCAAGAACAAATGCAAGAAGGATGGTTCTGGAGATTAGTCCACGGAACTTAATGTTACCAATATTTTGTAATGACGTTAAATGTATTAATATAGTGATTTTTTGGCTCACCTAAGGGTACCGAAATGGCCAAAAGGCTGAAGACCCCGCTGATGATCATCGTTCCGCAGGCGAGCCACCTCCTGCCCCACCTGTCCAGCACAAAGGTGAGGAAGGTGTCGGCGGGAAACTCGGTGAAGGAGGCGATCGAGAAGGTCAGGAAGACGTCGAGGCCCAAGGACCCCACGTTCCTCACGTGCCCGTCGAAGGCGAGCGATATGGCCATCCAGATCACGATGAGCAGCAGGGTGATCCTTCGGAGCCTTGGCGTCTTGAACAGGTCCAGCACCGAGTGCGTCTTGGAGTCCGCCTGCTCCTTCTGCGCCTTCATGCAGCTGGCCTGTAACGAAGATGCAAAAATGAGAAAAATTTAGTTAATTTTAGTCTTTGATAAAGTCTGTCTGTAGTATGTGGTATTTCACTAAACAAGAGTATTCAGATTTACGATTTTTGCATAAAATTGTACTTATACTTACGGTAAATTGTGTGTATATTTTCGGATCCACTTTCCTCCTGTTAATTCGTTCGAACTTCTTGAGAATGCTGACTGCCTTATCCACTTTGCCTTGTGATGCAAGCCACCTTGCAGACTCCGGAACCATCCAAGGCGTGAGCAGAGCGATAAATAGCGGTGCCGAGGTGGCGATGCTGAGCCATCTCCAGTCTCCGATCCAAAGAGCAATCCATGGAAGGATGGTCGACGCGAAGGTAAAAAAGATAGCGATGGACATGTTGGCAACAAACGTCCTCCACTTCGGACCCACGTACTCCAGCACTGCAACAAGACAAACGTTTAGACTCCCACGACTGTACTAATTATCAATTACACCTAAGCAAGTAGTAATTTAACACCAGCAGCCATTACCAGCGGCATTCAATTAGATGGATTATTAATAAACAACAAGCTGTTATTAGCCATATTTTTTCAGCAATCGTCGGAGTGTTATTAAATTATGAGAATTGCGGGAAACTAGGTCACCGCAGGCGGATTTTTTCTAAACCAGTTGCCACCTACCACGAACATTTTTCGTACGGATATCGAGGCCGGAATAATGGATTATTTTACGGTGATTTGTGGAAATCGGAACTCTCTGCGAATTCACGGATGATTCAAAGATTTGTGCTCACCTCGACTAACAAAAAACCAGCAAGGTAACATAAACGCAAGCTGCTGGTGACTTAAAAAATAACTATTAAGTGCCTAATCATCTAAGTAAATTTCTCGAAATCAATTTTGCCCGAAAACGAATTCCTCAAAGCTAATTTCTGTAATATGTACAAATTCCTTAAATTTGTCTAGTTATATAAAAAGATTAACATGAATAAACTTATCTTATCTTATCTGTACAATTGAAATTCCGATAATAATGTCTTTTAAAAGATTTTTTTTAAATTCTTTAGTGCTTTCTAATGACTCAGTGGCCACTCCTGAGTAGCGTGCGTTGAGCTTGTCCACTATTTTTAGAACACCATGTATATTAGTAGTTTTTTTATAATTTGCTATTGTAATTTTATAGTCATTTAAACTCTTATTCAGATATGCAATTGATCTTAACCAGTGTAAGTAAATTTATTATTATTGTGTGAAAATAATTGAGCGTTAGTTACTGATTAGACTAATCATATCAATATTGTTATTTATTTCATTTTTTATTTATTTATTGTTGTTATTTATTAAGACACAGTCGCCGTGCAGTTAATCGTATCCTTTTCATGTCATGTCGACGGATTTGCCTGCATCCGCTATTTCGTCCATTAGCCTTGCCACTTGTATGCGTAACTCCGATTTAGAAACCTTTTGATAATTTATTTGTATTACGATATACCGAGTGATCATTTAAATTTCAGCTCTAGTGCATATTTTTCAGATATTTCAGAGCGGAAATTTAAATGAACACTCTGTATGAGGGTTGGAATACGTCATGGTTATAATAAAAAAATCAAATAAAACATGATTGTTTTAATTTATTTGTTGCAACAATTCATGACTTTTTGAAAGAATTTGTAGAAATAAGCCAAATTTTAGATATAAGTAAAATTTATAATAGTAAAAATTTGTGTCAAAGCGAATAAAAAGTTTTTTGTTGATATAATTTGTTTAAATTATCATATGCTTAATAAACAGAGAAACAACTTGCTATGTTGTTACTACAAAATGTTTATTGATATATAGACATATACAATAAAATAACGACCCGAGTTTCGACTTCTTACGGTCATTTTCAAGTCTTGAACTCAACTTGAAAATGACCGTAATGTAAAAACTCGAGTCGTTATTTTATTGTATATGTCTATACATCAATAACACTTTGTGGTAAAAACATAGCAAGTTGTTTCTCTGCTTTTTAATATGTACTACCACGTAGTAAAGGTCGGAAAAATCCTGAATATAATTTCCTTGTTTAATTAAACATAAAAAACTACATTTTCGGTTTATTGTATAAAACATGTTCATATAATTTACTACAAGACAATCGAAAACACTAACCATTATTTAACACAAACATTATGAGTCTCTTCACTTCAACTATCTGATGTCGTCGTGAAAATGCTATTGATTGCTATTGTGATATACAGGCAATTTAATATACACAACGTCACATCTTGTGACGTTATTTATTATAACAAATCCCATAGTGTGTACGAACCAGCAGCAGCAGATATTTCTGCTATAATCTGCAATTACAAAATTCATTTACGACGATTGCAATAACAGACTCGTTGTTGTTACATTAGTTTCAAGCACTTTTCGGCTGACATGTATGGCCACATACTTGCATTCTAACCCAGGAACTCGAGGACTGGGCAGTTCCTCAAACTCAAATTCCACACCGCCGGTGTTCCAATTAACGCGCTTTTAATTCGATAGAAAAAAAACGTTATCAAGGCCTTTCAACCCGGCCGGTCACAGGAACATGTGAGCCAAAGCCTAAGGTCGCGTGGTATCATTGAAAAGTAACTGTGGCGCGGCTCTTGTAAAAATAGTAATGATGAAAGTAACTCGGAGTATCCAAGTGTCACTGTCTGCGGCCCGTTTCATGCGGATTTAACCGCTCGCGTAATTATTTTCTTCGCATAGAGGCGAGTTCGTTGCACAATCACTTGGCATTGCTTAAGCCAGTAATTATGTAAATTTACCAGTGATTAACAAAGGTATCTGGAGATCCTGATGGACGAGGCAGCAGATGCATTGTTCGTGAAAAACAGGCGAATTTGTAGGACTCGTTTTATTAATACTACAATTGATTCGGAGATAAGACTAAAACTAAGAAAGACTAATCAAAAACTCTATCAATTCCAATCTCAATCCAATAACTTCCTGGAGTTCTTGGAATCAATAAGTTTTGTTGCCTTAATTTGTCGGTGTATAATTTGTGTTATTATTAAAAAGTGTAAAAACAACAAAACAGAACAAGTTTTATTGATTTTAAAAGGTTTGCTTACATTTGCTTTACTTACTTCTCTTTATCCTTTTCTTCGTATAGAGAATAGTTTTTAACATTGAGAGCATTTGCCATAAGCTTTAGTTTTTCTACTTACACCTTTGTTCTTGTTTCATGCCAAAAAAAGTTCGTATCCGGCTTTGGTGTTCATAATAAATGCTTACGAAAGTAAGCAACAGTTTAATGAACTAAAAGTTCATTAAAGCTCGGGACAGCACAGAAGAAAATGCAAAAAAATGCTTTTATGCGATGACTTCACCACAATAAATACAATGAATTCTCCGCTGGTTTCTGCGTTTTATTCCATAGTTAGAGGTAGAAACTGATCTACAGCATCCAGTATCGTATGCACCTATACTAAATGAACCTCTAACTGTCGTTGATGAAAGCTTGATAACATGTAGTTAGAGGGACGTTCAAGATTAGGAAACGTTAAAAGATACTTACCCAATATATACATCATGGTAAAGCAGTTATCAAAGGCCATGCCTACGAAGAATCGGCAAACACAAAAGCCCCAGAAGGAAGTGCAGAAGGCAGTGGCTATCCCGGCAACTCCACCGACAAAATTCGTTCCCACCAATGCCGGAATCCTGCCATGGCGATCAGCAAGCCATCCAAAGACTAAACCCCCAAGTATGGCACCGCAGAAGAAAATGGCTTGCGCCAAAGTCGCCAGAGAATCGTTCTGACATACCCAATCCAGCTAAAAATGGCATTAGATTACTAAACGAGCTTTAATACTCTCATGGGCGATAAAGTACCTCTGAAGCTATTGTTACATAGGGAACATCTGTGTAGTTGTACTCCCAGCCGTTCATGCAGCGTGTGGTGGGCCAGGAGAGGTCAGGCTCCTTGATGCCCTGCTGCAGGATTTCTGTATAGTTGACGGCGTACATCCAGCATCTTGATGGACCGTCCTTACCTTTCGGTATCGCTAAACTCGTTCTGAAATAAAAAATATATTTTTGTTAGAATTTAATCCATTTTGAATGCCAGTTATATTGATTTTTTCCTCTTTTTCTTCTTCTTTTCGAATACCTACTGACTGGTAGATACCAACAAAAAATCTTTATATAATAAAAAACCTACCAGTAAGTATTCGAAAAGAAGAATTTTATGAAAAAAATCAATAGATAATAATGTAAATTATTTAGATTATTATTTAGATCAATTTATACTAAAAAAAAATTATTTAGATAATTTAAAAATATATCGGAGCGTTTATATGGGTAAAACTTATCCAATTAATAAGGAGCCGCAAATCGAAAAAGTTTGGAAACCACTGAGTTGGATAGTAATTTTTACATAATCGCATAATTTACTCTTATTCAAGGTATAAATATTACAGAGCATTTTTTGCCGCTTACAAAAACGGTAATGAATATTTACATTAAAATTATTGAATTGGCGTGTTTACGGAAAGGTATAATTAAAACTCTTGAGTCTACATTAACTGTTTAATTATACACGTTTTTTATACTGCTTGCACACCGACCTCCGACTAATAAATTACAAATAAAAATGCATATTTATAAAATTCTGCAAAGTTATTTTGGGTTAAGTGACGGCTATAATCGTTTTTTTTGTAATAATCGTTTATAATCTATCAACTAATTTCAATAAACGATTGAATTAATCGTATGCCGGATAATCGATTTGCCGTGGACCACAGGGGAATATCATGTGAAAACGGATTTCCTTATTTTGCTACTATAAACTATTATAAAATCAACTAAAAACTTAAAAACTGAGGCACAAGTCATACTGCTTTGAACAATGAGGATAAACTATACAAACAAAATTACAAACAAAAATTATTATTATTATTATTATCAAAAGGCCCTTTACCTTTCGGTGTGGGCTATACATGTTACTACAGTTAGATTACATTGTTTTGTTTTGTATTTGCAAATTCTTTCCACTCTCTTCTGTTCTTTGCCATTTCTCTTGCTTGTTTCACTGTCTTCCCTCTGCTGTTTATTATTTCTTCTATTTTGTTGTCCCATTCTTGTCTTGGTCTGCCTCTTCCTCGTTTCTTTCCTGTTTTTGCTTCCCAGATTTGTTTTGTTTGATTCGTATTTTTCATCCTAATTAGATGTCCCCACCAGTTGAGCTGCTTCTTTTCTATAAACTTTTCTATTGATTCTATATCCTATTCCTCTCTGATGTCTTTATTTCGTATCCTATCTTTCTTCGTTACTTGCTTTACTCTTCTCAGATATTTCATTTCTATTGCCTGTAATCTACTTTTATCTCTCTTTGTTAGCTTCCACGTCTCGCTCCCACATGTCAAAATCGTTCTGTATATAGTTTTGTATATATTAATTTTTGTCGTTCTGCTTATCTCTTTCTTGTTAGTAAGTATATTATTCAGGGCATAGTACGTTTTCATTGTGTTGTTTATTCTGTTGCTTAATTCTCCTTCCATTTTCCCGTCTTCTGTTAGTTCTACTCCAAGGTATTTGAAATGCTCCACTTGTTCTATCTGGTCCTGTCCTATCTGTATATTTATGTGTTCTTTCCGTTTTCCTATTATCATTACTTTTGTTTTGCTGGAGTTCATCTTCTCCAATGGCATTTTCAGTTGTTTCGTTGAGCTGATCCCAGAATTCTTCTTTGTTGCTAGCCCTGGCGTCTTCATTTGGTCCATATACTATAATTATTGTTCTGGTTCTGTTGTTTTCTTTCAGTTTTCTTTTCCCATTCCCTGGTCTTTGCTATTCTAACTTTCATAGTTTTCTTTCGTTTTTCTTTAAATGGGTTTCTTTTTTACGTTAATTTCTGTAGCTGTTGATGTTACTGTTTGCTATATGTCTTGAAAGCTTAGGAATATTTTAATTTGAGCAGAACACGCTCTACATTTTTTTCCAGCCTTTGCGACAGCATATACAATATCAATTAATTCATCATGTGAATAATTAAATCGCGCAAAGGCAACAGGTATTACTATTTCAATTGTCAACTAATTGTTTAATAAGCATCTATCATTTGTTTTAACTATTACTACCTAATAAAACACGCCTTATTCACATTAGAATTGTGCCTTATTCAGATGTGTTTGAATATCTCAAGATATATAACTTTTAGGTATAGACATGCATAATAAATAATAAAGGAAATATTATGAGGAACAGAGTGGAATAAAAAAAATATATCGTTCAATTTTCATTTCAAAAGCGAACAATAATGATTTCAAATTTAGCAAGTTTGCCTGTCCAATACAAGCCACTGAAAGGACAAAATTTGAAACTTTTGGCATTATTACACGAGTAGTACCTAGAAGTATTCATAACCAGTTCCGTTTTTCTTAATTTTTAAATAGAGCCTCAGAATATTTGTTTTGTCCACCCTTGTTTTCAACATTTTTTTGAGAAATATCTTGGCAACCCTGTACTAAAATTGAAAATAAAAAATTGTGCTGATTTAACAATAAAATATATCAAATTATACAAAGTGTGCCATTAAAAAAAATATATTGTATTGCTTTTATCGTATATCAAACACCCTGTATATTTGAAACTAATTTTAGTATATGCACTTTTCCGTATGCTGAAACTTTTATGTGAAACATTTTTTTGTATTTTCAAAATTAAACGAGATATCCTCCGATCCAGCACTCTTGACTCGCCCTGTAGAAAAACAAATTGAACACTCGTATCTCATAGCACACAAATAGAGTCCGTTCAATTTATGTTTCCATCTACCGCCTATTCACTTTATTCAAACGCAACAAAAAATAAAAAGTGTTGCGCATGAATGAGCCGAATAATCACCTTACATTATCACTTCCATTTCATTTACTTTGCACCAAGGACTTGTATCTCTTCCACGTGCGGCTGCCGCGGAAGATGCCCCAGGGCGTGCCATTTTTCATGTCCCCATCGACACCCACATTTTTTTCAATTGCCATAATTAACAGGCCGAGCACAAAGAATTGCAACGCGACTGTCGACCTTGTCGTTCACATTCTGCACGTTCACACGAGATGTGAGATGGACGAAATCATGTGATGCACCGATCACCTCGATGATACGATGAAGAGGTCACCGGCCAAGGCATTATTTATAGCACAGTATGTAACAAAATAGTTCGGTTAGATTGGGAATTACCTCTGGATAATTAAGATTAAGAAACGTTGTATGATGCTTTGTTATTGCGTCAATCAATTAAGTAATTCCACTGAGTTACGTAATTTTACAAATTACATTATGTAATAGTTCTATGTAGAAAATTAATATTACAACAAAATTCATAGATAACGTAATTAATTCCAATGGCAACAATGCAATAGACAATTGAAGATTACAGGGAGACAAATAGGAAACGTTATTATTTTAACACATTAAAATTCAGATGTCTAAAAACTCAAAGTTGATTAATTTTATGAATATGTTTATGAAGACTGATCAAACAACATTGTTCATTTTAAGTAATGTTTCATGGAGATAACGTCCGGTGCTGTGAAGATTAGAATTCGGAATCTTCATTTTGTACGCATGTGGCGTAGACTATTGTCCGGAAATCTGGGGAAATTGTCAATTGTTTGTCCGAAAGACCGTCAGATATCTGCCAATTTGTATATCTTTATATAAACTTAGTAGTTAAGCAACAACAGTTCCAACTCACCCTCAGCAGAGATCTCGATTAAATTGATATGAGATTCAACGAATAAAACCGCGAATCAATTTAATCGAGATCTTGCTGGCGGTGAGTTGGAACTCTCGTTGCCTAACTAATGATCATTTAACTAATATTACACATAAATAGAAACGAATAAGCTTACATATTACAGATCGACATACGATAATTGAACGATTCCATCACAATATTGAACTGTTTAATTGCCACATTAAGACAGAATGTGATACAAACTCAAATTTCAACAGAACATTCTGCCGATTCGTTTTGTTATTACATTACACACTTCGATTACTTCAATTTATCAAATACGCCAGTTGATCAATGCTCAGTAAATCGAAGGCGAGGTTGCATGCATGGGACTTGTGTAAATACAGTGATAATTGAATTGTGTAAGTACTTGTAAAATTGTCGATACGATAATAAACGATATTTGTCTCAATACCTGCCTTTCCGATCGTTATGCTCTAATTATGTGAGCAAGCGCTTTACAAAGTTCACAAGTACCATAAGAAAAGCAGTGTCTAAATTCCTCCAGCCACCATATCCCATCTACATCAGCAGTAATACATTCACACAATTCAATTTTCACTGTATTTACTCAAGTCCCATGCCTACAGCTTCGCCTTCCCTTTGCTGAGCATTGAGCAATTGGCGTATTTGATAAATTGAAGTAATCAATTAAACTTGCGATGGGTCTACCGTCTGGCGTCTGAACTTCAGGCCTGTGATTGGGACAGGATACAAAACAGTGAAATGTTACATCCTTGAGGAAACGCTAGGAGGTAATTAGAACTCGCTGTGCGTTTCATTCTGAAGGTCTGTCGAGGTGCGAAAAAAAATGAATGAGTCTAATTAGAAGATTGGCATCGTTAATAGATTTGAGATTAGTCTCCACAGATTTGCAAATATCTATCTAACATTTCTTAGTAATTATAAAAATTATTTACTCTTACTCTTAATAGCTTGTTAATTAGATTGTATTAATCGGTGGTTAAGACTTAGTGAAACATCTTTAAATTAGTATAAATAAAGGACTTGGTTAAGTTTTATAATTTTTTAATAGAAAAACTCTACAATTGTTTCGGTCTCACTACCATTATCAAGATCTTATTCAATCTTATTTGTCTCTTGATAATGGTCGTGAAGCTTAACCAAGTGCATTATTTATATTAAGTTTATTAGTTGCTCAATCACAACAAGTGCGAAAAGCATTTGATAAATAGTGAAAAATATTTGACATACGGGGACTTGACAATTATTGACAAAGTATTTGAGACAAAGTAAAACACAACTGATACATTGTGAAAAGCAATCGGAAAACTCTCTAAAAAAATAAAAGATTGGCGACGACAAAAGGTAGAATGCTTCAAATGCCTAAAAATATAAGGACAAATGAATAAAATTTTCTTGATAAATTTCTCTTTGTTTTGATGAAAGTACTGAAATATCTGAATCAGTTCGTTTAGCCATTTGTATTCGTTATTGTGTTGGAAATAGTCCCAAAGAAGAATTGATCAGTTTGGTATCACAAACCTATAGAAATTTGCGGATATTAACGTATTATTGTTAATTATACCAACTGCTTGACCAATTTGAACACCGCTTCATTTGTTCCGCCATTTACAATTCAAACTACTAAAAATACTTATTAACACAAATTGCCCTAGTTATAGTTTATAAATTGATGAAATACATGACATAATTTTCGTTATTGCACGCAAAACACATCTCAGACAAAATACACTGTTTATAAGGTATTCGTTTTAATTATTTTGTATAAATTCATATTTAGAAAAAATTTCAATGATTACCGTATTTTTTTTATTATCCCTTACAAATTTGCTATTATTATATCTGGATTTAATTTAATTTGCTAAAATTTCATTTATACTTTGAAATTTCTTTGATCACCGTCAAAATTTCAATGATTACCATCAAATTATTTAAAATTTCATAATTTGAACTCAAAATATTTTAGTGATTGCTGTAAAGGTTTCCAAGATTGTTATCAAAATTCCAATTACACTTTGAAATTTCATTGATCACTGTCAAATTTTCAAAGATTACCATCAAATTATTTAAAATTTCATAATATTAACTCAAAATATTTTAGTGATTGCTACAAAGGTTTCCAAAATTGCTATCAAAATTCCAATTACACTTTGAAATTTCATTGATCACTGTCAAAATTTCAAAGATTACCATCAAAATATTAAAAATTTCCTAATGTTAACTCAAAATAGTTTAGTGATTGCTGTAAAGGTTTCAAAGATTGCTATCAAAATTCCAATTACACTTTGAAATTTCATTGATCACTGCCAAATTTCAATGATTACCATCAAATTATTTAAAATTTCATAATATTAACTCAAAATATTTTAGTGATTGCTACAAAGGTTTCCAAAATTGCTATCAAAATTCCAATTACACTTTGAAATTTCATTGATCACTGTCAAAATTTCAAAGATTACCATCAAAATATTAAAAATTTCCTAATGTTAACTCAAAATAGTTTAGTGATTGCTGTAAAGGTTTCAAAGATTGCTATCAAAATTCCAATTACACTTTGAAATTTCATTGATCACTGCCAAATTTCAATGATTACCATCAAATTATTTAAAATTTGCCCTCTTATTACGCCCCGGTTGTTATGAACTTGAGAACACTCAAACAGACGTCTGTCAAACTGACGTATATTAAACTGGTGGCTGTCAAACTGACGTCTGTAAAATTGACGTTTGTTATATCAAACTGACGTGTGTCAAACTGACGTATGTCAAACTGACGTGTGTCAAACTGACGTGTGTTAATCTGACGTCTGTCAAACTGACGTCTGTAAAATTGACGTTTGTTATATCAAACTGACGTGTGTCAAACTGACGTGTGTTAATCTGACGTCTGCCAAACTGACGTTTGTCATATAAAACTGACGTGTGTCAAACTGACATGTGTCAAACTGACATGTGTCAAACTGACGTGTCAAACTGACGTGTGTTAATCTGACGTCTGTCAAACTGACGTCTGTAAAATTGACGTTTGTTATATCAAACTGACGTGTGTCAAACTGACGTGTGTTAATCTGAAGTCTGTCAAACTGACGTTTGTCATATTAAACTGACGTGTGTCTAACTGACATGTGTCAAACTGACGTGTGTCAGACTGACGTGTGTTAATCTGACGTCTGTCAAACTGACGTCTGTAAAATTGACGTTTGTTATATCAAACTGACGTGTGTCAAACTGACGTGTGTTAATCTGACGTCTGCCAAACTGACGTTTGTCATATAAAACTGACGTGTGTCAAACTGACATGTGTCAAACTGACATGTGTCAAACTGACGTGTCAAACTGACGTGTGTTAATCTGACGTCTGTCAAACTGACGTCTGTAAAATTGACGTTTGTTATATCAAACTGACGTGTGTCAAACTGACGTGTGTTAATCTGAAGTCTGTCAAACTGACGTTTGTCATATTAAACTGACGTGTGTCTAACTGACATGTGTCAAACTGACGTGTGTCAGACTGACGTGTGTTAATCTGACGTCTGTCAAACTGACGTCTGTAAAATTGACGTTTGTTATATCAAACTGACGTGTGTCAAACTGACGTGTGTTAATCTGACGTCTGCCAAACTGACGTTTGTCATATTAAACTGACGTGTGTCAAACTGACATGTGTCAAACTGACGTGTGTCAAACTGACGTCTGTCAAACTGACGTCTGTAAAATTGACGTTTGTTATATCAAACTGACGTGTGTCAAATTGACGTGTGTTAATCTGACGTCTGTCAAACTGACGTTTGTCATATTAAACTGACGTGTGTCAAACTAACATGTGTCAAACTGACGTGTGTTAATCTGACGTGTGTTAATCTGACGTCTGTCAAACTGACGTCTGTAAAATTGACGTTTGTTATATCAAACTGACGTGTGTCAAACTGACGTGTATTAATCTGACGTTTGTCAAACTGACGTTTGTCATAATAAACTGACGTGTGTGACACACGTCAGAAACTGACATGTGTCAAACTGACGTATATTAAACTGGTGGCTGTCAAACTGACGTCTGTAAAATTGACGTTTGTTATATCAAACTGACGTGTGTCAAACTGACGTATGTCAAACTGACGTGTGTCAAACTGACGTGTGTTAATCTGACGTCTGTCAAACTGACGTCTGTAAAATTGACGTTTGTTATATCAAACTGACGTGTGTCAAACTGACGTGTGTTAATCTGAAGTCTGTCAAACTGACGTTTGTCATATTAAACTGACGTGTGTCAAACTGACATGTGTCAAACTGACGTGTGTCAAACTGACGTGTGTTAATCTGACGTCTGTCAAACTGACGTCTGTAAAATTGACGTTTGTTATATCAAACTGACGTGTGTCAAACTGACGTGTGTCAAACTGACGTGTGTTAATCTGACGTCTGCCAAACTGACGTTTATCATATTAAACTGACGTGTGTCAAACTGACATGTGTCAAACTGACGTGTGTCAAACTGACGTGTGTTAATCTGACGTCTGTCAAACTGACGTCTGTAAAATTGACGTTTGTTATATCAAACTGACGTGTGTCAAACTGACGTGTGTTAATCTGACGTCTGCCAAACTGACGTTTGTCATATTAAACTGACGTGTGTCAAACTGACATGTGTCAAACTGACATGTGTCAAACTGACATGTGTCAAACTGACGTGTCAAACTGACGTGTGTTAATCTGACGTGTGTTAATCTGACGTGTGTCAAACTGACGTCTGTAAAATTGACGTTTGTTATATCAAACTGACGTGTGTCAAACTGACGTATGTCAAACTGACGTGTGTCAAACTGACGTGTGTTAATCTGACGTCTGTCAAACTGACGTCTGTAAAATTGACGTTTGTTATATCAAACTGACGTGTGTCAAACTGACGTGTGTTAATCTGACGTCTGCCAAACTGACGTTTGTCATATTAAACTGACATGTGTCAAACTGACATGTGTCAAACTGACGTGTGTTAATCTGACGTCTGTCAAACTGACGTCTGTAAAATTGACGTTTGTTATATCAAACTGACGTGTGTCAAACTGACGTGTGTTAATCTGACGTCTGTCAAACTGACGTCTGTAAAATTGACGTTTGTTATATCAAACTGACGTGTGTCAAATTGACGTGTGTTAATCTGACGTGTGTCAAACTGACGTTTGTCATATTAAACTGACGTGTGTCAAACTGACATGTGTCAAACTGACGTGTGTTAATCTGACGTGTGTTAATCTGACGTCTGTAAAATTGACGTTTGTTATATCAAACTGACGTGTGTCAAACTGACGTGTGTTAATCTGACGTCTGTCAAACTGACGTTTGTCATAATAAACTGACGTGTGTGACACACGTCAGAAACTGACATGTGTCAAACTGACGTATGGTCAGTTTGACACAAGTCTGGTGGCTGTCAAACTGACGTCTGTAAAATTGACGTTTGTTATATCAAACTGACGTGTGTCAAACTGACGTATGTCAAACTGACGTGTGTCAAACTGACGTGTGTTAATCTGACGTCTGTCAAACTGACGTCTGTAAAATTGCCAAACGTCTGCCAAACTGACGTTTGTCATATTAAACTGACGTGTGTCAAACTGACATGTGTCAAACTGACGTGTGTCAAACTGACGTGTGTTTATCTGACGTGAGTCAAACTGACATTAGTCAAACTGACGTGTGTTAATCTGACGTCTGTCAATCTGACGTCTGTAAAATTGACGTTTGTTATATCAAACTGACGTGTGTCAAACTGACGTGTGTCAAACTGACGTGTGTCAAACTGACGTGTGTTAATCTGACGTCTGCCAAACTGACGTTTGTCATATTAAACTGATGTGTGTCAAACCGACATGTGTCAAACTGACGTGTGTCAAACTGACGTGTGTTTATCTGACGTGTGTCAAACTGACATGTGTCAAACTGACGTGTGTCAAACTGACGTGTGTTTATCTGACGTCTGTAAAATTGACGTTTGTCATTTTAAACTGACGTGTGTCAAACTGACATGTGTCAAACTGACGTGTGTCACACTGACGTGTGTCACACTGACCTGTGTCAAACTGACGTGTGTTAATCTGACGTCTGCCAAACTGACGTTTGTCATATTAAACTGACGTGTGTCAAACTGACATGTGTCAAACTGACATGTGTCAAACTGACGTGTGTCAAACTGACGTGTGTTTATCTGACGTGAGTCAAACTGACATTAGTCAAACTGACGTGTGTCAAACTGACGTGTGTTAATCTGACGTCTGTCAATCTGACGTCTGTAAAATTGACGTTTGTTATATCAAACTGACGTGTGTCAAATTGACGTGTGTTAATCTGACGTCTGTCAAACTGACGTTTGTCATATTAAACTGACGTGTGTCAAACTGACATGTGTCAAACTGACGTGTGTTAATATGACGTGTGTTAATATGACGTGTGTTAATCTGACGTCTGTCAAACTGACGTCTGTAAAATTGACGTATGTTATTTCAAACTGACGTGTGTCAAACTGACGTGTGTCAAACTGACGTGTGTTAATCTGACGTCTGTCAAACTGACGTTTGTCATAATAAACTGACGTGTGTCAAACTGACGTCTGTAAAATTGACGTTTGTTATATCAAACTGACGTGTGTCAAACTGACGTGTGTCAAACTGACGTGTGTCAAACTGACGTGTGTCAAACTGACGTGTGTTAATCTGACGTCTGCCAAACTGACGTTTGTCATATTAAACTGATGTGTGTCAAACCGACATGTGTCAAACTGACGTGTGTCAAACTGACGTGTGTTTATCTGACGTGTGTCAAACTGACATGTGTCAAACTGACATGTGTCAAACTGACGTGTGTCAAACTGACGTGTGTTTATCTGACGTCTGTAAAATTGACGTTTGTCATTTTAAACTGACGTGTGTCAAACTGACATGTGTCAAACTGACGTGTGTTAATCTGACGTGTGTTAATCTGACGTCTGTCAAACTGACGTCTGTAAAATTGACGTTTGTTATGTCAAACTGACGTGTGTCAAACTGACGTGTGTTAATCTGACGTCTGTCAAACTGACGTTTGTCATAATAAACTGACGTGTGTCAAACTGACATGTGTCAAACTGACGTATATTAAACTGGTGGCTGTCAAACTGACGTCTGTAAAATTGACGTATGTCAAACTGACGTGTGTCAAACTGACGTGTGTTAATCTGACGTCTGTCAAACTGACGTCTGTAAAATTGACGTTTGTTATATCAAACTGACGTGTGTCAAATTGACGTGTGTCAAATTGACGTGTGTCAAATTGACGTATGTCAAACTGACATGTGTCACACTGACGTGTGTTAATCTGACGTGTGTTAATCTGACGTCTGTCAAACTGACGTCTGTAAAATTGACGTTTGTTATATCAAACTGACGTGTGTCAAACTGACGTGTGTTAATCTGACGTCTGTCACACTGACGTTTGTCATAATAAACTGACGTGTGTCAAACTGACATGTGTCAAACTGACGTATATTAAACTGGTGGCTGTCAAACTGACGTCTGTAAAATTGACGTTTGTTATATCAAACTGACGTGTGTTAAACTGACGTATGTCAAACTGACGTGTGTCAAACTGACGTGTGTTAATCTGACGTCTGTCAAACTGACGTCTGTAAAATTGACGTTTGTTATATCAAACTGACGTGTGTCAAACTGACGTGTGTTAATCTGACGTCTGCCAAACTGACGTTTGTCATATTAAACTGACGTGTGTCAAACTGACATGTGCCAAACTGACGTATGTTAATCTGACGTCTGTCAAACTGACGTCTGTAAAATTGACGTTTGTTATATCAAACTGACGTGTGTCAAATTTACGTGTGTTAATCTGACGTCTGTCTAACTGACGTTTGTCATATTAAACTGACGTATGTCAAACTGACATGTGTCAAACTGACATGTGTCAAACTGACGTGTGTTAATCTGACGTGTGTTAATCTGACGTCTGTCAAACTGACGTCTGTAAAATTGACGTTTGTTATATCAAACTGACGTGTGTCAAACTGACGTGTGTAAAATTGACGTTTGTTATATTAAACTGACGTGTGTCAAACTGACGTGTGTCAAACTGACGTGTGTTAATCTGACGTCTGCCAAACTGACGTTTGTCATATTAAACTGACGTGTGTCAAACTGACATGTGTCAAACTGACGTGTCAAACTGACGTGTGTTAATCTGACGTCTGTCAAACTGACGTCTGTAAAATTGACGTTTGTTATATCAAACTGACGTGTGTCAAACTGACGTGTGTTAATCTGAAGTCTGTCAAACTGACGTTTGTCATATTAAACTGACGTGTGTCAAACTGACATGTGTCAAACTGACGTGTGTCAAACTGACGTGTGTTAATCTGACGTCTGTCAAACTGACGTCTGTAAAATTAACGTTTGTTATATCAAACTGACGTGTGTCAAACTGACGTGTGTTAATCTGACGTCTGCCAAACTGACGTTTGTCATATTAAACTGACGTGTGTCAAACTGACATGTGTCAAACTGACGTGTGTCAAACTGACGTGTGTTAATCTGACGACTGTCAAACTGACGTCTGTAAAATTGACGTTTGTTATATCAAACTGACGTGTGTCAAATTGACGTGTGTTAATCTGACGTCTGTCAAACTGACGTTTGTCATATTAAACTGACGTGTGTCAAACTGACATGTGTCAAACTGACGTGTGTTAATCTGACGTGTGTTAATCTGACGTCTGTCAAACTGACGTCTGTAAAATTGACGTTTGTTATATCAAACTGACGTGTGTCAAACTGACGTGTGTTAATCTGACGTCTGTCAAACTGACGTTTGTCATAATAAACTGACGTGTGTCAAACTGACGTATATTTAAACTGGTGGCTGTCAAACTGACGTCTGTAAAATTGACGTTTGTTATATCAAACTGACGTGTGTCAAACTGACGTATGTCAAACTGACGTGTGTTAATCTGACGTCTGTCAAACTGACATCAGTAAAATTGACGTTTGTTATATCAAACTGACGTGTGTCAAACTGACGTGTGTCAAACTGACGTGTGTCAAACTGACGTGTCTCAAACTGACGTGTGTTAATCTGACGTGTGCCAAACTGACGTTTGTCATATTAAACTGACGTGTGTCAAACTGACATGTGTCAAACTGACGTGTGTCAAACTGACGTGTGTTTATCTGACGTGTGTCAAACTGACATGTGTCAAACGACGTATGTCAAACTGACGTGTGTTACTCTGACGTCTGTCAAACTGACGTCTGTAAAATTGACGTTTGTTATATCAAACTGACGTGTGTCAAATTGACGTGTGTAAATCTGACGTCGGTCAAACTGACGTTTGTCATATTAAACTGACGTGTGTCAAACTGACATGTGTCAAACTGACGTGTCTCAAACTGACGTGTGTTAATCTGACGTCTGCCAAACTGACGTTTGTCATATTAAACTGACGTGTGTCAAACTGACATGTGTCAAACTGACGTGTGTCAAACTGACGTGTGTTAATCTGACGTCTGTCAAACTGACGTCTGCAAAATTGACGTTTGTTATATCAAACTGACGTGTGTCAAATTGACGTGTGTTAATCTGACGTCTGTCAAACTGACGTTTGTCATATTAAACTGACGTGTGTAAGGGCGTAATGAATTAGTTAATAGTCTTTTAATGTCGTAAATGCATCTGACATTCTAATGTCATGTAACGTATACGTTATTGCGAACATTTTGTGATACGCAACACATCTGAATGTCTGTAAAAGTAGAATCTGGACAGTTGCTGAACTCTTGTACCTAATTGGCAATAATTGAAGCCATTAGCACCTTTAAAATTCACCCTTTTTTGCGATGACGTTTTTAGCGTTGTCCAATTTCAAAGTGCTGCACGGTTTTTTCGATATACATATATACGTAATAACGTCTCTGTGTGTGTGAGAGAGAAAGATAATTTATGAATACCAGATAGATTTCTCGAAAAAAACCTGTCCCAAATCAGCCCACGCCTATAAATACTCAATTTTCATAATCCTGCTATTTTTTGTGGATACTCGCCAGGGCGTATATATTTTTTAATCCACCTGATGTGGACGTTGCGCAAAAATGGAGCACATAAACGAACGGATCGCGGCTCAAAAATGCCACCATAAAGTCTTGGCCCAGTTTAGAGTAATATAGATAAAATTGCAAACCGATAAATTGCGAAATTCAGCCGCGAACTAGAATTACCGCGACATTGCCGTCGCGCAACTAAACACTGTTAAATCAATTAAAAATGCCAAAATCAATTAAGCAGCAATTCAATAACAGTCTAGTTTTGCAACAGAAATGCCAACAATAGCCAAAAGGTACATTAGTTCAGGCATTACATCCACACATACAAAATATTATTTGCTGTTGAATGTATACAAATTATAATTTGAAAGCATATAAATGTCTTTCTACAAAAACATCGAAATACGTTCATTCAAAGAGCGTAAATGCAATGACAAACAACTACATGTCACACGGATATTCATTTCGCATCTGTTGCTAGGCAATTAATGCGATATGAAATGTTTCGTGTTAGGTTCACTGTTTTTGATCAGAAAAATGTTAAGTTAGGTTAGAGAATATGACGTAACGGGTTGGGCACTGCCCCCTAGGCATTCAAACTTATGGTTTGCTAATGGACTAAGTAATTCCTTATTTTCATGTATTCAAAGCTTAAAGGAAATGTCTGCATACGTATTTGTATCAATTATTGTATATTGAAGATATATTACACGTGAGTAAAGAAAAATAATAGTATGCAACTTTCATAAAATGGCAATTTTGTACTCTATTGTACACAACACTGTAAATTATGTTTCTTTTTTCTTGATGGCCATAATCGGACAAATATATGTAAACATATAAAAAACTATAAGAACTTATTACTTTACCAGGAAGTACGAAAAAAGAAACATAATATAATAATGTATATACAACTGGTATAACGGATGAAACTATAATAAAAATAAAAATAATAATATCATTTAATGTATCTAGATTCAGAAAGAACGTTATATGAGTAGGTACACAAAAATATACTATAAAATAAGAAAAATATATATATAATACACATTAAAATAAGAACAAGAGTTAAAAGGGAGGAATAATTTGGTCAACGAGCAGATAGGGTGGAGCCCCCTTTGTGACGAAGTAGCGGCGAGGTTAAAATTACGTGGAGCCTTTTTTTAACCCCCCCACTCTCCGACATCGAGAGCCCGGCCCTCGTCGCTTCTTCGAAGGGTCCCTCCACTCGCTCCGCGGCCTAACGCGCTGATAGCCCTTCAGTCTCGTCACAATTTATTTTATTATTTATTATTAATTGCAGCGCTCGTCTACGACTCGTGCCACAAACTTTGTGCCTATTCCATAATATACTATTTTTATATTGATTTAGATTTCTATTGCCATTGGAAGTGAGCAACAGAATATGGAAATCAATTGCTGATTGTTACCAAAGCGCCAATGCGTTCAGTAACTAAAGCCATATAATAAAAACACGAGTAACCATTGTATTTATTCTTTTGTCTAATATTTGCAAGCATTTGCAATAACAAACAAAGCAGTTTTCAATTATTGTTATAACGAACAGTCACATTTATCATAATTCGACATTTGTAATGATAATTGTAATTGAGGTGCTTATAAGTTCCAAGCGGGTTTTCCACTGGTACATTCGAAAACTTGTCAACAACAATGAAAACAGGTCTTGCGAAATACTTCTTTGACGTGAATCCCATGAAGAAATCGAGATTAAAATATCATTCACCTTGTACTTCATCTAGTGCAATATAAATAACTAATTGGCTTGCGCAAGTTGTGCTCTTTCCTTATGGTGCTTTGCAAAATGTGCTACATGGTCGATTCGATTGGCAAAACGGGTATCGTTAATGCAACACTGTTTTTGCACGAGCTGTCTTTGATTGATGCCTTATCTCGCACTGCCCTCCATTTACATTTCGACCATGTAATTTGTTCATACATACAGATAATTTACTGTAAACTTTCAGCGAACATTGTATTTTATATTGTTAGAAAGTAAAATATTTGATCATCAGGGTGGTTTCTACCTTTACTACGTGGTAGAAAAAAAACAGAGAAACAACTTGCTATGTTTTTAGTTATTTTGTTGTATATGTCTATGTATCAATAAACATTTGTGGTAAAAGCATAGCAAGTTGTTTCTGTTTTTTTAAATATTTGAGGTATTTTGGTATAATTTACAAATTATACAATTACTTACTTACAATTAATACTGTTCCAAGATTTAGTTAACTTCCATGAATCAGGATAGTGTATAACAAATACAAAGTATATCAGAGAAATTGTATTATCACTCCATTCTCTTTGTTGAAATTTACATCTATCTAATGGAAAAATTCTGATAAGTAGACCACTGGACCAGTGGCATAAACTCTGTACGTTTAAGAATTACTGATATGTTGCTCAACACGGCAAAGATTCACCAAACAGATTTGAATTGCATGTATTGTACTTTGTAAAAATAACTTTCGGTATCATGTTCAGATACAAACACGGTTATTGACCATAACACCGACAACATATCATTTCGTTTTTACCGCATTCCAAGTAATTTCTGTCGCATTTACGTTATTTACAATATTGGAAATTATAATATTTTACCTTTACCACAACAGAACGTTTCATAACAGACACATGCAACACTGCCCCTGAAATCAACAAAAATTAAGCCGCACAATTATCCCTACAATTAATGTACCTATATAAAGGTGGTTTTGGCCGAAATACACCAGAAATAAATTATTAATGCACTCTGGAATCGTTCCGTTGAAAGCGCGGCTTGCATCTGCGGAACGTTAATTAACTAATTAATTACTTAATTAGCGGATTGGTTAATCGTGCGGCAATCCGTCAAGGAATCGGTGTTATTTATAGTTTCACTCTTGGGAGTACGTGAATAATTGAGTCGGTTCGATTGAGTTCTATAAACGGAAGACACCTGGTTTTTCTGGATTAAACATTAATGTTTGTTGTTAACGGTGTTCACGATCTAAATTTTTCACTTGCTTTTCACATAGCCAATTCAGGTCATAATCGTCGCCGTTTCAAAAGCGTCATTTAAATTTCGAACTGAATTCACAGTGCATGAACACGCAAACCATGCAAACAACTCTCGTGAACTTGACCATACTTAAATGATTTCATTAACGTTGGATTTTGTCATATTACTATTGTATAATTGTTATATTGTATAATCTAAATGTATAAGATTACTAAATAATATCAAAACGGTACTAGCTTAATTATAGGTAATTAATTATACAATAGTACAGTGGAATGAATAATCGTTTTTTTTTTGTACTACCGTCTCCTTAATTTAGATTGGCGATCATAATCTGGAACTCGTATTCTGCGCTGATTATTGTAGCTGCTTCTTTGATGTTAAACCATTGGCGAAGGTTTCTAAGCCTAATTTTGTTTTAATGAAAATCAGAAGTAATCTTTAATGCATTTTTCAATAACATTTTGTAATTTGTAATGAAGATGTCAAAAGTTTCAATTTAAATTTTGTTTTAACAAAATTCACAACTCTATTTATAGATCTATAGATTTATAGATCAACTCTATATATATCTATATATAGATTTATAGATCAACTCTATTTATAGAGTTGATGGAGGAAGAAGTTACTATGTGATAATTAATCATGATGATACAAAAATGAAACACGTTACTACATTTTTTATCACTTTATTTTTTCGTTAAACACATGTTGTTATAATTTTTAAGTCACTTGAGAATGACCGATTTGTGGTGGAAACTGCAGTCGTGTTTAACGAAAAACTAAAGTGATAAAAAACGTAGTAACGTGTTTCATTTTTGTATCATTAAATTTTGTTATTTGCAATAAGAAAAAAAAATAGTGAAACAGGTAAAAATCTTTTTCAAGCTAAATACATTAATTTATCATAACGGAATCGAGGCAAAGTTCCACGAAATCAAATCCATAAAAAGGATATTAATCCTAATTTAAAAAAAAAATCATTTATAAAAATCCGAAAATTTCATTGCCAGTTTTTCAACAATTTCCTTTGAAACTCCTTAGAGCACTATTATGGTTAGATTCAGCGAATTCAGCGAAATAAGTTTCCATTTCAATGAAAATTGCTCTACAAGGTTGTCTTCATAAAAAAAATATTAAGAGTTAATAAGAAAACGTGCCACCTTTTGTTATTAATCATTATAGTGCTAAATTGCTAATAGTTAGTGTACCTACGTACAAATTAATTTCAATTATTGATCACTGCAAGGTAAATCTCGATTCTCTTGGCATTTTCGTATGGCTATGGAATAGAAGTAATGACATAAATTCTTGCATCACTACACATTTTTATGTTAAGTTAATTCTAAATTTTTTTTAGTATTAACGAGCAATTTACTGATTTCTACTTTCATTTTTACTCTGTGGGTAACATTACTATCACGTTATAATAGTTTTGAAATTATCCAACTGCTAAAACAAATCTCTAATATTTCCATAATCACAAAATGATTACATTTCATAAATAATAATTTTGTTATTGTAATAATATGTTTGTACTTATATGGGGAAAAAATGACATGATATTACATCTGTAAATAATTTAAATCAAATTATATAGAATTCAATGACTGTTCTAAGTATGGACTTTTACACTAAAATAATAGCTGGCTACTATTACATGCTCACGCTATTATTTGTAACTATTGATGACAATCTGTTAATTATTTTTGTCACGAATTCTGGCTTCAACCTTGATCAGCATACGCATTTGTTTTGTTACAAATATTTGGGAATCTTATAGTACCTACAGGCGAACCAGGTTATCATTATCACTGCAACCCGTTGATAGTAGAATGCAAAATTTCTCAATTTAAAAAAAACAATATTATGTATAATTATCTTATATATATATATATATATATATATATATATATATATATATATATATATATATATATATATATATATATATTATCTTCTATAACTTTTCTGAGTAAAATTTTTACTTAAAATCGAAATGAAATAGGCATCACTCTAAAAGTAGACTTTATCTGGAATTGGTTTTGATTTTACAAATTTTCGATTATTTTGTGTAAATTAAGACATTCATAGTTGATTCCACAATCGTCCAGGACCAATGCCCAGGTCCAGTTCAATGTAAAAGGTGGCAGTGGGTGAGCAGCTCAAAAAAGCCTTAAAAAACCGTCTTAAAAAAATGGTCGAGCCATAATTGTTGGCCACACGTCACTTATGTTTTTAAGGACAAAATGAAATTAATTATAAAACATGAATCGAGTTTACGAATGTCACATATTAAATAGCATTAAATTATATAGACACCCCAAAAATAATTCAAGTGACATTAGCGTGTTCAATTTCACACGGCATGTATACCGTCTGAATTAATGATGGTATCTAAAATGGGGTGTCTATTAATATTGTAATAAATAGGCATAACTGCTTGAAAACGAATACTGCACCAGCACTAATGATTATAGAGCACTTTGATATTACACAACATCGATTTTATTCACATTCAGTGCAAATTGATCAAATATACTATTTGATTGCCATTGATCGTTTGCTTTTTACTGAAATTGTTAATCCTGGATGTAGCAACGGTTAATTCATATTTAATTATATCATTTTCCATTGTTGATGTGAATGTAAGTGGGAGAATTTGCAAACTTATTAATTATATTTTTAATGGTGGTTACTGTGTGGTACATTTTTATTAATTATAAATAAAACAATGCCCTCACCGAAAGGTAAAAGGCCTATTGATAATAATAATAATAAATAAAACAAACTTTGTTTGATAAATTAATGACTGATTAACTTGTCGAAACTATACCTTTTCAACTTGGCACTAATTACAGTCAAGTTGGCATTAATCATTATCAATTTAACATTGTGGCATTAAACAAATTCATGTTGTTATCAGTGCCAGTGTCAGTATAGAATAACGAATTCATTTAAATGTGCCAATTTTTCTTCATTTTTGTTCTCTTCTTCCAGCATTTTGGTATTAAGACTTTCGACTCAGAATTTTATGACCAACATTGCCACGTGTAGTACTTTCGCCAATTTATGCACGTCTTGTATAATATAAATAAAATATAATTGGTAATCTGATTTTCTAGCAAAAACATGTAATTTTCCTATTCTTTTAAAATGAATGGGATTTTTTTTAATGTGGTACCATGTATGACAGAGCTGTAAATTTGATGAAATATTGAATCATAGCTCACGTTTTTCCCCAAACTTCTCCCATATTATAACGCAATCATCGCCAGTTGCGCATTACTCCAGCCCAGACCTCTAATTTAGAACAGAAGAAACCATCTAGCATCTTGACATTGCCAACAATCACGAACTAGAATTAAATATAAATATTACAGAGGCATAATTGCTGGGTAATCAGAAATGTAAATATTTCCTATCTAATTAAACGCGACATTAATGCACGTACACTTATTTCCTGGTTATGCGGGCGTCAATGTCAATACGATTATGCTTAATCCCTTGTGACATTTGCTCTTGTTTTAATATTCTTTAATCCAAATCGCGTGTAAATCGTTACAATTTTACATTCACTTAATCAGCAATCTCTGCAAACGTGTCCTCTGGGGGTGCATGGAAAATTAACCGTTAATCGCAGCCTAAGCAGTACGTGTTTAGACTAATTATCGTAATTTGCAAAAAGTAAAACAAAAGTAAAAGTAAAAAAGTCTAAAAAAATGTCTAAAGTAAAAGTAAAAAGTTTAAAAGGAAAGTCAAAAAAGTGAACAAACTCGTTATTAATTTAAACATTATGGTTAGGCACGTTTTATCTTTTTAGTTTGAATATACAGTGTGTCCCAACGATTGGGAATGGTCAACTATGAGGTAATTGTTCCTTAATGTACCTAAACACAGGCTCAGAATATTTGAAAGAGGTTGCTTTTACTCTTGTATAACCATGTTCAATAATCTACCAAATAAACTTAAAATCATAAAAATACAGAAAACTGTTCAAAAAACTAATTTATCAATTTATCTTAGACCTGGAGCCATAGCACTTAAATGAATTTTATATCAGTTATCAGTTATATCAGTACCACACTGTTATATCACACTGTATTTTGTACCTTAGGATTTGTAACTGATTTTGTGACATGTATTTCATTTTATTATTATTATCATCTGAAATAAACAGTATTATTATTATTATTAATATTAATCAAAATATCAAAAATTGTATTATTACAATAACCTCGTATTTAGTTTACCGTTCCCAGAGCGTTGACACACCCTGTATTGCAAATTTACAGTATATTTTGGATATTTCAGGAAAATTCTGAAAACTAATTTTGAAAACAATTTGGAGACATTTTTCTTTTATATATTTAAAAAACTATATTTTATGTCAATTTGTAACATTTGGTGATACCACCTTTGCAGCTTCTGAACATTCTGATAATTTAAGTATTTGTTAACATTCTGTTAATGATTTAAATGCATGTCTTGGAAATGTTGAAAACTTTTTGATAATTGACGGTCCAGCGGGAAAAGGGGTGCTTTTTGAAAGTTTTGCAACATTAACCCAACCTAACCAATTATTATTATTTCTGGGAATCTATTTAACTCTCGCTGTTTTGATTGCAAAATTCTTTCAGGAGTGATATCTGTATAAGTCTGATACTTTAAGTATTTGTTAACATTTTTTTGACAATGACTATAAAGTAGTCGAAACTGCAGTAACTACATTATTTTTGTAAAATAAATGTGTTAGTGGAAGCAACAAAGTAAAATTATTTTATTTCATTCATATCACTACAGACTTTCTACTTGTAAAGTTTAATATTTTCAATAAATATTCCCCAGCTTGCATACTGGGAAAAATATTACATTTGATCCTATGGAATTAAAAATCGTTTCCGTTTTGAATCGTATCATTACAATTAAATTAGCCACGTGTGTTAAATTTATCGCTTCCTATACCACCTCTTGGGGACCTTCCGATTGGATTTGGCATGGTCAATGTCGGACGAGATCCTTTCATTGATAAGCAAAGTTGCTAAAAACCATGGAAGTCTACGCGTTAATTATGTTTTTTTAACTTTCAATGGAAGGTTGAGAAACTATCGGTCCTGATAGAAACAAAGAGCGCACAATGGCAATCCTCGTCTGCACATAATCACTGATATGTTCGTTTTTGGTGGACGAAGCGTGCAGATGTTATCTGCTGCAAATTATTTCGGCATTAATTGACGATTGTGCCTGCAATAAGGACGACTTTAATACGATTTAGTAATGAGCGTTACAAATTTGTAATTAATCGCATAGATTAAGTCCGGAAATTTATGAGGCCCATAAAACTAAAAAATAAATAAAATTTAATGAAAATGAAACATTTTGATTATAATAAAAATAAATGCAAATTTTAAAATGTGACTGGAAGAAAATATTTAATTGGTGGTATTTCATCGACTTTGTATGTCAACTGCAGAAATTAATCACACTAATGCATTAATTTATTTTTACTTATAACTCGGATCTTTATTTTACAATTTAATGTTTTGAACTTTTATCCATTAGACACAGTTTATATTTAATTGCCTGCGTATGCAAATCACGAGCTTCACCTGAGGTAATTCTTATAATTTGCAAGAGGATTTCCCCGCGTACTCTCCACGGTCGACCATCGAGTGTCAGAAATCTAGCGATTCTAGTAGCGCTACTGTGGAATATTAATTCTTCACTGAGTCATCTGACCTGAAGAATATGGTAAAAAAAAACTAGTTACCAATGCAAACAAGGCACGATTTCACGGAGTTTGCGTTGAAACGCTTTCGCTTGCGCTTAGGAAGTAGTTATGAAACATTAATGAACTTGTAGTGTTTTTTTTTCGCAAGTGAGTGTGTGTGTATTTGTTGGATAATATTGCCCGGAGCGATGCTGGTTGGTTTTCTGGTAGGCAGCTGGCGTTTAATCCCAGCTCTATAATTAAAATTGTGATGATGAGCGATGATACTGCATGTGTGCAGGCATTACTTAATTGATTCATCGTGTGACCTTGACCTATTTGTGTTTTGATGAAGGAATTTTCTGTGTGGCAATTATTCACTTTGTGGTTTTACAATGCTTTACAATAAGCTTTATTTATATTGTGCCAGAAATCTGCTCAAACATTTTGAATGTATAGGTACAACTAAAAAACTATGTCTAACTAAAACCTTTTTTTTTTAAACTTAGAAACACATCTTTAATAGAGTAGTAGGTATAGTTATATCGTCAACTTAGTGCGTTATCCCCATTTTGTAGTAGGGATTGTTATTTATATTATTATTTAAAAAAACATTGTTGGTTGTAATTTAATTTACTTGTAATTTGAAAATTATCAGTTCTTGGTCGAAACTATAGTCACTATTTATAAGTAATAGTAATTCACAAGTTTAAAGTGTTTCTTATTTAAATAAGTATGTTTTATTTTACCTATATTTTGTTTTTAAATTCACACATTCTCCAATTTGCATGCTGCGAGCTTAAAATGCCTAAAATGCCTACAAAGCTATAAACATGCCGTGGTACATAAATAACTATTGTAATTCTATTAGATATTAACATCTGGTTTCTGTAGTATTATTATAAAATCAACACTCAATAAATTATATCTTTGCATAATTACGATTTTACATCTATACTTGCATTGGCTATGTAGAATCTGACCATACTCACTATCCCGTTAAATTACGTTGAGAATGAGATATATATGTGCAGCAAATTAGCCATTCTGCTGTAATTTCTGTACATTACGAATCATTCTATCTACAGGGTGATCTACTATCTGAGGTTAGACTTTGGCCCAGTAGATTAAACTATATGATTTCTCGCAAACCCAATTATGCCACAAAGAGAAACTTATTGTTAGAACTTAATCTTACACATCAATACTTAAAATATTTATTTGAAACAAATTATAGACCGACGAAGTTGCCGAAAAACATGGCAAAAGCAAGCGGGCAAATAATGTTATTCCGTTTTTGTCTACATTTTCGAAAATATTGCAACATTATTATTGCTGTTACGTAGTTCCCGTTTGTTTATTGTATACATGTAATATCAAGGGATGCATCCCCACTTAAAACGGGCTTTCTCGTTAATTAAATTATACTCTAAAATTTCAAATTTGGAAAAGACGTGTACACAAAAATACTAAAAATTCAATAAATTATAATTTGTAATACAATTTACACTCTCATGCGACAGTACTTCTTATAAGATCAAAATTCATATCAGGAAACAGCAAGAGTTCAAATCGTCGTTGCAATAAATGGTGATTTAAAAAATAAATCAAAATGAAAATAAAAATCATGATTTATTTGATTTTTTATATGTCTAATCAGTTTTGTCCCGTTTAGAAGTGATTTCATCAATTGACTTACATCACGCTTCAAATCATATGATTTTTGTTTTAATAAATTCTTGAATTTGAACAAGCATTGATGATTAAAAAATATCGGTGTATCTATAAGATGGGATGGACCAAAAATGGAATAAAAAATATTATTTTACTTACTTCCAGCACGATAACTCTATAGTTATGTTGTATTTTAATTGTTGACCAATTGGAATGCACAAACAGTGCAAAAACAATGATTAATTGAAAAAAATCAATTTTGATTTAAATCAATGATTTATTTAAAAAGTCATTTGATGTAAATCATGATTTAAATCATGATTTAAATCAATACTTTTAAATCACACCAACGCCGGTTCAAATACATTTACAATAACCATATTTTTTACATAAATTCAACAAAAACATACATACAATTTTACTTTTTCTTCAATAGAAATACAAAATGTTCCGAATTTCGTATAAATATCGTGAAAATGCAATGAAATGCAGTAAAACTTTGATGAAAAGGCGTAATAAATATACAAATTTCTCTTCTGATATACTAAAAAAAATCTGTACAGGGTGGACCAATTTGGATCTTTCTATAGGGGATCTCGGTAACTAGAAGAGATAGAGAAAATCGGATGGCGTATCCTCGATCTCTTTTTTTAAGACCACCTCAATGGCCTCAATTTGAAATTGATTGGTCTCAATTTGAACTTGATTGGTCTCAATTTGAACTTGAAAAGGTATAGACCAAACAGAATATCAGAATCAGATTTGAATAAACTGTTCAGAATCAGAAAAATCGCAAATCGCAAATCGCCTGTACAACATGAACTAGGCTTAACTTGTACCATTTGTTTTCCAAGGCAGTCTTTAATCCTTCGCAATTTTGTCATCGGGCATTAAACTCGAGTATTTTAGAAATGTTTGTTATGGAATAATAAACTCATGGTATTTTTAGATATTCGTTGAGAGAAAAATATACCGGGTGAGTCAATAGGACGGGCAGGTTTGATTACACCTATACCGTTAATGATATCGAAATGAACCAAAATATACTACAAACGGGATGCCAAAGTGCAGTTTGTAAAATTCAAAGTGCAGCCTTCGACCTTGTTTTTTTTTTATGGCAGGCCCTGTATAAATTTACATATTTGAATTTGCCCTTTTTTGGGCTTTATAAAGCCGTTTACTTTTTGCAATTCGCTTTAACCATTCAGAAGTTATTCACGTTTTTCTAAAAATTAATACGTTTGCAGGCACTTATTAAAAAAATCGCAGGGCACTTAGTTTCTGGGATATGAAGTTGGGATTTTGCCTGAGCCTAAACAACTGACTGAGGTATCTTCTGGCGGCAAGACCGCCTATCTTCATTGTGGCATCACCTTGCTGTGACACATTAATTTTGGTAAACTTTGAAGTGCCATAACTTGATTTTTTTAAATGGCACACCGTATATTTCAGTACTTAGTCCTATTCAGGGTCCCAGTTTACATCTTTTTGGCCCCTTATATTTTTTCTTAAAAGTTGATAGTTGAGAGATATTTCAGATTTTCTTAAAAAATTAAACAGATCTGATCGATATAAACTTAACGAGCCATGAAAATCACTTAATTCAGTCATGCCAACGTCAAAGTGACATTTATTGTACGATACGTTTTATTTTTCTTAGCGCATTTTCTTAATGAATTTTTCTCATAATGAAATAGTTGATATGGTTTATGTACACGCTGACAGTGCAAACCGTTGCTGGTGACCAGATTCTATTGAGGCATAACAAATCAATAGCAAAAACAATTGAATTACACTATTTCATCATGCGAAAATTTTATGTTCACGACAAATATTACAACTTGTCGTACAATAAATGTCGCTTTGACGTTGACATGACAGAAACAATTGATATTCAATGCAGGTTAAGTTTATATCGATGAGATCTGGGTTCATTTTTCAGAAAATCCAAATTATTTCTCAAACTCAAAAGTTTTTTGAAAAAATATAAGGGCGAAACAGATGTAAAATAAGATGCTCTATACGACTAAGTAATGAAATATAGGGTGTGCCATTTAAAAAGATCAAGTTATGGCCCTTCAAAGTTTACCAAAATTAATGTTCCACAGAAAGTTGATGCCACGATGCAAATCAACGATCTTGCCTCCAGAAGATACCCCAGACAGATGTTTAGAATCTGCCAAAGTCTCAACCCGATATCCTATAAAACAAGCGCCCAGCGATTTTTTTAATAAGTGCCTGTAAATGCATTAAATTTAAAAAAAACATAAACAACTTCTGAACGGTTAAGCGATTTTCAAAAACTAAACGGGTTTATAAAGCCCAAAATAGGGCAAATTCAAATATGTAAATTTATACAGAGGGTGCCATTTAAAAAAAATAGGTCCAATGCTGCCCTGTAAAAATGGAACACCCTGTATATGGCAAAATAATTTTACAAAGTGGACTTTGGCCTATAGTTTGCAGTGCTGTTTGGTTCATTTTGATATCATTAACGGTGTAGGTGTAATCAACCCTGCCCGTCCTATTGACTCACCCTGTATGCTATCTATTTGTTAAAACAAAAATTTAGGTAAGCATTTAAAAAAGTATCGATAACGTTATTGTTAAAAAGTAACGCTTCACCAAATAAATTGAAGCATCAGATTGTGGCAAATAATTAGGTATAACATTTTTATAAAAAACTGTTTTTTCAACAACAAATATTAAGACAGCTCCCTAAAGAGGAGGTTCCCTACTTTTTACTCGTACTCGTAATTCATGCTACTCTTCTTCTGAATAGTAAGTGTTGAAAATCTCTTGGAAAAAACTTACCTTTCGTCTCTGGTCAAATTTTGTAATTCAGGTATCCAGCACCAGTGCTGCTCCGGACTAAGAGTAATGAAGATCTGCGTGAAGTAGACCCAGGCCACGAAGAACGCGAACGGTATCATCATAAAGAAAAGCAGAATTTGGTATCTTCCAAATTCGCCGATATGAGGCAGCAGATCGTCAAACTCGAAATCTTCATCCCCTTTCTTGGCAGTGGTCCTGCCACTTGTCTCGCCTGCATCCCCAACGTAAGCAGTATTTGTGTAGCAGGCCGACTTGCCGGACACCAAGCTCGGCTGCTGCACATGCTCCGGGTTGCTGTCCTCTGCGGATGTGTTATCCTCAACGGGGTACGTCTCCTGAGGTGGCATTTTGGGAACAGTTCGTTTTTATAAGGGCGAAATTCACCACACTAGTAACACGTACACATGTATTTGTCGGACTTCTCCGTCGTTTCTACAAATTCGTCGAAGTTTTTTTTTTTTTTTGTAATGTTCGGGGGTGCGCGTGGGGTTAGGCTAATCCTCTCGGGGAGGTAAATCCTAACCAGAGGTTTGTTCAATGACTAAAGCCACCGATAGACGTCGCACTGTTTTTATATGAAACGTTAAAGGCTAGACTTCGCCTTGGAATTCCCTTCCCCCCAGGTTTACGCATGGTTATGACGCGGATCTCTTTCGACCACTGTTCTGGGCATTGTGCACCACGCTTGTGATTGTTATGTGTCGGGTGGAGGAGCCGGACACAAAGCATTGATTCAAAACTCGTACATTATTCACCAGCGTAATTAAACGGGAACAACACATTATACCAGTACAATTAGTTTAATGGAAGTTCGTAAGCTTGTAAAATAATAATTGCGGAGGTGGAAAAACAAAAATTTTTAATCGTGCACAATTCAAGTTCACATGGTCTTTATGAAAACTTGACCATGAAACGCTATTAACGAGCACTTTATTGTTATTCGAACTAATACAGCGTACTAGTTTTGTGTAATTGGCTCCGTAACTTTATATTCACTTCCGTATTTTGAATGAAGTAGTTAAACTTAAATCAATGCATACATCAATTTTAAATGTTTACAAAATAAATGCTGTGTAAATTTTTACAGTCGGTTTAACATATCAATAATTTGTCACTTTAAAATGACCGGAAAATGTCGAAACTAGTAGTGCATTTAAAAACAAATAAAACTTCTAAAAACATCGTAATATAATAATTAATTATCCATAACACAGCTACCACACAGTTATGGTAAAAACAATCTTAATGATTATAATAATAAAACATATTTCTTAGATTCACTTGTTGCATACGTTAACTACTTTCATTTGCGTTGCATATTAAATAGATAATCACAAAAATTACGCTGACACATTAATTCACATATGAGCAAAATATACATACAGGGTGGAAACTTTAACTGGAATAAAATTCATAACTTCGATATAGGCGATTTTTGCAAAAAATCCCGAAACACGCTAAGTATTGTTTTTCTTGCCCTCATTTCTATGTATATGCTGCTTGTTTATCTGTTCCCGGAAGAGCGCAGCCACCTCTGACTTTTTTTTTTCAAATGGAAAGGTATGTCAAGTGACATACTAGTGGTAACTAGTACTAGTGGTTACTAGTACTAGTAGTAGTAGTAGTTACCAGTACTAGTAGTACTAGTAGTTACTAGTGGTAACTAAGCAACGCAGTTCCATAGCATCAAAACACATGTCAAAAACATACAACTTTACGCCGAAACATGTTCCACGTGTTTTTTTTCAATACATCGAAAATTCAAATATTTAAATTCAAATATTCAGATTCAAATATTCAAATTCAAATATATAAATTCAAATATTCAAATTCAAATATTCAAATATTTAAATTCAAATATTTAAATTCAAAAATTCAAATTTTTTCGATGCATCGAAAATGATTTTTTTTTCAATACATCGAAAATTCAAATTTTTTTCGATACGTCGAAATCTATTTTTTTTTTCAATACATCGAAAATTCAAATATTCAAATATTCAAATTCAAATATTCAAATATTTTACACTAATAAAATACAACAAATGCAAGTAATACAACACACTATTTATTTCTTGAATATTTACAAATCCCACGTGATAAAAAAAAACACTTTTATAACTTGAATACTATTTAATGCAACAAATGTTCAAAATGGGCACTAGTAACACTAGTAACTAAGCAACGCAGTTCCATAGCATCAAAACACATGTCAAAAACATACAACTTTACGCCGAAACACGTTCAACGTAAAAGTGGTTTTCTTTTTTTTATCACGTGGGCTTTGTAAATATTCAAGAAATAAATAGTGTGTTGTATTACTTGCGCAGAGACCTTTCAAACGAGGTGTCACTTGACATACCTTTCCATTTGAAAAAAAACAGTCAGAGGTGGCTGCGCTCTTCCGGGAACAGATAAACAAGCAGCATATACATAGAAATCAGGGCAAGAAAAACAATATTTAGCGTGTTTCGGGATTTTTTGCAAAAATCGCCTATATCGAAGTTATGAATTTTATTCCAGTTAAAGTTTCCACCCTGTATAATAGTTACAAATAAACTCCTACGCATTCCGAATATTGCTATTTTCTCTAACATTGAAATACCATGCCACTAATTATATATTTGGGGTCATTACTACTCACTACAATAATTCACAATTATCCTCTACAGTGACAGTAATTGTCCCGCTTGTTGTTTAATGGGTATCAACTAAAAATTTTGACCCAGATAAGTCAAATTTCACGGAATCTAATTTTCGCTGCAACAACTCTCAAGCATAAACCGTAAATTATTTTTATCGCTATGATATTCTAATCAAACGCTATAACAAGTCATTACTAAAGTGTATTACAATTTGTTATTGCGTAATCTGGTTATTTTAATCAGGGTTGTGAAATGGTGTGGAACATGAATTATGTGTTATTACTGTAATAACAATAATGAAATAAACGATATTTTATATTCTTTGAAAGCTTTCTAATAAAACCTCAATTGTCATGGGGGCAGTAAATTATATCAATGCATAGTGGTACCTCTTTTATGGGAGGAAGTGCATACACGTAATTGCAAAATAGCAGGGTTGGTGTAATATAATATACAGGGTGTCTACGCTAAACCGTTCGTTAATAGTTTACGGGGTTGCCGTTGTACTTAAAATTTCAAAAAAAAATCCTCGACACGCGGTTAAATCAGTTATCCTCATTTGAAATATTTTCAACTTTCTATCACTTCCGGTTCCACCGGAAGTAGCACCAACTTTCTTATTTTAAATGGAACACCCCATATATTATAATATTTTTGAATTCCTCGCTTAAATTGGAACATATTTTGTAAGAACGTATGTACACTTATCTCTTCTAGTTTTCAAAAAAAAAAATTTTTTCTAAAATTTGCGTCAAACCGTCAAACCATCAAACGGTCAAAGGGTCAAACTGTCAAACCGTCAAAGCGTCAAACACTCAAAGCGTCAAGCCGTCAACCGTCAAACCGTCAAACCGTCAAACCGTCAAAGCGTCAAAGCGTCAAACCGTCAAATAGTCAAACCGTCAAAGCGTCAAAGCGTCAAAGCGTCAAAGCGTCCAATCGTCGAAAGTCCAATCGTCAAAGGGCATCATCATCATCATCAGATGCCCCTCTTGTAGCCATATAAATTTTGTTATGGTCAACTTTCGCTGTCGGACATACCTTCGGAGTAAATAATTTGCATGAACTGATAACAAAAACATACCATGTATATTTTTTTCTTCATAATGTATAAAAATTTGACACTACTCATGATTTAATTGTATTTTCTACATTATTCCGCATATTGAAAGTTGGAAATTAATTTTATGGTATCTTCTGAAATATTTGTACAATTCTCCATAATTTATGAAAACTATGTACCTAAGTTTCTGCACGTTATAAAAATTAAATCATTGTGCGAAGATTATTTTTTTAAATGATATTCTGTGCTGCTGTGATGCAAGCAGAGTCTTCTTCCTGGAACGAGTTAACAATTGCACAAATTGTGTCAAATTGGATATTCACCCTTGAGAAGATGTTTTTTTTTATCGGAGATCCAAATTCAGCTGCTTTTACTCATAGAATTGATAGGATTGAAATTAATGGTGGACGACGCGGAATCGTAAATATATGAAGTTAGCTGACTCTTTTACTTCGAATTAATAGATAAATAGCGATGTGTTAAGTATTCAAATTATGTCCAATTGCATTTAATTCATTTATAATCGTTAAGTACTAACAGTTTTCTGCTATAACCGTTAATTTATTACGGAAAATTAATTAATATTGGTGACTTTTACTTTCAGTGTCCTTGCGATAATATAAAATGAAGAAAGTGTTTCTTCAATACTTCTAGGATAATGCGAACAAAGAATAAGTATCTACCTCAACAGAACATAAAAAACCTTGACTATCTCTATATTCATTATAAAAATTTCTCATTGATTCAAATTTAAATAGAAGTGGCTAATTATTGTATGCTTTGTAATACAAACGAGCGCTCTCGAAATCCACTTTCTGGTGCAAATTGGCCATGATCCGACACTATGGATGCACTTTAGCAGCATCGGTCGTTCCGCAATAATATGATGACTGCTATAATTTTGCATGTTCAAACAAATTCTTGTACGATTTAATGCGAAAATATTAATAGTCTAGTGTACAATTATATTTTAAGTAAATCACACATAATGATTTTACACAAAAGCTGTTAATTGCTTAAAAACAATAGTTAATGATTATCACTTTCCTTAAGAGCTTGCGAAGGCATGAACCGGGAAATCCAGCTGGTCGCTCTTTTTTTCTGACCTTCGACAAGTTGTCGATAATAAATGATTTATTAAATCTCCTTTCTGTGCTTAATTATTTCATTTTATAAAATTAAGAATTGAGAATAACCATTTCAACGAGTAAACGTTCCCGGATGTAATTTAAATTCGGTTCTAACTTTATTTATCACAGTTTAATGACAATAAAACTCTGTCAGATTAGCTATTTATGGTATATGTGAATAAAGTAGAATTTTATCCACGAAGAAACAGTTTAGCGCAAGAGGCGAAGCCAAGTGCGATAATGTTTTCAAGTGCATATAATTGCTTTATTCACGTGTAACATATAAGATTTTTTCCAATTCTTTATCAGATTTGAAGAATTTGCATGAAGTGTCACATTATCAGGTGACAATGAAAATTTCAACGATAGTGCGAATTTGCATATTGTTTTACTATATTCTCGTTGTCAATGGTTATAGTGAATAAAGTAAAAATGTAAATATTTTATTCACACATTCGGTTAAAGTGTAGTTTTAACGATGAGATTCAATATACATAAAGAGCATTTTAATAATGCGAATTGGAAAAATGTATTTTGACTGGTTTTAGGAGAGATGTGAGAGATCTGGCATAACAATGGCAGTTCATTATATTTCATTATCATTAAAAATCGCCAGTGTTTACTTTTTGGCTGGAGGTCATATTGGTACACAAGAATCGGCAAAATGTAGATGTTAATTGGGAGAATATCACGTGCTTGCAATGTATTGATCTATTATAAACATAGGTATATGTAAATTATTATAATAATTAATATATTATTATATTAATATAATAATTATAAATCCATAATTAATGGGAATGTTTGCTCTTACTAATGAAGCCATAATACATGGAAAAAAAAGTTAATTTTATTGCATTTTTAAAAAGAAACTTGTATCTGGCCCTTTATAAGTAAACGAGAAAGTACAGTTAGGTTCCTGAAAACATAATTTGAAAACTACACACAATTATGGTTCGGTTAACCAATGACTTGCGTTTGACACACTGTTTATTTTTATTGTTAAAAAAAAGTAATTGTTAATGTGAGTTTTTCTGAAAGCATTTCACAATTAAGTATTGGTCTAAATTCTCCATTATTTTATTTTGCCTATCAAAAAAAGCTCTAAATAAGCACAAAACTGTAAAATATAAACATTGCAAAATAAAAAGCACGACAAAAAATTGGTCTTTCCAAATTGTCTGAATTTTTCAATAATGTGCTAATGCTTTTAATATTTACAAAGAGCATAAAGCTTAGAAATCCGGTCTCTATGATCAGCATCGATCTTGATAAATTAATAGGCTACAGGAAATATTAATTTAGTTACTGAACCATTAGAATTATGGAAAACTCAACAGCAACCTTAAGAATATGAGACGTTTATAGCATTGAAGTAGATGCAAATACACTCAATTTAACGATTTATGTACTAACTCGGCATTGCTCGGCCACTTTAGGATCTCGCAAAACCCACAAGCCGATTAATTAAGTAGAGCGAATGCTGCAAAGCGACCATGAACGGTACTAAGCTTTGAACACGTCTGTACAAAGACACATGATTAGTGTACTGCGGGGTCATCACACACACACATACACATTACCCGAGCACGATAAAGGGTCTTTATTACCCTAGGGCGGAAAAGTGTCCTTATCGCCCTAGGGTGGAAAAGTGTCTTTATCACCCATTACCCATCACCATTAGCTTCAGGTGTACTAAACTTAAATATTTTCATAAATTTTCAGAAATTTCAGTAATTCAAATTTTTTCGATACATCGAAAAAAAATACTTAGCGTGTTTCGGGATTTTTTGCAAAAATCGCCTATATCGAAGTTATGAATTTTATTCCAGTTAAAGTTTCCACCCCGTATGATACTGAAACTTTGTCAAATTTTCAGGAGAATTAGTTTCAGATATACTAAACACACATTTAATATTAAATATGCAATAAATAGATTTTCAGTAACTTCAGTAATAGCTATCCCATACCAGTCAATGCAGAAAGCTACCCTTTTGATTTTCAGGAATTATATCTTACCCATAGTCATGCAGAAAGCAAGATATATTTAATACTGAAACTTCATTCATATTTTCAGGAGAATTGGCTTCAGGTATACCTAACACAAGTGTAAAATTACGTATGACAAATGACAAAATAATATCGCTGCCAACTACAATATGTATTGAAATATGAAGCATAATGCATAAGTACCATTAATACAGTCTAAGGTTTAGAAACAAGTGCAACGAATAACCAATAATAATTATAGCCCTTGTGCCCTTAACCTTGCATTTCTTAAAATTTGTGGAGAATTTGCAGCTCAGGTAATTTTATCCCTCAGCTCGAGATGTAAGCCAATATGAACATACGTTTTTTAAAAATATTTCAAGATCTGTTTGAAATTGCTTAATTTCTTTAGGTATTCGAAATGTGTGTATTACTATGAATTGGTCAGGGGATGTAATAATTCCATTTACTTTCAAATTTATGGTGTTTTTTCTTTTGAAAATATTCATTATAAAATGTTGGAGATCCATTTTTAATTTATTCCAACGCCAATTTTCAAATTACTGTGTGAACGTTTTAGACATCGGAAAAACCTTATAATTAGAGAGCTCCATAATCACTATGCTCAAGGTAAGTTCTGTGCTTTATAACTAACATTCTTCAATCGGCACGTAATTGATTACATTAATTCGCTGCTCGTTATTGAATTGAAGAATTAATTGAATTCTAACTGAAGTAAATAACAATTCATTTCATTACGTAATCTTCATTTTAAGCTCAGTTATATGTAAACTAGTTTAAAATATGTGCAAGCAATGGTTTAAATTTTCCTCACTAGAATGACTTCAATTTTCAGAGAGTCTCAAATCGACCTGTTGCATATGCCAGTACATTTTACTGAGTCTTAAATAGGATAATTTACTTTTAACTTATGAAAATGCTTCAAAATCTTTAAACAATATTAAATTTTTATATTAGAAATGGATCTATACTGTTGAAAAGTGTACTTATGTTTGTATTCTTCGTACTATCAAGGACTCGGTGCTCTATCAGTCAATGTTTTCCGTGTGTAAGTTTATTAACATATTCTTAATTTTCTAATTTAAAATAAAAATTGAATCAGGATTATTTTGCTATTACAAAAAAAATATCTAAATTTCGTTTGTGATTTTGCGTATTTTTCGTGATGTTTTATGTCAATTGAAGGGGTTAGAATAAAAAGTGAATGGAAAGGGTGAAATGCACATGAACCGTTTGAAGTGAAAATGTGCTTATAACCTTTTCATTCTGACCCCATCAAAGTATGCTTGTTTTGCGTATGTTTGTACTATTTTTTCCAAAACAATATTATTTTTCATGTGGTTTTTTTAAAGATTTTTTGGGCTTTTTTGTCTTCAGCAGAGAACAGGTAACCCCTACATGCATGTCCCTTTACAAAAAATAATTTATGGTGGTAGTTATTTTAAATTTTTAATCAATACTAATTGGTGGTTGTTCATTAGATATTAATAATAACTAATTATAAGTACACAAATACAAAACATAAAATACTCTGATCAATACAATATTGTTAGATTTTGTTTGGGTTATATGAAAATTTACCTTAAAAATAAAATAAATGTACCCCCACAACTCCCCGAGTTATCTCGCTTTTCGTGAAAAAAGTACGTTTTTTTGAAAAATATTTCTCTGTTCTTAAGGCCACCCTGTGCAAACACGATCGCCTAAGGGGGCCCACTATGGCTCATTGTGCTTGTATTTGGGCCCTCTATGACACCTCCAAACTTCGTCCGAATCGGTTGAGGCGTTCTCGAAATGGAATTTCATCGAGATGGCAAAGAACGCGACATTTTCGAAAATTTCTAAAATTAAAACGTCTTCGTAAGTATATCAAGTGTGGTCTGGTATGTGCCGCATGACTCCCCTGAATCAAATGAGACATTCGTTTAGAAGTTTAATTTTAACAGCCCTGCACACTTCCGTTCTCTCCTTTTTTACCGGCCTCGCTACATTTATTTACGATCTCCACGTTTTTCACAGGCCCGTATTTTTTTCACACGTGGCCTGCCAGTCACTAAAATCCGTAAAGTATGCAGAGAACGTCAGTATCAAGTATGAACATTTGGTGTGCTGTTAATTGCAACCGTGAACAACCGTGAACGCCAAGTCATACCCGTTTCAACTAGATTTACTGTAGCATTGGTGCAAAAAAAAAAAACAACATCCAAAAGATTTTGCAGCCTTCGGCTACTTCCTTCCGGATAGATTGTAAAACAATATGAAAAGGAAGTTGCCCAACGATCCAGTCATAACCGTGGTGATTTACATGAAAAGTTATTGACGCTTGTAATTTGCATTGTCTGTCTGCATGGTTCGCATTGACTCTGTCGCCAGACGTCAACAATTAATTAAGCCAATTAACCTCTTTCTATGCGCATATTTACTTATATTAACGTGTTTTAAATTTAAATTTGATGAGCTCTTTAATAAAATCTTTAGATCATCAATGTCGAACGCCTTTACTTTGTGATAATTCATCATTATGATAAAAATAAAACACTTTATTTTACCTTTTTTCTTTAATTAATGTGAAAACTGTAGCTGCAGAGATTATTATTAATTGAATGGTGATAATAATCCAAGTAAATGTGTAATCATATCTAATTAATTAGTTCTCGACAAGTAGTCCTTAGAATGTAACCCTATTTCAAATACACTCTCAATTTTAAAATTATGATTGTTAGGCAGTTTCTTTCAGTTTTACATTTTTTTTAAATATGTATTAATAATTGATCGATTTAATAATGAACAACTGCTCGTAACCATTATTGAACAATCAATAACTTGTGAAACTAACAATTAAGCGGTTTGACCAACTCAATTCAGAAATGTTTATCAAATTTGCTTATCTTGGCGAGCTTTCAAAGATATTTATAGTTCAGAAATCCTGATTAAAAAAACTAGACGTACCAAAATCTAAGTACTGGAATATTTATTGCGTTATGGATTGAGATATTACTTAGTGATGTTTTTTAATACAGTTGTACTTTTTCCGACCAAATTTTGGCGGTTAAATCAATTTGTAGGTATTTGTTCGTTATTAACAAAACCACAACTGTTATAATTATTACATTGATTAACCACAACCTTCGAGGAAAGTCTTATGAATCAACAATTTACTAAGATACAAATTTTCATGATTGGATCTCCCGTTAATTATAAATTAAAAATATATTTATTTTAATGAGTTGATGATGCATAAAGTTTCTCGTCGGTTAAATGGTCTCGTGACATTGGTCGTGTGTTTTGCTGGCCAGGTGAAAGACTCGACCTCAAAATCGATTCCGTTTCCTTCTGGGCCCTTCAATGCCAAAGATTTGTCTCGTTTTCGTCCTCCTCCTTCTTGGCCGGATCAGATCAATTACGTAACAGCCTTTTAGTGGGATTGTTATTGACTTTGATGCTGGTGTAGATCATAACTGTGTCATGAAATGTGTTTATTTTGGCGAGCTTTTATCAGTACAGAATTCATGATTAAAAAACTGTGCCAGAAGTAAATGTTGAAAATGGTTTCCATTGTTTTCTAAACAAAAATATAGCCTGCTTCAAACTCCTCGCGAACTTTCTGAAAGGTTTTTAAGTCTAGCTTAGTCTAGCAATAGCTCGACATTATTGTTATGTTAAAATATGAGTTATACCCATCTAGAGTGTCATACCAAACAACATCCAAATCAATGTAAACGTTCTCTTGTTATAAGCAAATTTTGTTTTTTTTAAATTAATTTTGAAGCTGAATACTGGCTATGTCCACGTAATTTAGAGACACCCTGTATATAGATATCTCGCCAGAATGGTATGGTGGTATTATTAAATGATCAATGACTTAAAATGCAAATATGTACAGAATAGTCGAGTACCCAAAATAGATTGAAAGTTCATAACCAATGGAAAAGTTTTCCTCTTAAATCTATAATTATCTCAATTAGCGTCCACACGATAAATCAATTATAGCCACATCCAAGTTACACAATACAAATATTATATTTATTATTAAATTGGCATGAAAATAACCATCGTACATATGTATTTATCGATTGAACAATGAAATTGTCCAGAAGTTCTATTTTAAATAATTACATACGTAATCACGATCATACATAAGGATGATGTGAGGAGTAATAATACCGAGTGATCATTTAAATATCAGCTCTAGTTATGAGATCACTTATCTCGCCTCTCTCTTTAGCGGCGAAAATTTCCATAGATTGAGGTGTTTTTTAAATTATCACTCGGTAATAGTCAAAACGGAAAATTAATTGTGTTACAAATAAATTAATTACGAATTAATAAACTTTATTAACTCAATTATCATACTTGCACAAATAACATGTTAAGAACGATAATAGGAATAATATCCCTAAAAATATTTGCAGTAGACACTATAATTGAAAATGGATTAACAAATTGGGTGCGAAGAAACACGGAGCCTGGGGATAAATTTACACCTACCCAGATCATGGTGCATGAATATTAATGTGCGCGTAATTACCATTGCCTTCGAAACAGTTCTCTTCATTTGCCAACAAGGACAATTACTTTATCATTCAAATGTGGCGAGTATTAATTAAGATGTCACGGCGTGATTATGTTCGCCAGTAATTGACATCGAGCCAGCTGAATCACACGTTTTGCGACCGCATGTGGCTGTGATAAAACATTTACGAAATACTACTGATTATTAAGTAACAGTAAATGATACTTAAAATGGCCAACTGGTGTTGGAAAGGTTTCTATTTAAATTGAATTAAATTGGCTGTTCTGATTGAAGGATTAATAAACAATGTATTAGCTTAAGTAACTGTCAACATGACACATCGCGTTTGGTAGATTGAGTAACTGTCAACATGACACATGGTTTTTGAAAGGTTAAGTAACTATCAACATGACAAATAATTTTTGATATGTTAAGTAACTGTCAACATGACTCATTACGTTTGATAGATTAAGTAACTGTCGACATGACATTTGATAGGTTAAGTAACTATCAACTGTCAACATGAAACATGACATTTGATGGGTTAAGTAACCATCAACTGTCAACATGAAACATTTGATAGTGTTTTTATGTTGTAACTTATAGGATTTTACAGTTTAACGTGTATTAAATATTTCATCGGTTTGTTATACAAAAATATTACAAAGATAATAAAAAATCCATTTTGTACCATGCTTCTTATGACAGTGTCGTACTTGGCTGCCTACGATGCCTTAATGACCGCAACTAATGAACCATTCCCAAACGAACTGCATTTCAATTAAGTTTCACAGAATTCGAGATCGCCTTCAATGACGCTTGTAAGACAGATTCGCAGAACTTCATAAATAAAATTCTTGTTGGTGTTCCAGGGACGACCGTTTCATCACGCCTGGAGTGCGAGGCGGACTTCAGGCAATTTGCAAATTGTGGAAAAGAGTCGACCGAGCGTGCATTGACGAATTTCGCAGTAATATAAACATTTATGCGCTAATTAATGAGTAATTAATTTTGGCGAAATAATCGTTTGTTTTAAAATTACCATGGTAAATAATAATGCACGTCGAGGAAGATGAGGCATGTGAGTGTCCTCGAGACGACCTCAGAAATTCTCAATTTGCATATACTTTTACCCAAATTAGTATGCTTATAGCGTGGATTGAAAGCTTAAAATATGGTTCTTTAATTATGTATTCCTGCTCTAAGCATACAAGCACTTCTTACGTAAGTAATATAACATATAATATGCTCTAATAAAGCAGTACCGAATTTATGTATACTATATTTATATAACGCGTGAAAATGTTCAATCCGGAACATAGAATCAAATTTGTAAAATAAGTTGCCTATCTCTGAATATCATTAACCATCCACCAATGGGAGTGCCAATCTCCGGAACTTGCCAATATCTAGCCTCCAGCAGGCGCCGATGAATTCCAATGGATGGATGGATAGGTGAGAGTTTATAGGAGTCTTCCTTTCACAAGTTAACTGAGTATGAAGTGAGTGAAAACTGTCAAATTCAAATTGGCATTGGTTCTTATGCGAAAATTAGAAACCTTTTACTATCAAACTACCTTACAACGATTGCAAATTTCCCACATAACTTTTTGGGCATATCTCTTGAAATCATTATCTCGCAAACATAAAAATTGAGGGGTTGTATCTCAAAATGAGCTGAGATTATGTGTGAAAGGAAAGCATCTTATGTATTAGATTTGTTTTTCATGTTTTTCATACATATTTTATTTTATTTTTGATTGGTTTATCTTATTTTTTTTACTTGTTTTCTTTTCAATGTGAGGAAAGTTTTTAGTAAGTACCGTTTTGATAGTTAAAAAAAATAGGACATGTTTATTAACAATTTTATTTTTACATGAAACCTAATCTACTTCTCATAAAATAATAAATCGACCTACTACATTACTAACAATGTTTCCTATATTCGTGAATTATTGCGCAAGAGTAAAAAAAAATGAATGGTTCAGAGCAGAAGGATTATCTCGCGCAATTTACACATAACATCTGTACAAATATTTAGAGAAGATATTACCCTGAACTTAAAAACGTGGATCGTTATTACGATGTGAAATTCGCGAATATACAGATGTGTAATAGTTTATAAATGTATTTGTTTTATGTAATAACAAACATCAGTCATCCTATTTCCCATGGCAGCTCCACTGTTTATTGTATCTAATGAATTCGACGAATGCTTCATTGTGATATTGAGTAGAGGGTCAGTATAATTTAAACAAATATCATTCAACACATTTAAACTATTTAAACAGTGAAACACTAACAATGAGTTAAAATATACATATTTGTCTCTGTTACTTGCTATTACTTACTGTCATAGTGATTACATTCGCATAATCGTTATTTAGGTATAAGTGAATAAAGACGAATTTTATCCACGAAGAAATAGTTATGCGCGGGATGCGTAAGCGAGTGTGATAAAGTTTTTTGAGTGGATACATTTTTTATGTTCGACTGTCCGAAAATATGAAGTTTTTATGTTTGTTAGTAGGCCAGAATATCATACATTTCGGCCAAGTATTTAAAAAAATCGCAAAAATCAAATCGGACGCAGTCATTCATTATTAAGTTTTTTTGTATCTTTATAGTTTTTGATATCTATTACAGTTTCGACACAAAAAAATAAAATATGAGTGACTGCGCTACACTCGTTTGGAAACGAGTTTTACTTTATTCGTGTTTATCAGTGTGAATAAAATGTAGATGTTAATATTTTATTCAGACTTGTGATTAAACTGTTATTTTAGTAATGAGATGTAATAAATAATATGAGCATTGTATTGATAGAAATAGGAAGAAATTATTTATTTATTTAGTACTGTTGTAGCAACGCTCACAATTTAGCCTCATATTTTTATGTCTATATAGTCAGAAGCGCCGTTGAAAAAAAATACAAGCCTTGGTTTCAATGGTTTTTAGTGGAAGTGGACGTGGAAGTTGCAGAAAGAACTGTAGACATGTAGACTATTATTGAAAATATGAAGCAAAAAATATCCCCGAGAATGTGTATGCCTAATTTGTATGACATAATTTCCATCATTTCTACAAAGTTACTTGGTTCCCAATACTAGAACGTTACCGAAGAGTGAAGAAAAATAACGCAACTGAAGAAAAATGTAATCCAAGATACCAACATAATTGGTGAATGGTCTTTTCCAGGTACCCGCTATATTCTTTGGTTATGGGTTGTAAGTCTGTGGTTATAAGCCATAAGTTTGTTTGTCCAGTTTGTTTAGTTTGTCTGTGGTCTGTTTAATTTTCGTGTTTTCTGTGTAAGCATCAATCATGGCAGGAAAACGTGTTCCAGCACGCACTGAGATTGTCGATGCTGCTGAGATCTTGAACCAAGTTCAAATCAGAAGTGAAAACTTGGCTTATTTAGATTTTAGTTTCAAAGATGATCTAGACTGTGTTCAGTGGTTGGCGAGAAGAGGGCTACTGCACAATTCTTTACTGTGCCAAAAGTGTCAAGATGTTCAGATGTCCTTCATCCGGAGGGTCCAACGTGGCGATGGTTACACATGGAAGTGTAAAGAATGCTATGCCACTGCCAGTGTTAGGAAAGGTTCATTCTTTTCGCGGAGCAAATTACCATTGCATCAAATATTATGCATTATTTACGGCTGGTCACGCAATTACCTCCAAAAAGACATCGCTCATGAAGCCAGGCTGGGCAAAGTTTCAAATCACACCATCGTGGATTGGTGTTCTGTTTGCAGGGAAGTGTGTGAGGAGGATCTGATCGACCATCCAGCAATAATTGGTGGTTTGGAGGATGATCTGACGGCCAAGGTTGTCGAGATTAATGAATCTAAATTTTTTCATAAGAGACATCATCGAGGGCAATGGCGTCAAGGACACTGGGTTCTAGGAGGTGTTGAACGAGGAACCGGCAGATGCTTTTTAGTGGAAGTTCCAGATAGGTCTGCAGACACCTTATGTGCTATTATTCAACGGTAACTATATTTCAATTTAAATGAAAAATTCATGCATTCCTTTGATAGGTAGGCACTCAAATAGGAACATAGCAGGCTTGAAAATATCAAAAATATATATATATATATATATATATATATATATATATATATCCCGAGAAAAGTCGTATTCTTGTATCTAATGGCTCACCTCCTTAGATAGATGAGCAGATCTGATCTGAGCGAGTAATAAAAGATCGACCAATCAAGACGCTCTGTTTTGTAGGGTAAACGTAAACGTTTGTTTATAATGGTAACCATTGAAACACACGTTTGATGGCTTATTCTCTGCTCACTTCGAAACTGATACCCCCACAAAAATGCTCCCCTTCGGGAAGTGTGTGTTTGCTAAGCAAATGCGAGCAGAGCAAAATAAAAGAAAACCTACATTTTCCAACTGATCTCAGATTAACTGAGGTTAGCTAAGCAAATTCGATTAATGAACACGACTCTTCTTTCTGCATTGGGCCAGCAGATCTTTTTTCTCCAAAGTTATACGTATTTTTTTGACATAAACAGAAACAGAATCACAAATGTGTAGATATTTTATTTCTCTAAGCCAGCGTTTCTCAAATGTGCTCCGTGGAGCCCCATGGCCTCGGGGCATTTGTTTTGCAACTAGATGTCTATGGGCTCTGCCATTGAAGATTCGACATTATAAGGACTCCGCATTTAAATACGTTTGAAAAATGGTGCTCTAAGCAATAACATTAGCGCTAACGAATCCCTAAATTTTCACCAGGGAGTCTTGAGTTGCTTCCTAACATTTTGGCTCACTCACATGCATTATGCTTGTTATCAATTTTACAGAATATCTTTTTGTGTTTAATTTTTACACTACTTTTGAATTTATTTATTTATTTTTATTTAAGAACTAGATGTATTTTAACGTTGTTTTTAGATTTATTTTGCCTGGTACCATAATATTTTCGGATGGATGGAAGGCCTATGACGGTCTAGGCCAACTTGAAGGAGGCATATATGAACACCAGGTGGCTGATGATGACTTGGTCCACAAACAGAATGTGCACAATATATGGATGCATACTAAACGCAAACTTCGTCATCAGTTTGGTACATCCGAGGCCCTCTTCACATCACACCTTCACGAATTTGTATGGCGCAATAGATTTCGCAATTCAAATTGTTTTGGAGAATTTGTAATTTGTTTACAGGGGCAATATCCAGTTTAAGTTTTTTTTTTATTATTTGTATATATTTTAATTTTATTTCTCCATGATCCGTGAATTTGGTCTTTTGTTATTTGTTTTTCTTTAATGTCATTTTAATTTTAATTTTGAATTTCTATACTCAAATTTATGTTTCAGTTTCATAATTCACCATAGTGCCATTTTTTAATCAATAGAAATCTGTGTCCATCTGAACATACCGTGGATTATGCCTACAGGGGAAACCACGTAAAAAAAAAAGCGCCATTACTCTACCTCGAAGGTGGTGCGGAAAGAGTGATCATTTCTTTTACTTATTTATTCGTTGCTAATAAAACATATGTTTTACTTTTTTCTACAGAAAAGGAACCGAGATCTGGTGGATGAATGAAATGAAAATGGTGATTTGGGTGGTTTAATTTGAAACACCTTGTATATTCAATCAAAGGTTCTGAAACGGTTCGGAATTGGTTTTGGATGTTAAAGTTAAAATCTTCTTAATTATAATGTTTGAAATATAAAATATCTTCAAAATTGACACCGAACTGTTTTTGTATCCAGATATATTGTACCTACCTAGAGGAATTTAAAATAAAATTTGTGAGATCATAAATTCCAATGGTGATATTTGAATTAGAAACTTGGCTGCGTTCAGGCAACTACGACTGCAAATGTCAATTATATAATTATACAAATAACATATTTGTGTGAACCATTTTACCCTTGTGAACCGCCATAAGCGGTTAATAAGGTCGTCCATTCCCGTACTCTCACAACTCTCGGAGTTTTTCAAGAATATGCCTTCAAATACAAATGGCGAGTTTTTAATTTATTGGCGACATCTACCACATATTTCCCTAACTACTCACTCAATTGCCGGTAAAAAAGATGAGTGAAATTTAAGAAATCTATTTTACCTCGCAAATATAGAACCCTGTACAAATTATTTATTTCTCTGTTCATTCGTGCGTCAACAGATGTCGCAGGGTGTTTTTATAATTTATATTTTCTGTCGGTAGATGTCGCGATATCAAGTGCAGCACATTGTAATAAATGATAACCTATAAAAATATCTTATGAGAGAAAGCATTTAAAAACATGTCGCAGTCGCAGCAGTTTGCTGGATTTTCAGTTGTGCCTTGGTATGATTGGTGAGTATTACTATTTGAGAACAGGCGAAATTATATTGAGGGGTCATTCAAGCATTCTAATGCTTTTTTTTATATTTCATATTCCTGAGTGGGCTGCCGAATAAGTACACTTTTATTGGAAATTTTGTGTTATTTAATAATAAATCCTAGTCATGAAAGTAGTAAGCAGTTTGGCCATGTTATTGAAATATTTGGATATTTATATTAGCCAAAACATGCTTTTTTGCATGAGAGACTTTATGTATTTGATGTGCTGATTTTGTGTATTATTTAATTCCATAACAGTTCAGAATGGAAACAAGTGTACGAGCTAATCTTTGATGAAACGTCCACATCGGAAAAGAAACGAGAAGCTTTGAATATCATTTACTTATGGAAGACACGGATGAACCTACTACCCAGCGGCATTGAGGGTACATTATGCATTTTAGAAGCCTTATTAGTAAATGCCAGTACACTATCTGAACGACAATATTGTACACTATGCGCTTCGAGTGTTATGCGGTAATATTTTTCAATGAGCAATATTTGTCCAAGTTTGCTACGAGCAGTTGCCTATTTGCAAATTATCATATGGGAATTTATAATAATTGCCATCTTCAAATTCTCCTGAAATGTCTGTATTTGACGAGTTGTTCATGCAGTTGTCCGTTTTAGGTTTTTAAATGTTTGTGTGGCAAATAGAGCGCAGGTCTTTAATTTCACAAGGACAGCCAGAAGCAACAGCATACCAGACTGGATAATTAACATTCGTCATGATTTTGCTCACAGCCACAAGCTACCGGGGATAGCGATCCTGAAATTAGCACTCGATGTGAGTTTCAAATGGCTAAAAGACACATATTGGATACCAGAATTGGGCCACCTTAATAGCTACTCTCTCGAAGATAGAAATTTGGACGTGATTCAGTTGGCTTGCATCTATGTTCAGCTGATTCAAGACTATAGCAATGATATAGAAGTCAGCCCAAGCGTCAGCGATAAGTTGGAGTGTTACAAAGTGTTCACAAAAGATGTTCCCGATTGGGAACAACTTATGGCTTTAATAGTGGAAGTTATTAATGATAACTGTAAGATACTAGAACAGGAACACTGGAAGAATATTACTCAACATTTTGTTGAGAGTAGATTATTTTATAAATATAGCGATACGGGAGGTACGTCCATATACTGTATACTTTATTTGAATAGATTTATTCAGTTGTACACTTGAAAGTTATTGTAATAGGAAGAGCATATTCATAACATATCATGCTCTAATCGCTTGAGCAAAACAGACACATAAGCCGGTGGTATTTCCGCGTTTTGCCCTTACCAGGAAATTTTCTCGGTGACCCTAATTTTAGTTTAGAATGCAATGTTTAGACTTGTAGTCACTTTACTGGGTTCACTTTTCACCCAAAAATGGGTCACCGGGAAGTTTTTTTTTTGCGTTTTATGATACCGGAAAGGAAAAGTTTCATATAACAAATATTCAAGAGAAGTAATTTAAACTTTGAAAGACCTTCACATTTAATAGATAAAAGACTTAATTATAATTTACGAAACTCGAATCCTTATTTTTCCAAATTATACTATTTACAAAAAAAATCAAAAACAATCTAATACTTTCAGGCCAATAGTTTCTGATATTAATTCTTTATACTTTCAAACTTCGAAATTTCATGTTATGCAATTTAATAAATTTATTTATTTATATCTGAAAACTGATATATGAATTAATGAATGTTTATTTTTCTACATATTTTTAGGAAAAACGAATTTGGAATACAAATTCATTGCAAATTTGATCATTTGTTTGCAAAATAATGGAGCATTACCTCAACTTCTTATTGCCCTTAGCTGTGTATTGTATGATGCACATGAATTAGTTGCAAATAAAAAATCTGTTGCTTTGTGGATGAATGACATCTTCATCGGATTATCCAGGAAAAACCATCGCTTACAAATAGGTGACGAAACAAATTTGAAGAAGGGATCAATACAATTTAGGCGAGTTCCTCACGAACTCTACAATGATATTATAAATTTAAGACACACCATTTTCCAGGATACTAACGAGATTACAAAGATGTGTTTTAATAGGTAATATTCTGTAAATTTGTATTAAAAAGAAAAAGAATCAAATTAATTCATTACAGGCATCCCCATTACAGGCAGAAAATGTTATAATTTCTACTTACACTTCTGATTTAAAATTAAAAAATTGTATTTTCCATTAAGTTTTGCAATTTGTTATTAAAATATTAATAGCCTAGTGAGTGATACGCTTTGTAGATAAATCCTTTATCATTTCTTCTACAAATTTTCTGTATCAATTAAACATTGAAATTTCTAATTAAAATGTTGATATTTATAATAAGAATTTCATAAATTGTAACGAAAATTTCGTGATTTCCAACTAAATTCTGTAATTTATCACGACAACTTCGTTATTTCTTTTGAGATTTCGAATTTTCAATCAATTTTTTTGCAATAATTTAGTAATTTTTCATATTTATATTCATCAGTATGTAAAAAGTTTGAACATTTGAAATTCCTAATGTATTCTATAATTTTAGTTTCATGTCCCTATCTGAATCTTCAAGCACAGTAGACTCTGAAGATTTCTTTTCACTAATGGAGAAAGCTAAATTTGAACCGGTTTCTAGACTTTGGAATGAAAGTTCAGAGCAAGGTGATGTAAATAAACATTTTGAAACAAAATTTCCAGATAGTTACTACTGCTCGTATAATAATTCCTCATGTGATAATTATGTTGGACAGCAAACTAAGGGGAAGACGGGAAGATGGAAATTAGTGAAAAGTAAGTTATTCGTTAATAACAAAAAATTATCATTTTTAATTGCTATATAATATTAATTACAGATGTCAATGAGTGCGAGATATTCCCTCTTGGTACTGTCCCAAATGTATATTTGGAATAATGTATGAAAAAGGAATTAAATTATGGGAAGATTAGAATAAAACACTGTTTGTCCCATTGGTATTTTGTTTTGTAACTAAAATATATATATATATATATATATATAATACAAATTCCAAAAACTGGTAATTATAACAACTACAATAGCATCCACAAAATTGACCCAATATTATACATATGCTTGAAAAACTAAACGTGTAAAAATCAAATGGTGCTCCAAGTCAACTCAACCACATTGCATTATAAAAACGTAACATTATTATTAGGTATATCTACTTTTTAAAATGACTACAACCCTGAACTCTTTGGAGTATAATGAGTTTATGACTTAATAATGCACATTTCTGACATCACTTTAATGTATAGGTATCTGTTGACAAATACGCATTTAAAATATTCCCCCACTTTAATAAAACTAGAAAATTCTGTATAAATATAATCATTGAACCCAATACCACGCAACAATTGGTTTTGTTTTTGTTTTTAACATCACTTCATTCAGTGCCTTCGAAGTTTCCAATCCCCAGCAGTCAATCACCGCTCTGTTCATGCTAGAAACCCTAAAAGCAATGTGTGATAACTTGAAATATTGCTGTAGATGATTGCTCACCGTCCACCAGAAATCGAATGCAAGAACTTCCAGTAACTTGATCGTAAGCTAAGCGGCTCTACGATAGCAGCATGGAAAAGCACTGCAGTGCTGAAGCAATGCAACAGCACAGTAAAACCTGGTACATTCGGTACATAACCTTCCTGGATCCCCAAGTTGTAGATTATATGCAGCGTCTTCCAAAAAACATATAGGGAAATCTTTGTATCCGGATATTTAATGAATGCCAGCCCAGCGATTAAACCACCTAGCAATGCATGGTAAGCATTGTCTTTACCTGTAAACCGCCGCAACATGCACATTGTTGCCTGAAAATGTTAAACATAAGTATTTATGGAATTCGAAACGCATGTTTATACACACCCTAAAAAGCCCGTTGGCTCCGCACAAGAAAGTCGCAATGTTTAGGTTGTCTCTCCTAAAAACTATGTCTTTTACACTTTTTGGAGATTTTACAAGTCCTTTTATGTTCAAGATAAGTTTTAATATCACTTGTAGGCCTACACCTGTGGAAAACATTTTTACACTTCCCTAAAATCAAACAATATTGTTATTAATCCACAAAGGCATCTTATTTAGACCATTTTATTGAGTATGATGTGTGTGACACCATTATGTAATAAAAATTGGTAAAAGGTAACGTATAGTGAATTTACTTGACATGTGAACTGCCAGTGACAAATCTTTTACAACATTCTAGAGCATGTCTGCTGTAAAATAGCACTAAAAAATACGACGTGATAGTCATTTAGCTACTAAAATGTCAACGAAAAAAAATTTGTGTCATCATATGCGCATGGTCATGGTTGTTGTTTGAAAATGATCGAGGCATACAAATTTTTTAAACTCTTAAATAAGTAACTACTGCTCTTTTCTCTCTGCCATTTCAGAGGACTCTAGTTCATGTTTTTTGCTAATATCCATTTTGAAAGTATGTACAAATGTGAAAGTACAAATTCAAAATGTCCGACACTGTTTGACAGTGAATGATTTGCACAAGGTACCAAAATAGATCAAAATGAATACCATTTAGGGCAAGATTTACAAGTGACTTTATTGTACCTGGAACAACTGTTCCGGGACAGGGCTTGTACAAGGGAGAAGTGTCGAAACTATTAAACGATAAGATGCATGCGTTAGGTTGGTAGCGAAACATGTCAGCAATCAAATCAACAAATGACAGCTCATATTTGTTCCAGGTATAAACTGCCCTGGAATCCCGCGGACACTAGTTGTTCCGGACTTAATCGGACAATGTAAAACGTCTAAATGCATTTGGTCCCTGGAACAGTACTGTTCGGTGCTTGTTTCTCTCATGAAAATACGGGCCCCGTAGTGAAAAATAACAGCGGAGGTATCACACTGTCAGTTTGACAGTGCAGATGTTAAGTCAGTAGCTTTGGTCAGTAGTGTTATGGCAAAACATGTTATCTGCCATTTTTATTATTTTACAGAAGCATAGTTTTGTATTTATAAATGTGAATGTAGATAAGCATGTGTCATGGACACAGTAGTTATTTATAATACAAAGACACAATGCAACACTAAACCCTTAGATCAACTTAAAGTATACTTTATTTGTGGCCATTTAGTGCATGATGAAAAAAAAGCAGATAGCATGTTTTGCCCTAGCACTACTGAAGTAAATTGACTATATTTATGTAGATAGCTCACTTGTAATGTGTAATATAAGCAGCTAAATGGATGCGAACATGTATGATGTCTTTCGCAACATTTTATTTTGTTAATAAATCGCTTGTAAAGTCTAAAAGCTTGAATGACTAGGTTGTATACAGCATTTGTATTTTTTCTTCTTGGTTGCCACCTGGACCCGCTAGCACCTTTGGAAGTTAATGCCTCATTTGAACTGCTATGGTCCTGTTGGCGGTGAAATGAGCTTGCATGATTAGATCCAATGCCACAATCTCTATCTTCGTAAGGACCCACTACGAATCTACAAAGTGAACTCGATAATGAAACACACTATAGTTATTAACGTCACAAGGCCGATATGAAGCGAATAACCGATGTGGTTTAATATTATTCAATAAACTGAGTCTGTTATTTGCGTACTGCCCATTTGGCGGATATTTGGATATTTGATTGGATATTTAATAATTGAGGTTGATTTGCAACTTTTGTTTTATCAAAATAAATAATATTTACAGATGATCTGTGGCTTAATTATGTAACACTCTAGCAACGGTTGTTTAGAATATTGTTAATAAATAACAGCTGTGGCTGAGTTCATTTTAATGGCCATGGCTGTTTTAACAGACATATCGATTGAGCATAAGTACTGTTAAAGCACACTAATAGTATTGTAGGTATTATGAAAAGAAATTAAATATCTCACCTCAGTATATTAAACATGGCATCCGTTTTACCATCGACTTTATGCTTTCCAGATTTAGCAATTGCCAGTAGAACTGCTGTACTAGCTGCAAATAGTGCTACCTGACCATACTTCACAGGCTTGACCAGCTGTCTGGACAACAGCATTTTCCAAATAGTCTCAGTAGCCACATTGCTGACATACAAAGCCAGTAAGGGTCGTCTAGATGGGCGCTCTAATTGAATTGCAAACAAACTGGAGAGGAATACTGGAAGAGCAGCAGCAGTGAGGATATTGATACCCCCCAACATCCGTCTGAAACATTTGTTGTTATATGGATCTAAGCCAAGACTGGTGTGCAAACCTAAGTAAGCAGAGGAACATAGAGAAGCCTGTGGCCGTCATGCTGAGGAATGCTGTAGATTGGAAGATTGAAGTGACAGTTCTTTGTAAGTCTGTTGTGGACGGAAGTTTTCCCTTCATAATTAAGCGTAACTGCAAAAGAGCACAATGAAAGAACATAAAATTTTTAAATACAACATCCGTATTTGTCTAAATTGTTTCTTAATCAACGTTTATTCAATATGTCGTGGGTTAAGTTAAGTTCGGTTTATTCAGTATGAATCGCTAAGTTTTATTCACATAATAATTCATGGCTTGGCTAAAAACTAGCGCAAGACACACTGTCATTTGTTACATAATTAGGAGTACAATACTTTTTCCTAATACCATATGTGATTGCTATTAACTCCGAACAAATTTAATGTTTAGTACATTCACGTTTGTTGTATGTCAATTTTTATGAGAGCAACTTAACGGCGCAGTGTTTGAAAGGCCCTTATGCATGTGTATCATACGTTATTTTTTGTTATACCTGCACCACAATGTGCAAATAAAGAGAAAATATTAAACATTTAGATTCATTTTACAAGGTAGGGATGTGCGGATGTTATTTTTATACATGTAGAGTTGGCATTTGTTGCACCAATGTCATCTTCTAATCACGTCAGTGTCATCAACGAAATTCTGAAGGATGAAACTACTAGTTCCCAAATAACTAATACTAATACTAAGAATGAAGCTTCAATTTTTGGTTTTCCGATTTCCAGCAACAGTAAGTGTACATTTAATACATATTTTAATAAAAATTAGTACTGTCTGATGTTTATTGTCGAACAAGGTTAGTATATGCTAGCTAGTCGGCATTCTTGGAATGCTTTTTAGTTGGTAACTATAAATTGTGATGCAGGTATGATAAAAAACAATTGTTTTAATAAAGTTGATACATACCATCGAAATATAGCAAATCATCTGAAACCCCTCCAACATAGAACACACCATCGTTCCCCATAATGCTTGTGAGCAACTTTTTGTCCACGGGTGTGCGAAAGTCTCACAGGAATGTCCGAGGGTAGCGAACTTGCTTATGACTTGTACCATAATTGGCCGTAGATCGATTGGTAGTAACTGTATTTGTGCGATTGTGGATACATTTTGCATTTCTAAGCATATTTCCTAGTCATTAAATCACCGATAATATTGCCTTTTTTGAATTGTTAAGTTTTCAGATTAGGTTCGATGTACAATATTCATTTATGTTAACTAAATCAGGTGATTATTAAAAGACGAAAATATTGAATTATACATGTTTCCATGCCAGCAATCACCAAACTTATCAACGTAGAAATTATTCGACCTTGTAGTATATCGGCCCGTAATTTTCAACAGGGCTTCGAATCGATATTTTGTTCGTATCAGTTTTCATTCCGGTTCAATTAAAAATATATATATATTGGTTGTGAAAATTGGCACTGTACTGTTAGAGAGTACGATGTTTTTGGTATAATATAAAATTAAAAAAATATATATAGAATTTTTAGCCAATATTACACATTAAACATTGTTTATGATGTGCACTTAGGCAATTTACAAATTCGAATTACATAAAATTGAATTTAAGCAAAAGTTTACGGAACACATTAGTTACATAACTTCGGGATGCCTGTACAATAATCACAAATTCTAATGTCAGTATGGCGAGAAGGTTATATCTTTTCCTTATTTTCGGAGCGTATCAAAAAAGAAAGATCCTTCTCACACCGCACTGACATTAGATGTCAGTGCGATTAGTGCGATGGCTGTACGATCCTATTCAGTTACCTTACTCAACCTGCATACCTGAGTTAAGCCATAGATTGCACAATCTATGATTAAAACATTCGTAGGGTAGTTACCTGTTAAACATGTGACTGTAATCAAGTTGCTTTAGAAACAAACACAACTATAAAAATGTGTTTGATTACATTTCTACATTATTCATTAGTCCTGGAGTTCTAATAGAATATTATTTAACGAGTATATAATGTGCGAATCAAATATGACATTTTATCTATGACTTTTTAAATTAAATAAATCTTATTAACAAATTTTTGTCAATAAGATACCAATGTTAGCAACCTAATGTACATATGTAAATGAGCGTGCATGGATGAATGAAAGATAACAAATGACAGTGTTCACAGGGATACGAAAAATAAAGGTGTGAAAAGCGCACAAAGTTTAATTGAAGAGGCTGCACAGTGTTGTATTATACAACCCCTGCTGTAATGAAGCCATAATACAACCCCTGTTGTATAATGAAGTACATTATGTTACCATAGCTACATATATAATGAATGTATTATTTACGAGTAATAGACATTAGTCCTATTATCTAATACTGTAAATTAGAGTTTTTATTTACACACAAAGCCAAATGTAGAGCATATAGAAGCCAAATGTTTTTTTCAAAATCCGAACGATGCCATTTTAGAGCAACAATCCCATTAAATCATGTATCACTTCTCTATTAATCTATTATAATGTATCATTTTTATTAGAGGAATGTGAACACTTGATTTGAATCATGTAACGCGAATTAAAATATTTCAGCATAGCTTCATGGACACATTACTTTTTGAAAGCAGAATATAAATTTTAAATATAATACTTACTACATACACAGTTGTGTAAATCTTGAGAGAATCCCCGATAGCATAGAGGAACAGACCGCAGGCGGCCTGCGAGCAGCTGTCTGTCCATGGGTGTACATAAGTTATACAGCTAACCCTGACCGGAGCGAATTTGCTGATGGCTTGCACCATGTTTGCAAGAGGCTATTCTTTACCTGGCAACTATAATCTCTGCTGGTCGCACATGATACTATTCTTGGCAAAATTTAGGTAGATACATAAAAATTGAAGTAGTGAATGATTTGATATTCTATCACTGTATCAGAACTACAGATAAGACAGGTGAAACTGGCGTTTCCCCCCTTCTCTAATGGAAAACTGTTAACTTTGCACTTTCCATCTGATATTTCTATATACATAAATTAGACTAGTACAATGTGAGTACAATGTTTAATTAACGAACTCCACTCTATTGACGTTTTTATATTTAACGGGTGATTTCGTCTAATTTCGTTTGGAATACTTAACCTATAACCTATAACTATATTTCTGTAACATAAGGGGGTCATCGGAGTCATCTATCAACAGGGAGCTAAACCACTCCCATGGACCAGGTTTCCTTATTATCCCCATATCTGGCCCTGGACATGCTTACGGCAATTGAATTAGTTTTGATCAAAAATCGATTCCAATAAACACGGATGTTGTCTTTGAAATCGTGGAATAGAATAGTAATAATAACCGTAATAATAGTAATAATAATAATAGTAGTAATTATAAATTATAGTAATATATTCTTTACAAACTTTCAGAGAACAACACTTGTAGGTACATATATGGAAATAATTTTAGTTTTAATAATAAATTATAAATAACGATTGTTGACTTATTTCAAACACTTAACTTAACAACAAATTACACTGTGTCTGAGTTTGATATAACAATTTCTTCTCATTTTGACCTAACCTAACCTAAAAACCTAAGGTTAGGTTAGGTTAGGTTAGGCTAAGAACTTATCGTCAATTAGAACAAAAATCCTCTTTATGCGTACTGACATTATGTTTTGTGATTACAAGACCTCTGCCAGTATATCAATCTTGGACTACTTAAAAACCCCAAAAGGGAATGATCATTTCACAACATTTAAGGTTTCAATAATTATATTAATACCATCTTATACATGCTGTATAATTGTTTTATTATTATTGATTGATCATCTTTAAAGATGATGCACTTAAGTGTAATATAACAAATTGCCAATAAAAATATCGTTACATACAATATAAAACAAAACCATTAACAAATCCCATAAATAAAACCAAACTTTTCTCATGCTACATTAAATTAATAGCACCTATAACGTTAACAACACGTCCCTTATACTTCTTCGAGATATCATCCTGTACTTCAGATTGCAGGATCTTGGTCTTCTCTATGATGTTCTTGATTACCGGTTCAATGGACTTACACTGTCCCCTTGACTCCTGTATTTTGTCTTCCAAAATCTTTTTGCTGGCTTTCATCCTCTGAATTACATTAAGTTTCTGTTTCAAGCTGCTTGTTAAGATATCCACATACTTTGGGGAATGCTTGATATTATGTAAATGCTGTATACGCTTTCCCGTTAAATCGTTTAAAGTTACCTGCACCAAGTCCCTCATGGTCATGATACTCTCTACAGTTTGCATTTGTAAGATTGTGGGTACGTCAAGCTGTGACATAGAAAGCAAGTCATTGTTGCTGGACATTTCAAACAAACGCATTTTTAAAAATGCCTCAAGTTCCATGAGGTCGTTAAGGATTTGATCACGTGTTTTTGGATTATCTAAAATGGTGTATACATCGTTTCCTGTTGCAATTCCACCGTCCAACCCAGATTTTTCAACAACTATTCCAGATTCCTCCAGACTTATGTCTAAATCGATATGTTCTACTATTTCAAACTCGTCATCCGTTGTTACAGTTCCCCAGTCGATGTCTCCTTCACTTGCTGGAGTTGTTACTAAATCAATCTCTTTGCTATCCGAATCCAAACTCCAAAAGTCGACTTGCACATCTTCTTTCAGGTCAATGTCTTCTACAAAATCTATTGTGCCGGTATTATTTTCAGCAGAGTCTTCAACAATATTTGAAGGCGGTAGTTCTATTTTAACAGGTTTTTCTCCGTATGTGTATTCATATGTAGTAGTATTGCCGGTATTTACCAAATATGTTAAAATTGGCAGCACAACAACATCCAATGATTTATTTCCCAGATGAAAATTGACAAATGCACGGTATATTTCAATTGCCGGTCGAATTGCCCTCACATTCTCAGCACATTTCTTGTATAAAACGGGGATATCATTTAATAGCTCAATAAGCTCGCCTTTAATATTTTTTCCTGTAATTCCCAACTGCTTGCATGTCGAATTGAAGTCATTCTGGGCAATATTCTCGGCTCTGCTGTAGTCCTTGTGTTTCTTCTCACACTCGACCTGTGTTTGCTCGCACTTGGCGATCTGCTTCTTTAAACTGGGCACTTCATAACTGACATTACGGGCGAGTATCTGCGCCACCTCGGCTAAATATAAATTGTCTTTCTGGTAAATAGCAATGATATCCTGCCAGTCTTTCATCCGTTGAGAACCATACCTGCCGAACAGATTTTTCGAGTCGGCCTCGGTCTCTTTGAGAATGTCAATGATCTTGAGACAATGGAAATAATTAATGTGCTGGCCGGACAATAACTTGACGATGCCGTCATGAGCTGGCATGTCCTGAATGGCGTTCTTGATTTTTTCCCTCACTTTTAGCACATTCTTCTGCCACTCCTTATTGACATGCCTTCTGCTTACCAGCCATTCTAGTAGTTTATTTGTATTTATGTCGATGGGAATGTTAAACTCATCCATTGTTGTGTTTTACAAAACATATGTCCAATGACAGTATGATCACCTACAATTTGCTAATGACCTTGACAGCATTAGGGTAGAACTACATACAATCTGCGGAGCATTCGAGTATTTATTTTCTCCACAATAGCTATTATATATCTTCAAAGGACTACCATTTCCCCAGGCAGTTTTATTACGGTTATCTAATATTTCATTATGTTTTAAACTTCATCAGTCAACTACAACTCGTAGGTTGAGTACTTTTTTTTTTCTTTAGAACTGACATTGATATTTTGTGATGAACATCAGCATTAAAAATGAAGAAAATTTAGAAAGCAAAAATGAGTTTAATCTACAAGACCAACTGGAACATTTAAGTCATGTACGTAAACAGAATATTATTAATATTAAAGCTAAAAATACTTCATAAATCGTAATAATGACAACTTGGTTCGCATCTACAGATACAGGTTTTTATAAATAAACAGACGGTATACATACACATAAATCGTAATAACAATTCTATATACCACACTAAAGCTACATTCACAATCACTCGATTAGTAATTTACGTTGCAATTAGTAATACATAAAGTTGTTTACGGCTCAATTGTGAACAACTTTGTGTATTTCCATGTACCAAACTCTTATGTTAATTACTAATTGGGTTGTTGTGAATGTAGCTTTAATTTAAAAAATATATAACAAATAATCAAATTACATTATTCCTACTCGTTTTTAGAACACATTTTGTAATTTCCAGGAATTTGATTGCTTGGGTTTGCCTAGCATAAACATTCATGTAAATGTACTGGAGCAACTCGTCACAAGCATTCACAATCTAATCAGACTTTACAGGAGGATTCTCTCTCAAAACCATGAAATGAGCTTACATCAGACAATTTTAAGCAATGATAATTTATCCCAAAAGGTAATTTATTCTTCATTATTTTAAAAGTACTGAACACTTCAGCCATTATTGCTTAAAGCAACAATTTGTTAACTAAACAAATTTAAACATGAAACAAATGGCATAGCCAGACAAAATTATGATCATAAAGTTTTAAAAAGGGGGCTCCTTAATCTCAAGGAGATTAAGGATAACTAGTCTATCTTCGAATGGATATATCCATCTCCGTGGTGAATGTATTATTTTATTTTATTAAATATTATATATAATAAAAATAGGCTTGCTCAATATTTTTAACATTTCTAACAATATTACATGAGAGGAAATTAACCAACGAGCTTCAATATAATTTACATTTTTAATTCCCAGCAATATTACGTGATATCGATGCTTAAAAATGTATAATCGGTTGAATTCTTAATAGTTTTTATTTACTAGTGCAATACTGTTTTTCAATATTAAAACAAAATCGTATCTTCGTTCTAAGATGAAATAAACCATAAATCAGCCGACAGCCACATCTGGGCTTTGGCAGCCTCTTGCAATTTGTACGATTGTAGAACGGACATACGTTTGCAAAATATGTGGCAGCTGATACTGACAGACAACAAGGCGCTTTGTTCCAATTAAAACATGATATAATACTGAATATGAAACTGAAATTGATCTAATTTGAATTATAACTCTAGAAAGCATTAAACAGCTATCACAACGAGCTTAAGGACAAGGAAAGTGAATTAAAGCAATACTTGGAGATCATTAGACAAAAATGTTGTGACATTGATCAAGTAAAATGTGAAAAATTTGCTGTCTCGAAGGACCTGGATGCAATGAAGAACCTTTACAACAGTAAAGAGAAAGAACATTTGCACACCATCACCAAACTGAAACTTGAAAATCTACAATTAAGAGAGAAGCTTGGAATGGAAGTCGGTATGAATTGATTAATTTATTATTTCATAATAATTGAACACATTGTTTCCATAGGCGCATCCTGTAAAATCGGGAATTTCTTCAGTAACTAACTAAAACACTTTTTTTGTTGCTGTTTCAGTGAATGGCTGCAAAGGGATTTAGCTTAATAACTTCAATTCAGTTCTGAGAAAAATATTTCTTACGTTTGAAAGTTGGGTTATCAAGTTGTAGTAATGAGGCCATATGTTCTCCTATCTCTCATTGAAATATGGAATGCATCTTATTGCAACATTTACACAATACAACTCCGCAGAAAATATATAGATAGATAGATAGATAGTTATAAGTTATAACTTTGTTCAAGTATCTCTGCAGATAGCGCTATGAATAAAGCAAGGCTTCGAACGTTTTTTTTTTCGTTCCGGTTTTATCCCGATTCAATTAATATATATATATTCTCTAATATATGTTCAGTTCTGGTTTTCCGACAAAAATGACAACTTATTACAACACAACCAACAGATTTACAACTAAAGTGGAGAGATTGTGTTAATGAGCGCGTTTAACATGTACGGAACCAAAATAAACTGATATTTCTTTCAGTTCGGTTCCAGTTTTTGTTCTGACAAAAATAATGTTTATTTCCGGTTTCCGGTTCAGTTCCAGTGCGAAGCCCTGAGAAAATAAAAATTGCAGGAAAACATATTGAAATGATTCATGACATTGCGGAAATAAATGGACATTACAATCGTTCCTGTGATTTCTGTAGCAATTAGAGTGGCAATATGTTTTTCTGTTTTTGTTTCTTATAGTTCGTACAATAAACTTTTTTTAACTTTAAATGCCTGTAAAATTTTATTACTGCCATTTTGCCTACTGCTGTCGAACCTATAATGCCTATAATGATAATTGTAATTTTTTTAAGGTTATTGTACATATCTTAATTCTTAATCAGATACTACAACAAAGTTACAACTTCTTTACAACTACTTTACAACTATTTTCATTATTATGATGAAGTTATTCATTATTTTCTTCTTGTTATCTCATTTCATTATTTCACTATATCATATTATTCATCTTCTTTACTAATTAAATAGCGAACTGTATTAATCATTAATCATCATCATTTATAGGTACTTACAAACCACAAGATACAAAGTTGATTGAAGTGCTAACAAAGTATAAAGCCAAGGAAGCAATATATGAAGACACCATAAAGAAATTACACGAGAACAACAAGTACTTGTTGAATGAAGTGTTGAACCTAAAGGAAGAAGTTCTAATGGTTTTATGTAACAAAACGGTACAATAGACATATTAAGATTTTGATTTGTGTTTTAAAAATGTATATTTCTCTACAATTAATTATAATAAATAATATTGATTAATAAGATAATGAAAACATTTTAGGGTATTAATATTGAATTTATAGAACGAAAGAAAAATAATAAACAGTATTTCAAGAAAATAATATAGAATTTCTTCAAAATTGAAAATATTTTTCAGTTATACCATACCTACTTATATGTATCACAGATTTTAGCAATGCAGAAGGAAGCTATGCTGTCATACAAGAGACATTTTTATTTAACTGAAATTCTAGCAAAATAATCAAAATATGTTTTAAATTAGAAGCATTGTCAGAGCTTTTCACTTTTTTTGCTCTCCTTTATCAAACTTCTATTCTTGTCCTTTTCTTGTTTTAGCTCTTACAGAGCAGAACAAATATCGCAATTCGCCAGCGCATGAAGCAAGGTCACTTCTATGACTTGCATTGCCTATCTCTCTACATTGCACAACGAAACCAACCCAAATCTGCTTTTCGGAGGTTGGGTTATCTATCCGTCTCTTCGCGATTTAATTTACTCTACTGACTATACACTATTACAATGCTGTTCTACTACCATCTACTGCTATCTGCTTTTAGTTAATACTTCCCTTTGTGTATAAATTGTAGTCGACCCAGCCCGTTTTATGGGTTTTGTGTCGGAGCGTTAATTACAATTTAACACAACGGTAAAACAGGCTAACAGTGACAAAAATTACTAAGATAAACAAGTTATTAACAAATAAAAAAGGGGGCAGGATTTTATTTTATTTTTAATTGAAGCTTGGGAGTAACGAAATAAATATTTATTTTATATGATTACATGATCACAGTTATAATTGGAATGGACAACAATGTAAAGTAGAAGTTAATCCATTTATTAATTAACAATAGTAACAAAATAAAATATTGTGAAGTTAAAGCCAACAAAACAAAACAGTAATAGTGAATACAATAAATACTATAATAATGAATTAATTACAAATTATTTATTTAAAAGTAATGTAAAATTCATTATAAATATTCTCAAAATATTGAAACACATACAGGGTGTTATCCCGAGAGGAGATCTGCCAAACTTGAGTGAGGTGTTTCTCAGGTAATTTTAAGCAAAAAAAAACATATCAACTTAGGTCTGATTCAGAAAATTTATCACGTTAGGACAAGTTAAAACCAAAGTAAAAAAGAATGCACTTTGTCTCCAAGACAATCAAATCTAGAGAATAAACTACATTAGTAACATTATTAATTAAATTGTAAAATTAGTACCTATGGAGTCTTGTTGTGGTATTCCCAAGTATTTGAGGATTAACGTGAAATTCATCTGCAGCATTAAACATTGTTTGAATTAATTCATTTCGATTATGAACTTTTTCTGCATAGCTAAGCTGATTTCCCACCAAAGGTAACAATCAAGGGTGAATGAAACTCTGGCGTGGGTGTGGTCATTTTGAACAATTAAATAATTAATTTTGTTAATTACTGTTACTTCTTTGAATTTGATTGTTTTATGAATATGACATGCTGTATTTTATTTTTGTTTTTGATTTTTGTTTTAACAAGTCTTAACTCGATAACTTTTTCTACGTTATATGAGTTGTTTATTTAAAATCACTTGAGATGATGTGATTTCATGTGGTTTCAAGAGATCGAGTGATCACCTGAAATCACCTTGCAGAAGTTTGACTGATTTCTCCTGAGAAGTCCTGTATTTATTCATTGTATAAAATTATTATTTTTCAATAAATATGTACAAGAGTTCATTCCTTATTCTGCACATCTGCACTGCAGATACTTATACATACAAAAAAATATTAGTAATACTTGTTAATCACATACTAACCATCAATATCACTATAAAATACAAAAAAAAAATACTTCAGAGACTAGAAGCTGCACATTTCTTCTCGGCAATTTGCTGCTGAAGCATTGCCATCTCCTTCTTCAAGGAATTAAGGCAATCGTGCAAGTTGGTCAAAGGTTTACATTTATCAAGGTTATCGGTTACCTTCAACAACTTGTTAATTCTAGCATCATCAAATGTAGTAGGGCCTGGTAAATTTGACACAAATTGTGGTAGGCTGTGGTATTCTGTGTCTCGAGTGCGGCTTCCAAGCTTTTCTTTTAGAGCCTATATAAAAATTATATTACATAATATGTGTGACTAATACCCTAATAGCAAATACAAATATTAAAGATACAAAGATACAGATAGATATATATATATATATATATATATATATATATATCGGTTGACGGCCGGCCCACCATAAGAGATGCTACTGTAAGTACCCCATGTGATGGCAATTCACTCAGAATAAAATCAATAATTAGAAAATAAGAAAAATAAGCAAATTAGATTAAAGAAGACGACTATTGTCTGTATCAATCGCAAACTAAATTAGAAGTCAATATGTTTGGATTTTAGTTGCATATTTTGTACAAAAATAGTTGTAAACTAATAACTGTCGTGTTTTGTTATCAGTTTGTTATAGCTGACAAATATATCAAATCCTGACACAATGCCTAAATTAACAGTTTAAAATTATTGTATATATCTGTTAATTGGTAGTGTATGTGAAACACTAGATAAGATTTACTTACAACATTTTGCTTCGTAGTGATGTTCAAGGCAATCTTCAAGTCATTACTTAAACGTTGGAGGAAATACTTCTCACTGTTGACTAACTTCAGTGTATCCTGCATGTCCTTCATGTCCTGCTCAGATTTCGCTAGCAAATTTTGCAAACGGCACTCTCTGTGAGAATTCTGGTTATCTACTTTTGTTCTCTGAGACTTTAAACTGACAATTTCTTCATCCTTCTGATGTAGACTGTAATTCAGGGTCTGCCAAACAAATGCCAAAATTGAACTTATCAACAATAATTTATTATATTAACTTCCAATTATAGAAATTAAATTGATACTGCAGTAAATTTAAGAAGTTGATTCGAACTTGGGCCAGAGTTTTTTTTTTGGCCGCAACCATACATTTCAACGGTCTAGATTTTTGTAGGGTTATATTATAATTTTTGCAAAAAATGTAAAAAACTGATTTGAGCTGGTAGGCTGTTAAATAAGAAATCCTCTAGAACCAACAATTGGAACAAAAAATATTTCACCTCAATTTCCTTCATATAATACGTGGCGTTTTCCCTTAACCCATTAAGCTCCATGCCCATTACTTGAACATCAAGATAGAATTTGGACCTCTCTGTACACGAGTTATTAAATTTAACGATCAGATTATCAAATTTCAAACGCATGTCTTGAAGTACCCGTTGGGTTTCTTCATGCTTAATCTTTTCATTACTACATTCCTCTTCCAATTGCTTACGAATTTCAGTACATCCTGAGTGCTCCATTAGTTGATTATCAATCTTATGATGTGTTTCATTAAGCTGCAACGGAATTTATCAGTTGTTGTCATACATACAGTTATACACTTACCTGCTTCTTAAGTGACAAAATTGACATTTCCTTAGCTCTGACATCATTGACGTAAATATCGATTTTATTATTCTCATTTATGAGCTTCATATGCAAATCGTTGATGGTAGTACGCAATGTGGCAGCATCGAAGCAGCCAGGACATTCCTGTTCTTCAGCTATCTGTACTTCCAAATTAGCAACAGTGTTTTGTAATTTCTTTACAGCCTGGTCTTTAGTCTGTATGGATTGTCTCAAGCTTTCGTGCTCAAAATCTTTTTGACTTAACTCTAGCTTGATATTGTTAAGTGATTCAATTGTATTGTTGTATAGGTCTTCGAGGTACTTGCAATGTTTTTCGACACTGTTCCTTCCCCGCATGTGTTCCTTAATCTTCCTCAATAAAGTTCTGTTGTTCACTTCGTATCTAGGCATGAAAATTATATATATTAATATTAGCAGCTTTTATAGTTGAAATGTGTGAAAGGCAAGTGTGGTGAAATCGATAGTGTTGGCCATTCAAGCAGCTGACCCGCATTCGACCCTTGGCTTGTCTAATATATCCGCTAGAAAGCCGCTCACCTCCTCTCAGAAAACAATGGCAAACCACTGACAGTAATCTGTCCAGGATAGTTTCTCCGAACCAGCCGTTCGCAGCCGACTTGAAACTGTAGGTGCCATATAGTATCATTGTAACTACAATATAGACACTCACACACTGACTTTGTGCGCGGAAATCGCTTACGCTTGAAATCGAGCATGGCACTCCAAAGAAGAATAGGAAATGCCGTCAATTGGTTTATTGGTTGCCGATATGCTTATAGGTAGGTGAGTTATGATATTGAGCAGATAAAGTATAAAATATAGAATTTGGGATTGCAAAATAGATATTTATAATAAATAAACAATATACAGGATGTCGTTAATATGGTAAAGCTCGATTGCACCTATACAAGATGTAATCAGGAATAAACGTCCAGAAAACTGGGTCTTGCTCCATAGCACTGTCTCAGCCCTTCGGTCATTACTGGGAAAAAAATTGACAGTTTTTCAACAGTTTCCTTTGAAAATCATTAGAGCACTATTTAAGTTCATTCAGCGAATTCACCAAAAAAATTTCCAGTTAAATGAAACTTTACACCACAAGGTTATTGTTAATTTATTACTTCTATTATTTATTATGCAATCAAAAATTCTATATTTCATTACTACATCTACTTAATATTATAATTCACATATAAACATTTCACCAATAAATAATCCAATTGATGGCATTTGCTAATATTAAAAAAAAAAAAGAATAGAAGTGTAATAGAATGCAAGTCAAAGCATGACTAATTTTAATTAATTTTTTTCATATTTTATTTAACATGATTGAGAGCAGTCCCATTGGAAATAATAAACTGAGTTCGAAAAATAGAGCGGTTAAGTTTTTCTATCCAAGTGAGACGACATGTTTATAAACTTTTGCAATAATCCGTGGCGCCCATGCAAAGACGCACGTCTCCTCTGGACACCGCATCGCACACTTTGGAAACCACTCCCATAAATAACTATTACATCTCGAAAGAGATATAAATTAGATAATAAAAAATTATTATATATATATATATATTGTTATATATATATTATATATATATATAACTAACTATGCTCGCATGTTGTCCAACAAATTTTATAGCAAATTATATAGCATAGCATAGCAAAATTGCAATGAGTTTGAATAATATTAAATCCAATTTGCTGTTTAGTAATATTTTTTACCTTTTTTGTTTTTCTTGCATCTCCAGATCTTTAACTACAATCATTGCTTGCAATTGTTGCAAATCAGCATTCACAATATTACAATCCACAGAATTAATTGGTAACTTTTGAAAGTTCTTTTCAGTTTCAACAAATTTTTCATTCAAAGTGAAGACACGCTCCTCAATGGTTTTTAATTTTTCATACAATTTCAGCTTGCAATTAAATTTCACTTTGGCGCCTACGTTTGCTTCCAACTTTGTATTAGACACCTCTTCCGTTCTAGTGTTCACAAAATTATTCACTTGCAGCAAGTAATTGTCTAATTTGTTTAAAATTTCATCTAATGGTGAATCTTTAATGCTTAAATTGTTATTTCGGTACGAATCTTTAATTGATTTAATATCCAATGAATCATTCTGTATCAACCCCGCAAATTTTTGGCACAAACACTCTAATATATTTGAAAAAGTTATCCTGTAATGATTCTTTTCTTCTTCTAATTTTTTGTAACGCTCCTTAAATATATTTTCTGAAGATTTCAGTTCAATATTTAAAGCATTCATTGAATTTTTATAAAAAGTAATTTTGTGCTCTGAATCCTCAACAAACTCTTTTAAACGGTCAATATCCTTCTGTAGGAAGCCCGACTTTTCACAAAGTTCTCTGTTTTGCAGTTTGATATTAATGTTTTCATTCTCCATTTTTGGCATGGCTTTCTTCAATAGTAACAATTCTTCATTGGCCTTTGCCAACTCCTGCATTATCTCAAATTTTTCACGACTCAATCTTCCGATTTTATTCAAGTACTCCTTCTCTTTATGTTTATATTCTTCAAGCTCACACACATTCCAGTTGTGTTGCATAAAGAGTTCCTGTTTGCACTTTTGGACATCAAGCATGCTCTTTGTCCTCTCTTCTAATTCCAATTTCATTTGGTTATGTAAATTGAGGAACCTTTGGAAGTCACATCTTATAACCAATGTGGCCTGAGTGATTTCTTCTTTCTCACATAATGTCGAATCGAGTGCAGATTTTATCTTACAAGACTCCGCGTTGAGCTTTAACACATCGTTTTCTCTAATTGTTAATAAACGCTTTATATCATTTAACTCATCGGATAAATCAGTTTTTACATCTTCCAGAATTTGCAGTCTTAATTCTTTGTCATTTTGTGATTTTTGTAAAGTTATATTTCGGGAGAGTAATTCAGCATTTTCTCTCATAATTTTTTCATATACGAGCCCATGATCAACCATTGTTGCTTTCAATTTTAACATTTCATTTGATAAGTCAGTAATTTCCCTTTCATACAAATTCCTAATTCCACAAATTTCCTCATCGTCATGTAACGGAATAATAGTCGTTTCTTTACAAGCAACTTCATTTTTCAACATGTATATAATATCACTCAAATGATTTTTGTCTCGTTCATTAGTCACTAACAGCTCTCGATATTTATATTCCCAATTAATAATATCAGCTTGCAGGACTGCAATTTTACAATCTTTATTAGCAACTTGGGTTTTCTCGGACAACAATTGTTCGGAAACTTTGTTCCGATCATTGCGACAGTCATTCAAACGTTGCTTGTACCAGAAAACAGACTGTGTAGAACTTTGCAATTCATTACTAATTGATGTTAAGTCATTCTTAGTTTCCAAATCTTTACGCTTCCATTCTTGTAAGTTGTAATGTTGATCAGCAATTTTCTTTTTCAACTCCTCAGCGCAATTATATTTAATGTTAATATCATCTTGAGCTGCAGTTAACTGGCCTTTCAGGCTACCTATATTATCCTGCAATGATTTTATTTCACTCTTTGCTGCCTCTGTTTCACTTAAAAGTGAGCAAGTCCACGTCTCCAATTCGTAATTCCTATTTTCCAGTTGAAACATCCGACCCTCAAAATCCAGAACTGCGTCAGTGTTTTTAGAGTTTTTTATGGTTTCAATATGAGAACTTGCATTCTGAAGCTGCACTTCAAGCAAAGTGCTCTTCCTGAGGAGCTCCTCAAATTTCTTATGATGCTGTAGCTCGTGCTGCCGTTGCAAATTAAACAATTCGTTTTTATACCTCTCATTCAAGCTGAGGATATTTTGGAGTTCCGCATTTAAATTTGAAATGCGTACTTGGTAGGAGAACGAGTCGATGTGGTGCTTTTGTGTGCGCAGACTCTTGGTTGGTTGTTGATTACTCAGCTGGATGAGGTTGCGTATTTCCCCAATCTCATCTTCGTAACCTGTCAAACCGGAGATGCTTGACACATTTGAACTCGTGCCATCATCAGATAAATTTGAGGCAAGTCCTTCTTTATCCATTACTTTATCACCTGAAATGACAATTATTATTACAAGCCTATTAAGAATGTATGGAAAATTATTAATTATAAAATAAGCTGATTGATTCATTTAGGCTAGGGTTTCCTTGTAATCATTATAACTTATATTTAATAGAAAGAACAATGAATTAACACAAAAACATTATTCAAATCAAATCATTTATCATCAATCTGTTATTGGGCTCAAAACAAACCGAAAGCGCCCCTTTCCACTGCAAAACCACTTGTTTCAGTAGTTCTAATTTCTGCCGCTGTTGAAAGCAAATTCTAAGGTGGCGTAATTGTCAAGCATTCACAGCTGATTTATACTTGTTTCGCTAGTTCTTGTAAGAATCCATCAGAAGCTATTTCAAAAAGCTTTTCTCTGTATATTTAATTACTAGACAACAGCTGGTTATAGACTGATTGATGCTGAAGTGTATTTTATCCACTCTACGTCGATATCAAATTCGGGGAATTACTTTTCTGGATTCATCTGAAAACTTTCTGAATGCTGAATAGAGCCCGGCATCGGGTTCGGTTGTTGGACGGGTCTATAGACATTGTTCAACGAATTGGGAATGGCTCTGTTAAAAAATATACGGGTTGTGGGTTTACCAGCAGCCAGTGGTTTACGCCCACAGATGTATATTTTATGTATCAAGTATTTAATTCACATTTTTTATGTACTCATTTCAAAATACTAAAGATTGTTACCATTGTTTAATGTTGTCCTAAGAAAGGTGTCTTTTCAATAATACGCACAATATTTACAAATCCTAAAAGACTATAAATTCTATGCATAATCTCTATGACTATGAGTTTGCACTTATGCATTTTCTAATTTCGTATGGTTTTTAAAGTAAAAAATAATTACTCTACAATCTTTTGATCATTTAGGTTGATATTAGGAGCCATGTTTGATCATGATTTTTTGTTTGCATCGATGCGCTATATAAGTGGGTGAAACATCCCAACATATTTCTTAAACAACCTGTATAAATTCCAAAATCCAATTATTTGGATTGAATCCCTCAACGGAAGGTTGAATCATGTCCTACAGCCAGTTGGAATCGATTGCACCATCTGCTTCGACTTGTCCATTTAATTCCACTGATTCCCTGTAAAACTATCAAATCTCAGTACTAGATCGATTTCACAATAAACAAAAATACACCTATTTATACCACCTACTCGTAAGATTTAATTTGAATTCAATTATGTTACAGATAAATCTATGAAATGAAGCTGGCAAATTGCACATTGCACATAATTATTTGATGGAATAAATATAGGTGGAATATCTAACCCATTCACTTTCTATACCTACATCACTTTTTTTTAATCTAAAAAACTAGCACTAGTATAAATTATTTAATGTTGCTCATATATGAATGCATTATAACTACTAGTACAATATTACAATACAATAACGCTTTATTTATATCCAGCAACTATAAGCAAAACACAATTGTTGCCACAAGTAATATTTTTAGGCCACACACTCACAAAACACCATGCACCAAACACTGCGATGACATTTCTCATAACACATATTTGCCATAGAGCCTAATCATTTGCTAATGTTGCGTTACAACAAAATTGCAAAATATAAAATCAAATATTATTCCAGTTGTCATTGAATGTATCCACGTTTTCTTAATTACAAATGACGTTAAGATATTTAATAATAATAATTCCAATAATTCCCATAGTTCCCAATTACGACATCCAGATAGGCAACTAAAATAGCTTTTTAACGATATAGCGTCATCTCGTGGATTTTGGCTACATTAAGCTATAGTGGCGCCATCTCGTGTGTTCTTTGGTTAAGAAAATGGTACGGACCTATCGTGCATAGAGGGCGCAAACGCGACAAATGTTTTTTACAGAGAGTGGCCATCTGTATATATATAATCTGTGGACTACAGACAATCTTCATCTCATGGCCTTAAAAATGAAAACCCTGAAATAATAAGGAATATACCAATTTTAGTACTTTTTGGTACACTTCTAGATCACAACTTGTTACATTTGAAATTTTCATTGTGGCAAAACTGTTGGTTACACTGATTTGTAGTAATTTATATATTTATGCATATTTATATGGGGTTTTTTTCTAGTAACTATGCTTACGTTCTCGGATTATTTAAAGCTCTCGAATTCGTATACAGTAAGTATAAATCAAAAATAAATCATTAAAACCACGTGAACTTGTTGGCACAACATTCACTATAATAGTTTGTGGAAAATCTCTCGCCCACAAAGCAGTTTCAGGTTATGTCGCTTTTGTTTTGCAAATAACGTATTGTCAAATTCAAATTTGTATTGCTTTTTGTGTGTAACTTATGAACATCTTTTTCATTTTTTACCTACCAAATAACCTTACAGCAGCTGAGATTTCATATATAAATGATATAAGCAGACATGCTCAAAAAGTATGTGGGTAATATGTAATTCGATTAAGGTAGTTAAAATATGTCGAATTTTCATGTAAGAGGCAATGTCAAGTTGAATCTAACAGTTCTCACTCACTTCATATTTGGTCAACTTAGGCCCAGTTGTACGATTGTGGATTATCTTTGATCGAGGTTCAATTTCTATCGATTCGATTCTGTTGACAATTGTATCCTAGGTTACTACCTACGATAAGTATATCCAGATATACTTTCAACTATTTAGGAAAAAAAATTAAAGAAACGCATCTTGTAGAATTCTCTTGAAAATCTTGGTCACCGATTCTACAAGATTACCGAACGCAGTGACAATTGCCTCATGATTTTTCGGACAAAGAATCATGTTTTCTATGCTCGTTCGCATGCTTAAGATATGGTAATCAGAATAATTATGCCATCAGAAGTGTTATGGTAAATATATTTCTTTAATTTTTGCAAAAAGGTTTTGTTCTCTTTTCATGTATGGTGCCAGTTTCATAAAAATTAGAAGTACATCAGAATATTGCAATACATTATTTACCTCGATGAATTTCAGGATAATATATTATGTCATTCCGGACTACACCTAGTCATTGGCAACGAATCGTGTGACCTAGACTCCATGGTCTCTGCTCTTGCCCTCGCGTACCTCTACCATTTGACAAAGTACAATGCCGGCCGCACAAAAGTCATTCCCGTGATGAACATGCTATCCAGTGATTTTCCCGCTCGCACTGAGAATGTTTACCTACTTAACAAGTGTCATCTGGATCCAAAACACTTGGTATTTAAGTAAGTAAAATGTTATGCACAAGTTTAGTTTAGCTGAATTCAAGAGTTTATTTGAATTTTCGATTTAATTGTGCGAATGTAAAAGCGACACTCCTGGCGCCATCTCTACGCGAATGACTGCACTGCAGTTCATTGCAATTTGAATATCAGAATTTGTGAATCAGACAAATATTTTTTTATATAATCGTGAGTTGATATGCGGGTATAATAAAATAATCACGGACATCATAAATGTCTCAGCGCAGAAATTTATGATACTTTTTTTTACGTGCACTTTTTTCGGCTAATGTCGGGTTCCGCTGCTGTTTTGAAAATCACGAGTATGCGCCTGATGTATGTTGGTATTCTGTATAATTGTATTTCATCAACTATTTTAGGGATGAAATTAATTTAGAAGAAATTTTCAACAACAAAGGTTTGAAAGTGTCGTTAGTTGACCACCATGTGTTACCTCCCGAAATGAAGTTCTTAAAAGAATGTGTTGTGGACATCCACGACCACAGACCAATCGACGAGAGCGAGGTCTGGGGCGATACCGTCGAGGTCAACATTCAACAGGTCGGATCCTGCTGTACCATCATCGCCGACAAAATTTACAAAACGTTGGAGCAATGCTTATGCACGGGCATGCCCGGATTATCCGTCATCCCTTTGATGCTGTACGGTAAATCATCATGTTTAAGGAACCCAGGTGGCCATTGACATTTTGTAGTTAAACATTGCAAGTCAACGCCACCTAGGTGCTTCAATTATGCTAAATTGGTGGGAAACTAACATCGTTAAGTTTTAGCAACAATTATTTTTGACACGGTGGGATTAAAACCGGAAGCCGGCAAGGCCAAAGAGCTCGATGTTGAGATGATCGAGAAACTCGAACAGGTGCTCAAACCAAGCAAGCCGCGTACAGAGGCGTTTGACGAACTCTGGGCCGCACACAACGACTGTTCCGAGCTGACTTCGCTGCAGCTGCTGTCCAAGGATTTGAAAGTTGTTGGTGACGTGTTCGTCCCCGGACTGCCGATGCTCGTGGAAGACTTCCTTCAAAGGAACGGGGTGAGATCTGCCGTTTCAACGTTCTACCAGGAGAAACAGGCCTCGCTTCTCGTGCTCATGGGACTTAACGTGGACAGCGAAGTACACCGTGACTTGGCGCTCTACCATCCGAAACACAATAGCCTGCTTCCTATCTTGAAGAAGAATTTGATGTCGTCTTCATTGAATTTGCAGGTGAAACAAGTCTCGATGCCGCATCTGACCTACTACAGACAAGAAAATGTAAAGTTCTCCAGGAAGCAGGTTATACCTATAATTAAGGAGTCCATAGAAATGAATAAATCAAAATAAAATAATAATTTAAGTACTTGAATGTACATATCAATGGTTGTCTGGCAAAGTGACATCTAACATTTTTTTTAGAAAACTAAATTAATTACATAACATACCTGCAAAAAGTGTAGTAAATATTATATTTACTACACTTATCTCTTATTATATATCTCTTTTATAAATGGTAGATGTTTACATTATGGTTTTCAATTTTTCTTAAACGTTTTCAAATCTAGATTTTGTTCTGTAAATCTTGATTTTAAAATGTTATAAAATTTTCTTTAATCGTTTTTGACATATGAAATCCACAAAAACTTTGCGATATTGCACGATACAGTGTGGAAACTTTGTTAAAATAAATTTTCTGGATAAAATCTCAAAGGAGTTTAGCAATTTTAGTTACATGACGTTATACTACACCATTTTCATTGTATTAAGTCATTTGTTTTTAAAGTTAAGACATCCTCGATATTTTAGATGACGATATTGCCGCCTGGATGTCAACATTACTTTCAGCTACACTAATACCCAGATAGTTGCGCCTCTTTATAAACCTCTTACTCAATGGCAAAGAGTAGAAATAGCGATGCTCAATATGAACTGGTTAGACTGGTTAATGCATAACATCAATTTTTCTTGAGCAATTTATATTTAACATATTTATATAGTGTGATGGTAAGGAGCGGGAGTAGGCACACTCATTAGAGGGGAGTTTAAGTCTATATCCATTTCTTGCGGAATAATGGGCTCTTGTTGCGAGTTGATTTTATCCTGCAGCGCTTGGTATAAAGTGTGCACCTTTTCGCCATGCTGGTGGGTCGGTTGCAGGGCTTTGATGAGAGTTTGTATTCGGTTAGACGGCAGTTTCCCATAGACATACCAAAGCAGCTTCAACAAATGCCTGATCACGTTGTCTCTTGTCAGTCCGGCAAAGAAGAACTCGTCAAATAAGCCCGTACAGAAGTCTGGCATCGCGAATTCGTCCGGAACGTGAATGAGCAATGCAACCTGGAAATACAAATCGTTCGGATTAGATATCAAAAAGGCATATCTGAGAGAATTTCAATTTTTCGCTAACTCCGCAAAATCTCGCTAGTAACGATAAATGTCTTACCAAAGAGTGCAGAAATGGGTCCTCAAAGGCCCTGTCGTCCCTACAATTCGCCAATACAGTTAGAATCCTGAGCAGCCCGACGCGATCCTTGTGTCGGGCAACGTGCAGCGTGTAATACATGGCGAGAATGCTAGCCACGGGGCTCTCCTGAATGTAAGCTTCCACCGCGTCCGGCAGAGGCCCCGAGTGTTCTATCACAGTAATTGCTGCCTCGCGCTCGTCATGGGGCAACTTCACGGACAGCTGCCGCACTTGGTCATCGACCATAAGGGACATCAGGGCCGGTATGAATTTTGTGACCACTTGGCTGTCCAGCTTGGGCTCTTTGAAGTCCTGCGAGTCTATCATCACCCAAGCGCTCAGTCCCAAAGCCAGCATTCGCAGAAGAAGGATCAGTATCGGGTTATCCTAAAAATAATATTTATTTACAAGCCACACTAAACAGGTCGAAACTAATGAATAGACATGAATTGATTTAGTTAAATGAAATACTATAATTCAACAATTAAGCCTCAAATTTTTTGCGTTAATCAAATGAAAAATGTATGTTAAGTGATAATTGTAATTTTAAGCTCCAATTTCTCAAGTTCGACCAATTCAAAAACTCAATTATTACACAAATGTGATTTTATACTCAGAGTATGTGCAATTTGCTTAATAATGTATCTATTATTGATAAATATTTACGCTACATATTTTTATACCCTTGGCATTCCTTCATTATTAATCAAATGCTGCACGATCTTGATAGCTGATGTTGCCAGGAAATTAATAGCGTACGGATCGCACAGTGTCATTGACAAATCACCGAGCACCTGCTCCTGTCCCCGTTTGATGTTATCGAGAAACCCTTGCAGCTCCCTGGACCTCTTGATATCAACGTTTTTCTCGCGGATGCAGGCGTCCAAGCACCAGGTGAATTTGTGGCACGGATCCACGGATATGATGTCCTGCACTTCCAGGTCGTGCAACGCCATCAGCAGTTCCGCACGTAACGTGCAGTAGTGCACGTTCCGCGTCCTAAGAAATAAGGTCCGCAGGAACTGAAGCACCATATCGTAGAGTTTCACACTGTTGCCGATCATGTGTGCGAGTTTCTGAACGACCTCGCCTTGTCTACGCACCTAAAAGGCAATCAAGAAATTAAAAACTAGACAAAGCGGTGCATTTATGAATTATTACATCGGACATTCGAATGTGAGCTGTCATCTAACATATTACTGCTAACGTTTTTTGATAGGCAATTGTATTACTAACCTTTGGTGAAGGCCCGAAAAATTGAGTGCTGCTATTTTGGTGGTCGAATAGGACGTTTTCCTTTTCCGTGATGTACTGGCTCAGCAGCGGGGAAACCTCGTCGCCGAAAAGTGACTGGTTGTCCTTCCAAATCTGCCGTTTCACTTCCGTATCGGTGTCCTCATAGAGGTCCCTATCTCTCACTAAAACTTTCAGGTACTTGTCTTCTATGGAGGGTATGTTCCTCAGGATGCACATCACTATGGGACGCAGCGATTTCACTTTAACCACCGGGAAGCTCTTCACGAGGAGCTCTTGCAGTTTTTTATCTCGTTCCACGCCTTGTTTCAGTCCAATTTCGTTTATGTGAGATATAAGTTTTTCACGAAGCTCCTAAAAATAAAATATAAATTATTTTGTAATCAACACATAACCTTGAGAAAAGTTAAATCATTACAAATGTATGGATCCATACATTAATAGTTAATAATTAATAGTTTACAATTACTAATAATTGTAATACCTGAGAGTGCTAAATCTTTTAAACTAAGTTAAATCATAAATTTAAGGCGGAGAGAATTTCCACCTCGAGCATCTATTGTTCAGCCCGTATAATGAATTTAAACTACATTAAACTATTCCAATTGGTCAAATTTTAATTACAATATATAAAAGTTTCCAAAGTTAAGTGGAAAAACAAAACGATTGCATTAGGCCTAACATTATTAAGTGTTACACATCATTATAATAGAAAAAAAAATCAAGTCCATATTTAAAAATTTAGACTTGATTACGATTGCACTCACACAAAACGTCTGATCGAAAATCTAAACTTCCTTTGTTGTAAAAGAGAAAAAGTGATAATGAAAATATGTTTTTTTTTTAATATCTATTCAAGTAACGAGAGGAGAAAATAAATAAGATATTCGAAAATTTCATTTTTTTAAATCTCAGTAACCACTGAATTTTTTAAAATTATTTTTATTGATTATTGTTTCCCATATGATTACGCAGCTTTGCCCCAATTTAACCGACTTCGTATCTCTGGCAGCTTCTGATATCCCCATAGTGATAATCGAATTTGAGTAACCCTCAATGGTTACTGTACAGAAGTTTATTTCACTTGGGATATTTTTTTATGCATCTCTTTCTTAATGAGTCACAAATTGTGACAGTAAATACCGAAACTTACGATTTTTGAGTTGGTATTTTCGGTACCACCAAATCTCCCCAGTACTTCTGTGTTCTTGGTTCTCGTGATATTGGGATTGGACCCCCCAATACGCACCCCACGATACAAATATCTACTTGTGAATATCAGCAAATACAAATAATCTCACCTCTACTACAGATGTATGGAAGTCAAGCCTGCGCATGCCGTGCAAGTCCAATAGAGGAAGCATAGGGCGTAGAGATGGTAGTAATATTCCATTAGTCAGCTGGAAAATCGAAATAATAACACATTAAATGTTAGATCCTATAAATTGAGTATTTGTTAATCAAAATTAATGCAGATGAATTTAAAAAAAAAAACGGAAAATGAAAATTTTCCCAACGTAAATTTGGTTTTAAGTATTTGTCCATTAATTAGGTATACTCGTTCCATATTTTATTTTTAATTAAGAGGGCTGTAGTTTGATTTTATAAAGTTTTACACATGCACACCAACAAAAATGATCTGACAGTGAAAAAATTATCAAATGTCAGATTTCTAACAACGTTGCCTAATTCATATATTAAAACAATTAAATTCTTGCTTCAATCATTCAAGTGTTAATTAATTAGATTTATGCTTCAAGTAAACCAATCATCAACTGTATGTTATATTATAATTTGAAGGATTGGCTTTTGTAAAATAAAAATAGCAAATAAATTCTATACTCAATTTGATGGCAACATTGCCGACTGTCATAAAATATAACCTCGTTTTTTTTTAAATATAACCTATATTATTCAAGCTGGTGACATTTTACATTTGCCAACATTTCTGTCACCCTAACACAGTCAACTTGGTTTCAAATAAAAATGGAACGGAGTTTAGTTGATAGTACCTATCAAAAAATATAATCAAAATCATTTTTAATTAGATACATGGGTAATAAATAATAAACGTAATAATTATTAATATCATCCATGATTGATTATTTAATAATAATAATAATAATCCGTACTACTCCTCCACCTATGGCGTAATTGGTTACTGTCTTAGTTTTTGACAGAGAATTCTGACCCAATTACATTTTATTTTACCATAGGTCCCTGAACTATTAATTTAGATCCTTTGTTTCTGCATCGTTTTGTTGCAGAGTATTAAGAAATATACTTTGTTCAAATTTAACCTATTTATTTATAAACTGACATACCGTCAAATAATTCTGACGTATTTCTAAAAGGCATTTTCAAAGTTGTAATTTTTATTGGCATTTTTTTTTTAATTCAGCTGTGTATTTTTAATTTTATTGAAACGTAAACTCTAAATATCTCAATTTAATTATAAATGGACTTAGGTCACATTCAAAATAAACGACTCACATCACCCATTCTGATATACCAAAGCACATTGGCGAAATATCAAATCAAATATAATTATTATTCCCTAGGTAAATGGGCAACTATTATTTTACACACACATAAATTAACTGATTTCAGATAATAAGCAACAAATCAATCCTTTATTTATAAATGCATTAATAAATTGACACCCAATCGAGTGCGAAAGTAGTATGAAGACGGCTCTCAAACAGGAAACCGGTGGGGACACTGGCGTGTACAACAAATAAAACAAAAACCATGTCCAAAACAAGCAGTTCAACCCATTCGCACCTAATTAAGAGGTGCGTTAATCTCTTCCATCTAATTATCGTCAAATACCTGGAACTGTTCGATGGCTTTCAAAGGGTCCGTGCAGCTTAGCAGGGCGTGCTTGAGGTAATTGGGGCCGTTAACGTTAAGGGCCTCCAGCGGAAAGTCCGATCGCGAGGACATTTTTTCTGCTTTTACAGTTCAGTTATATCTACATATTTGTTTATGCACCTCTGAGAAATTGACAAACGCACAGACCACCAATATAAGACGCGTTGATTCCATGTTATAAGTTGGCAACAAGTTCTCAGCGGCATCTGAGGGTATACAGGGAGAACTATTTCGACCGCACGGTGAATGGCGCGCTTTTTCAAATCAGTATTTTTGACTTTTAAAATAGATATAGTGAATGTTCCATATTATTTACATTACCAACTGTTACATATGATTATAAAAACCATATTAACATCGGAATAATGTAAATAATACGAAACATATATAATATCACTCAAGTTTTTACATTAAAAGGATATACAAATGCTATTAAACCAACACCTAATATGGAATTAAATATTTATTACCCAAAATTGGGGACATGGGACATATACAATCAAAGTGGGAACATAAAAAAAGTGATACATAGAATACATACAAGTATTGTACAAAATTCATGGCATATACATTCATATGTTACAAACCACTGTGACAAACAATATATATGTGTACAAACAAATGAAGTAGATGAAATACATCTAGTTTTGGCAATATTATGTTTCGAAATATATGGTTCTCATCAGTAGGATGCACTTTAGTTCTGATTTTTTAAAGACTAATAAATCTTGGGTGAATTTTTGTTCATAAAAAATCAGTACTTTAGAAATCGTAGACACAAATCATGTGCCAAATTAAACAGTGTACAATCAACATGAAAAATATGAATACATCCAACACATAAACGCAAATGTGGTGAAATCATGGCACATGCTTCGTCGAAAAAAATTACAAAATATAAACTCTTAAATAAACATATAAAAATGTATACTATACTCTAAAAGTAACAAACAATAAAATATATTAAGACTAATAAATCATGGCACATGCTTCTTCGAAAAAAATAACAAAATATAAACTCTTAAATAAACATATCAAAAATTAAACTATACTCTAAAAGTAACAAACAATAAAATATAAAATGTAAGTAACTTTGTCATGCAGAAAATATATTAAAACTAAAAAATCATGGCACATGCTTCGTCAAAAAAAATAACAAAATATAAACTCTTCAATAAACATATCAAACATAAAATTATACTCGAAAAGTAACAAACAAGTAAATATAAAATTTAAGTAACTTTGTCATGCAGAAAATATATTAAAACTAAACAATTAACTATACACTCTAGATACTAAGTTAACCAATATCACAAAAAAATGTGTTTTAGTGTGAAACGTGTTTTAATTTATTCAATTTATTACGAACATTTACCCGACGATTTTCAGTATGATGTTTGCGACGAAGATCATCATAAAACTTTCTGATTATTAATACCGAGGATAAATCTAATAATGTGGAATGTATACTTTGAGAGTGCTCAGAACACTTATACCATGAAAAATCTATTTTGTCTAAAACTAAAAGTGTTTTTTTTTTGGAGATTATCAATGTGACCAAAAGACTCTAAAATTTTTACAATTGCATCATGAACATTGATAATATAAATAACTAATTCTCTCGAAGCATACGTTAAACGTGTTACATCGTCTAATTCTTTGAACATTGTTAATAAATGTTGGGATTCTAAATTTTCTACCGACAGTGATTTAGTACAATTTAAACACCCTGTAAAATTTAGTTTTTTTATTAGAAAGCCACAAACATATGCCGTAGCCTGTGTATCAAAATTGGCATCGGAAATCTGTGATTCTGTTACAAACGTTGAATGCGATCACTACAGATTACTATTTTATTATAGTTTACTACATTTACAAGTTCTCAGCGCACTCTGACGGTTTTCCGGGAGAAGTAACTCTTTTTTATGTGTTTCCATTTCTCCTATACCATTAAATACACCCTGGACAAATGTGACAGGGGACGGCTAGAAGGTAGCACGGAAACTCCAATGCTGCCAACGAGGTAACGCAAACGCACTTTTTGAAAGTTGTTTGTTATTCAATGAATTCACAATTAAACAGAGCAAATTGCATTTCGCTAGGTGAACGGTGGAGATTTCGTTGTCGATTTGAGATTGGGTGGTTTGTGTGCGCCCTGGGACGTTCCGAGTGCTCGAGTCGTTCGGCGATGTTTCGGTTTGGTGGTGTTGGTGGTGTGGTACGGTCGCTAGCGTACACATCCATTGTCAAAAGTAAGGTCCTTCACCTGATTCAAACTCTGCGTTCTGATTGGTCGACGGGCGACACTCGAGAAGCGGTAAGTCTCAAACCAGTGTTTGACTTCCGGTTTTTAAAGAGACGTTTTCGACGGGGGTGTTAATAAACGGAGCGACGGTCGGACTGGAATTGATTTTTTTTAATTGCGTTCGTAATTTTGTGGCGGCCAGGTGGGAACCGGGAGACGGTTGGGTGGTTCGCTGCCGTCCGTGCGACGTAAATGGGCTGAGACGTTGTATTCATCAATCAGTTATTGTGGGAAGCCTAACTAAAGCTTGTTTGAGAAATGCCATTCCTTTTGACAACTGTTGTTGAAAATTAACGTTAAACATAACGAATTTCCTACAGGCTCCGCGGATTTAAATGGAGTAATGTATGGGTTTCTAGTATATTTTTCGGGAATAGTCATGAATTAAACAAGTTACATGTATTGATTACAGTATAGGTTATGTTTCCAACTTTCATTAGCATCCTAGGTGTGTTTATATTGTTGACTAGTTCTTCTCTGCGAAACCGTTGAGCCAGAATTAACAGGCTGCTCA